>VZRM01015741.1:259177-314701 GCA_013397955.1 Grantiella picta
GGGCCCGCCGGCAGCACCGGCTAGCTCGTTCCGGTCATGCCGCGGCTCTGCTGCCGGCTCTGGTGCTGCTGAGCACAGCTCGGGTCGCTTTGTGGCCGAGGTTTTCATTTACACAGCAAACAAGCGCAACAGGTTTTTCCTCCCCTTTTCCTCTCCTTTCTCCCTTCTTTTCCTTCCCCATTCTCCCGCCTTTTCCTCCCCCCTTTCCTCCTCTTTTCCTTCCCATTTCCTCCCCTTTTCTCCTGCCTTTTCCTCCCCTTTTCCTTTTCCCTCCCTTTTCCCTTCCTTTTCCTCCCCTTTTCTCCCCCCTTTTCCTCCCCTTTTCTCCCCCCTTTTCCTCCCCTTTTTCCCTCCTTTTCGTCCCCCTGTCTGATTCTGACTAAAGCCACAGCAGTATTTGGTGCTTGCACTGGGATTTGTTCGAAGCTTGTAGTTTCATGCGACTTCTGTGTGTGATTTTTGTTCTTCATTCCAGGCCCCCCCAAGGCAGTCCTTGCTCACAATGTATAGGACAAAAGTCAGTTTGAAAGACCGTCAGCAACTTTACAAACTGATAATTAGTCAGCTGCTCTATGATGGATACATCAACATTGCCAATGGCTTGATAAATGAGATCAAACCACAGTCTGTCTGTGCACCCTCTGAACAACTGCTGCACCTAATTAAGTTAGGTAAGCTGGAATCAAAAGCTGACATAAAAGTCTAGTTTCTAGATCCCCAGTGAGTTAAGAGGTTGGTGTCACTGGAAAGACATCTTTGATGCAAAGGTGGTGTCTGGTAATAGCACAACGCTTGTGCATTCGGGTACAGCCTTTGCCTCTGCGGGGTTTTTAGAAGGGCATTCCTGTTCCGTTAAAAGTAAAATAGATCCCTGAATATTGCCCAAATCTGTTTGAACTCCCCTAAGGACACTTGTTCAGGCTCTTGGGTGAGTGGCAGCCTTCTCAAAACATCCACAGATGTGAGAGAAAACCTCACCCTCACAGTTCTGCTGACTCTGGAAATAAACAGTTCCTATCTGGTTGTTCTGATGGTGTTGGAAGGGAGCAAATCCTTCCATTGGCAATCTTTGCTGGCTTTTATATATCAGTCCCCTAGAAATAGCTTCATAGTCTGGGGCCTCAGCAGGGCTGTCACTTGTTCTCTCCCTGTACTTCCCTCTGGCAATGCCACAGTGTAGGGAAAACAGGGAAAACCCTTGAGCTGCTCTGAGAACAAGCTGCCCAAGTCCTGGAAGGGCTCTGGCCATGACATTGGGTGTAATTCAACCGGTTCTGCTGCCTGAACTAGCTGAGTTCTGAGGGTATAAATCTGTGAGGCTTTGTGTCTGTTTGAAATACAAATTCTAGACTTGAAATGAGCACTTGGAAGCAGCAAAAAGATCACCACTGGGCTGAAAACTCTTTGTCTGCCCTGTTGCCACTTCCACTTCTGAGCTCTCTGGTCTGTAGCTGCATCCTGGAAATAAAGATTTGTAAAGTGGGTTTGAAGAGAAGTTTTCCCTTTTATTGCTGAGATAGTTTGTGGAGTTTGGCTTTGTCCTTTAGTGCAGTAAAATAGGAAAAGCATCAGTAAATGCTGGGTTTTTTCACTTGAAAACTCAAGTAATGGTGTTGAGGCTTATTGCTCCCCTCTGAGAAGCTGACCAGAGGCCTGTCCATGGCCAGTGCTGGATTCTCAGTGCATTTGCAGCACTTCCCAAGCCTCACTGGGGGAATCCCCACAGTTAGCTCAGAGCTGTGCCTGCTTAGTGCAGCCCAACTCTCATTCATTCCTCCCCAGTGCTGTGTGACCAAACCTGCTCTGCCAGCTCAGCCTTCCCTCGGGGCTGCCTTTCCCCAAAGCTTCCCTGGAGCCGTGGCAGGGGCTGAGGAGAATGTCCCTGCTCTGAGTGCCCGTCCTGCTCTGTCCCCAGGCATGGAGAACGATGACAGCGCTGTCCAGTACGCTATCGGCCGCTCGGATACCGTGGCTCCGGGCACCGGCATCGATCTGGAATTCGATGCAGATGTGCAAACCATGTCCCCCGAGGCTTCTGAGTATGAGACCTGCTATGTGACATCCCATAAAGGGCCCTGTCGGGTGGCCACCTACAGCAGGGATGGACAGTTAATAGCCACAGGCTCTGCTGATGCCTCCATCAAAATCCTGGACACCGAGAGGATGCTGGCCAAGAGTGCCATGCCCATTGAGGTAAGGGACTGGAACCACCCTGGGAATTGTGTTTGTCATGCTCATTGAGGTAATGAGTTGTAATCACTTTGGGAGTTCTCTGCATGCCATGTCTGCACCTTGTGGCTGCCTCAGTGGCTCAGATTAAACCTCTGTCCCAACATATTTCCTACTCCAGCAGCTCATCGAGTCTCTTTGAAGGAAGAGGAACCAGGGCAAGAACACTAGTGTCACTTCTGGCAGCAGGGAGAGAACTGAGCCACAAGTGGCTTCTCCTGGGTGCTGATGATGGCTGTATTGCTGACCACAGTTCATGTTGAACCCACTTTTGGCCTCTGCAGCCCTCCATGGCCACCCGTGTTTTCACTGCATGTTTCAGAAGTGTTTCACACATTGATTTGCTTTATCTTTCTCCAAGGCAGTTATCAGGTGGCAGCGAAAAGTGGGATTTTGTTTTTGCAGAGTACACAACAAATTCTCAGCAAAGAGCTGCAGTTTCAGTGCAGCTTCTCTCCGTTCTTCCAGCAGTCGGTGTTTTGCTTTGGGCTGTTTATGAAGGTGATGTTTTCTTGCACCAGCTCTCTGCTACTGAAACTGGTTTGTCCTTGAGCCAAGTTGTTTTGACCTTCATAAAGACACTGGCAACTTACTTGGTGACATAAACAAGGCCTTCAAATAATGAAGGGAACAGATTGTGTGCCTGGTCGTGTCAGAAAGGAGCTGCTGTTCAGCCACTCTGGCGAGCTTAAAACCTACTTTTCCCATCAAAACCCTGCTCTGTTTTCTAACAGCAACATGTTGAATGTTCTTTGTAGGTCATGATGAATGAGACAGCCCAGCAGAACATGGAGAACCACCCGGTGATCCGGACTCTGTATGATCACGTGGATGAAGTGACGTGTTTAGCTTTCCACCCAACAGAACAGATCCTGGCATCTGGGTCAAGGGACTACACACTTAAACTGTTTGATTATTCAAAGCCTTCTGCCAAAAGAGCCTTCAAATATATCCAGGTGAGATACTTTGCAGAGCAGCCAAAGCTCAGATGTTTGAGTGTTGAATTGTGAGCTGAGTTGTGCCTCAGGTGGTCCAGGGTTAGGGATAGAGGAGGACATTTGCGGATGTTGTAGAAGCTGTGTCTTAATTTTATGCATCGTAGATATCTGAATTTAAATTTCTGCCAGTCAGCTTTATGTTTATTAGACCAACTGTAATATGAGTAACTTAGAAGTAATTCTATAATCTTTTTTTTTGGAGGAGTATTTGGGATTAGGTGGTGGTGGGCTGGGGGTGTGATACCCCAAAGATGAGGGGGCACTGCAGGCTGCTCTGGGAGAAAAGCTACAATACAGCTACAGGCAGCCTGTCACTTCAATCCAGTTTGCACTGATAATTCAAGTACTTTCTAGCACTTTAACACCACCAGCACTGACCCTTCCATTTCAGCTTTTTCCTGCCTCACCCCGCTGTGTATTTTTCATCCAACAGGAAGCAGAGATGCTACGCTCCATTTCTTTCCACCCTTCTGGGGATTTCATCTTGGTGGGCACCCAGCACCCAACCCTTCGACTGTACGACATCAACACCTTCCAGTGCTTCGTGTCCTGCAACCCCCAGGATCAGCACACAGATGCCATCTGCTCTGTCAACTACAACGCCAGCGCCAACATGTATGTGACAGGCAGCAAGGATGGCTGCATCAAACTCTGGGATGGGGTGTCCAACCGCTGCATCACCACCTTCGAGAAGGCACACGATGGAGCTGAAGTCTGCTCTGCTGTTTTTTCCAAAAACTCCAAGTATATCTTGTCCAGTGGGAAAGACTCTGTAGCTAAACTCTGGGAGATATCCACTGGTCGGACGCTGGTTAAATACACAGGTATGTGGCAGGTGACCTTGCAGGCACCTTCACTTTCAGGTGCTGAGCCTGGGCAGGGCTGGAAATATTGTCAGAACAACAGTAATTCCTAAAGGCAATGGAGAAACTGCTGCTCTCCTCTCTGAGGATAAGTTGCCCCAGATTTTTGAAAACACTTAATGTAGGCTAATTCCGGAAGATGCTGTGATTCTGTGTGTCGATGTGTTTTAGCCTGAGTAGATTTTGGAGACTTTTCTGACGTTACTCCATTGTTTTGGAGGGAAGTTATCACTTCAGGGCGGTTGGTGTAATCATTACCCGTTGTGTCTATAGCCATGACAATACTCTGTAATGTACCTACAGCTGGTTTTTCCCTGTTTGTGAATTTTTTTCAAGTTTGCAGTTGGGTGCAAGGTAGTCATCCTTGGGCATGCTGACAGTGCCCTGCTTGGATCTCAGCAGGGCTTAGGGAATGATGAACAACACGTGAAGCTTTGCATGGGACAGCAGCTATGTGAGAAGCTTTGGGGTCAAGCACTGATGTGCTTAAGCAGCCGGAGCACAAAAGATGCTGAAAATGCTGTGTGTAGCTTTTGGAGTTTGTAGGTCCTTTTGCACTGCAGCTCTCCTGTTCCTGCCCAGCAGGGAGCAGCACTTTGCTGGGAAAGCTGTGCAGTGCAGTCAGTGTCTGTGCAGGAAACACTTTTGATCTGAAGGTATGGCCAAGGTAGGTCATACAGTGTGTGTCATATGATAAATACCCTGAAAAGTCCTCAAGGATCATGAGAATCTCTGGGTTCTCCTCTCAGTGCTTTTTCCCCTTGGTCACAGCTGATGAAAGCCTCATGCAAAAATACTCTTGAAGGTAAAGGATTGGGCTTGGCACAGCTGGAGTAGATATTCCTTCTGTGCTCTAAGGAATTGTAGGATATATCCATGGACAGCAGGAGGAATTTCTTCCTGGAATTATGGTCAGGACTGGAAGGGTCTGCCCAGGGAGGTTTGGAATCCCCATCCCTGGAGGTGTCCAAGGAATGCCTGGATGTGGCACTCAGTGCTCTGGGCTGGGGACAAGGTGGCCATCACAGGTTGGACTCTGATACTTCCCCATCTTAATGGTTCTATAACTACAAAAAAATATTGATTACTCCATCACCTGCTGCTTGTGGAAGTGGTTGGACAGCAAAAAAAACATGGTTTCTTGGTAGAAAATCAATACTTAGAGCAAATTTATTCTTAGGTCATTGAAAACTTCCTGAAATGTAATATTTTGCTGCCTGTCTTTAGGTGCTGGTTTGAGTGGCCGCCAAGTACACAGGACACAGGCTGTCTTC
Source organism: Grantiella picta (assembly GCA_013397955.1). NCBI lineage: Eukaryota > Metazoa > Chordata > Aves > Passeriformes > Meliphagidae > Grantiella > Grantiella picta. The sequence goes on from VZRM01015741.1 coordinate 264,542, forward strand.
AACCACACAGAAGACTACGTGCTGCTTCCAGATGAAAGGACCATAAGTCTCTGCTGCTGGGATTCCAGAACTGCTGAGAGGAGGAACCTCCTGTCCCTGGGGCACAACAGCATCGTGCGCTGCATCGTCCACTCCCCCACCAACCCCGGCTTCATGACCTGCAGTGACGACTACAGGGCCAGGTTCTGGTACAGGAGGTCCACAACAGACTAAGGAGCTTCCCAAGCACACATTTTCCAGCTCCTGCAGCACCTGTGTGATTGTACTGCCAACAGCTGCCTCCGGAAGAGCCGTGCTGAGCCCGGGTTTAATTCTGTCAGACGTGGCAGGAAAATAACAAAATACTGAGACTCTTCGCCCCACACTAATTTTTTTATTAGTGTGCGCGGTTTGATTTTTGTAAGTCATCTCTAATTGTACTGAAGGGAGAAGGGGTGGAGATTAAATGATCCTGGCAGGAAGGGCTGAGCTTGTTTTCCTGCCTTTCTGAATCACACAAGGGTGATGGGACAGTGTTGCTCAAACTGGGTAGATGGAGCCAGTTCTGCTCTGTGTTGTGTCTGTGCAATCCCACTGAACTCTGCTAGAGAATAGATCACACCAGGAGCAGCAGAACTTGCTAGATACTTTAATGAAGCCTTAAGCTGCCTTCAGCCACAGTTCATTCTTTGTAAAGCTCTGGTTTTTATCTTTTAGTCTGGGGTTTTGGTGAATTCTTTCTTGTGTTTGTTTATTGGCCAAGTGGGCCTTCCGTTCTGAGTTGTGCCATAGGAATTCAAACAGGATTTTAAATTGTTTAGATGAATTCAAGAAATGGTCTTCTGGTTCTGGTGTGAAAACTCAGACTTCATCTCACCTTCTTTTGAATTTATCTTAACAAGTGGGACCTCAAAATGAATTCCTAATAGTGTTAAGGAATATCCACATCGCAACTAAAATGTAACAGTGCTGCTGCAGATGAAAATGAGAATAATTTTGCCTTAGAGACCTTTAGTATCCTCTCAAAGAAAGCAACTTGTGCTCCTGGATTTTTGTATATGTACCTCAGAAATGTCACTGTTCCATTTGACCAAGACATCTTCATCTATGTCTGTTACACAGCACTTGAATTAAATTATTTTTAAATACTCTCAAACCCAGTGGCCATCATTAAGAAACTGTGCTTAAAACTCCTCTAAGTTTAAAAATTCACTACTTACTCTCCCAGAGATCTTCCTGAGCAGAGTCTTAAACTTGTTCTTTGAGGCTTCCTTGTGCAGAGCTCTTGGGGTCACACCTGGGAGGCTCCTTTGGTCAGAGCTCAGCACTTGCCTTCAGGAGGGTTTGGTGATGTGAGGTGGTTCTTGCTGCTGGGTGATCTTCCCATTACACTGAGCAATTGTCAAGGGCTGATGAGGATACAGGTTTTGTCTGTATTTAAATAAAGATTGCCTTTTGAAAAGCTCTTTGATACATAAAGGAGGAATTGTATTTGTTTTCTGTAAAGCTAAGGAGAAGTGGATGAAATACGGGAGGCTGGGGCTTTGGGGACTTAATGACGAATTCATTGTGTTACACCTGAATCAGTTACAGCCTCAGAGTCTAGAATGTGGGGTGGTTTTTTCAAAAGAAACTTCATTTTCTCTTTAAAAGCTGCTGCTCTGCCAAACATGTCTGAGGCTTGACAATCCTCTTTGCTTCTCCTCTGCCTCTGAGTTTGTGAACCTTCAGAAGCAGTGGTGGTGTGAGATAGTGGTGCTGGTGGCTTTTTTGGTTAACAAGGAGAAGCAGAGCTGTGTGGAGGGAAGAAGGAAGTCCTGACACTCACTGGGGGGTGGTGTGCACTGGGTGACAGCAGTGGCTTTATTTTTTTTTTTTTTTTTGGAATGCCACAGGTGTTTTTTTAATTCTGCTAAAGCACCTGCCCGTAATTAATGCACTTGATAGTGGTGTTTTGTCGCTGTTGAGCCGCTAGCAGAGAGAAAAGACCCTCCAGAAGTTGTGTGGATCAAAGAGATTTATTTTTTTATTTTCCCAACTTATATAGACTTTTCAAAGGTCACTCAGATTGGTCAGTCCGAAACCTCCCCCTGAGCCTATTGGCCAGGCCCGAACTGCGCACATCTCGAGAAACCGTTTTAATAACATCCAAACTTTATCTTTGTTTATAAAAAAACACGAGAAAATTCTCACAGGAAAGATCTGTGCCAGCCACAGTGTTTGGAACATGTTTTACAACCCTCTTTGGGTGGTTTTTGTGTTAAAACGCTGCTGTTAGTGTGAACAGTGTGTGAACTCTCACCTCAGGCTTCCTTAATTCTGTGGGTTTTAACTTGCAGTGCAAGTTCAAAAGTTACTAACATAAAACCATCCTGCAGCTGGCACCCTGCTGCCTTCCCTTACCCTGAAGCCACGAGGTTGGTGAGGTTCTGTTGGAGAAAGGAGGGCAGGGAGAAACTGAACTCACCCCATTGAGGGAGGAAATGGTAAAATTTAATGTTCAAGGCCAGGTGGGACAGGGCTGCTCTGGTGGAATGTGTCCCTGCCCATGGAATGAGATGTCTTTAAGGTCCCTTCCAACCCAAACCATTCCATGTCTCTGGAAACATCTTTCCTCTGTGGAAGTCTGGAGGTGCCTTAAGTTCCCATTCTTGCAGTCAGGGCTGTGAGAGCTGAGAGCACTTGGAGAGCCTGGCTGGGAAATCCTGCCTGGCTGGACTGTGGCACTCCAGTTTTATCAAGGCCTGTGCAGCTCCTGTGGTGCCAGAGCCCTGTGTCCAGTGTGCTGCACAAGAGGAAACAGGAACAAGTGCAGAGGCTCAGACTCGTCACTGTGGTCAATTGCGACAAGCTGGTGGCACAGCAGAACGAGGAAAATTCCGCTTGCACACAGAGCATTTTTCACACTTCTGGTCGCCAGGAGAGTTTTTTGGGGTTTTTATTCTGTCCTTTTATCTTCTGTTGTCACAGATAGTATCTTTCATGAGAACCTTGTCTACAAGGTCTGAGTGCTGTTAGGGCGGAGCTGTCAGATGGAATGGACTTTGCTGAGGCAGAGTTCCCAACATGCAGCGCCTGGGCAAGGCTGAAGTCTCCCCATCCTGCTGGAATTCCCTGGGCTGCTCCCAGTGGGGAATGACAACGATGGATGCAAACCCAGGGAGCAACACAGCTGCGAAGGTATGTCTGGTTTTTTGGGTAGGGAATGGTTTGATGGTTGGATTCAGTGGGATTGTGGTGATGTTGGAAGGAGCACTGATGAGGCCCATCAAGTGTCCAGTTTTGGCCTCTCATGGCAAGAGAGACCTTGAGGGGCTGGAGGTGTCCAGGGAAGGGAATGGAGCTGGGAAGGGGCTGGAAAACTCCTGAAGGAGCTGGGAAAGGAGCTCAGCCTGGAGCAAAGGAGGCTCAGGGGGACCTTGTGGCTCTGCACAACTGCTGACAGGAGGGGACAGCCGTGGGGTCAGGCTGTGCTCCAGGGAACAGGGACAGCAGGAGAGGGAACAGCCTCAGGCTGGGCCAGGGGAGGCTCAGGACGGACAGCAGCAGGAATTCCTCCATGGAAGGGATGGTCAGGCACTGGAAGGAGCTGCCAGGGAGGTTTGGAGTCCCCATCCCTGGAGGTGTCCAAGGAACACCTGGACATGGCACTCAGAGCTCTGGGCTGGGGACGAGGTGGGGATCAGGCACAGCTTGGACTCGATGGGCTCAGAGGTCGTTCCCAACCTCAGTGACTCTGATTGTGTGAAGTGTTTGGGTTTCTCCTCTTGCAGGGGACAGAAGGCTCTTGTACCTGATGTCTGCCTGCGCCTTCCATGGCGACAAAACCACTGACTGGGAGAAATGGCTTCTTGGGGAGGATCCTAAATAAAGCAGGATTCCTAAGCAATAAATACCTGGAAATAACCCCATTTGTGAAATTATAAAGATATAACTCCAAGGTTCCACTTCACTGTTACGCTGTAGTGACATTAGAGACATTAGACAGTTCCATTGTCAGAGACTTTCAGTGACAGCCCTGGTGACCTCTTGCATGACATAATTTATGTTACATTCAAAGCAGAAAACATTTTGAAACATTCCATGTTCCTATTTTAAAGACAGGAACCAGTGTCTAAGGTTTGTTACATTTATTTCTGTATTCATATTTCATCTAGATCAATTTTATATTTTATAGTTTATATAATTTTAAGATGCCCTGCTGCAGCTGTAAGGGTTGGAGGATGCTGAAGTCTTGATTCAAGTCAGTGCCTTGCTGTCCTGTTGTCTGCAAGTCTAATAGGTGTAATGGAATTATGATTTTCATCCTGGGTTCTGACATCAGTGTTTACTGTAAATAAAGTTCCTCCAGAAAATCTGATAGAAAATGTCGTGGGGGGAAAAGCTTAGTTCAGGGAGTTCAGTGAGTCATTTCTATATGCTCAAAATTTTCCATTGAGGCTTGTAAAGATTAGGGGGCTACTTCTCACATTGTGAATCATCAGTAATTGAGGCAAGACATCTTTCATCTCTCTATAGAGAAATTTTCCATTTCTAGATGTATTTCCATTTTTCTTAAGTGGATTGTCAATAAATAAATGTAATGCTAGCAAACTGATTCCCCGTTCTGCTGGGAGCATTTTAGACATGGCCAGAGCAACTTCAGCTGAGTAAGAAAAAGCCAAACTTATTTCTGCTCCATCACTTATGAACTGCTTTCAAGGCCTCTACTACCCTGGCAGTACTGTTTATCATAATATTTGTATATTATGCTTAATATAAAAATAGAAAGGATTTTTTTTCCCCTACTCTCTGGACTTGAAGCACCAACCCTGTCATGGGAAATGCTCTGCAATTATCCCTGTGCCCCAACTATTGCACCTGCACAGGGAAAACACTCCTGACAGCGAGTTCAGTTGGGGTGCAGCCAGAAAGTGCTGCTGTTTGTTTGTTGTTGTGTATCCAGGGCCAGCACAGGAAGCGTTGCACCCCTCGGTGCAATTTCAAGCCCTGTGAAGCTCCTGCTGTCTGACAGCTTTGGCTGAGCTGCTGCCACGGGGAGAACAGGAGTGTGGTTGGGACATGCATGGAGTGGATCTGAAGTTTGTCTCTCCTAAAATGCTCAGTTCACATCTTCCCATCTCACCCACAAATGCAGGTGTGGGGAATGATGGGGATTCTGTGCCTGTGCCCCACTCAGGTGAGACCCCAGTGCAGAGCTGGGGTCTGGAAGGAGCTGGAGCTGCTGGAGAGTCCAGAGGAGGCAGCAGGATGAGCAGAGGATGGAGCAGCTCTGCCGGGAGGAAAGGCTGGCAGAGCTGGGATTGTTCACCTGGAGAAGAGAAGCTTTGGGGTGACCTCAGTGTGGCCTTGCAGGGCCTGAAGGAGCTGCAGGAAACATGGAGAGAGTCTTGGGACAAGGGATGGAGTGACAGGACACAGGGAATGGCTGCAAATGGACAGAGAGGAGGTTGAGATTAGAAAGAAATTTTCCCCTGTGAGGGTGGGGAGTCCCTGGGATAGAATTCCCAGAGAAGCTGTGGCTGCCCCTGGATCCCTGGAATGTCCAAGGCCAGGCTGGACAGAGCTTGGAGCAACCTGGGATGGTGAAAGGTGTCCCTGGCCATGAGGTGTCCCTGGCCATGGCAGGAATTCTCTCTCCTTTGCACAGCAGCTGCTTTGCTCCCAGCCCAGAGGTGTCGATTTTGTCGAGAAAACATTTTCAATTCAGTGTTTTCTATTCAAGTCTTTTCTAGCTATGTGATTGTGGCTTTGGGAGCCAGAGTCTAATTTAATCTTGAAGCTACCATGGAAAGAGGAAGGAAAAGGCTTTTACCAGAGAAAAGGCAGTGTGTACAAAAACAAAACAAGCAGAAATTTGCAAACCAAGTCCGAAATGGTAAAACCTGTGCATTGGCATAAGCATGACCTGGACACAGCTGCTGCTGAGCAAATAGCATTCATTGATAATTTTAAATAACACTACAGCTTAATAATAGTCAAGGATTTTTTAAAATGGTCCAAGAAACAGAACCCTTCAGCTGCAGGTCATGTTTAGCTTTCCTTCTCAGGTTTTCTGCCTCTGCAGAGTGAGGTTGTTTTGCAGGGGATTTATAACCACAGAGGGCATCTGCTCCGTTTTCTCGAGACCTGAATAAGAAAGGTTTAAAGTGCATCAAACCTCAAACCACTTTTAAGTTAAAAAACCCCAAACCCAACAAACCAGGAGTAAAAAACGCTGCTGAAAAAAATGCTTCCAAATCCAATAATTTTTGTAGCCCAGCCTTGCTGCCCTGGGTTTTGTGCTCAGAGCATGGAAGGCACTCCCTGCAGGAGAGTCTGTGTGTCCTGCACATCACCAGCTGCAGCCCAGAGGCTCCCTGGAGAGAATTCTGCTACGTAATGAGCTCCCCCCATGCCCAGAGCTGCTTTCCTGGGGCTCCCGGCGAGCAGGAGGTGGCAGAGGCTGAGCTTTCCCTCTCCAGGCTGTCAGCCAGAGCCTCCAGTGCTGCCTGATCACTGACAGGGCTGGGAGATCCTCCTCCTCCTCAGGAGATGGACTAGCAGGGAAACAGGCAGCAAAATGAAGGTCAATGTAAGTACTGGATTTTTTCCTTTCTGCTGCAGTTCGTTTAATGACTTTTCTGATTTCATTTGTAGTGTTTAGAGTGGAAAATCTGCACCTGGCAGGGTCGTTTGCAATGTGTGCCTTCGGCTGATTTGCACATCCCTACCAGAGCACGTGGGTGTAATTTTTAAAATATAATCCGAGTTAATCCTTTCTCAAGAGCAGCAGTGTGGTTGAGAGGGTAAGGGTTTGTTCTGTGTACACTGAGTACAATAATAACAATAACAAGCTTATTAAAAATTATCGTGAATGACCCAGACTGGTCATTTTCACATTGTCTTGGAAAAAATTACATTAACACTTGAACTGTATATTACCAAAAAAAAAAAAAGGTGTTTTTTGCACTGATTCCTAGAAAATGGGTAATGGAAATGTTCCAAGACTTGAGGTCACTCTGTGATGAGGAAAATACCAAGTAATTTCAGTTTGAGTTCTGTGAGATGGGAAAGTCTTTGCACTGAGGATAAGGAGTGGCCACATCCTGCAGAGCTGCCTGCAAGGAGAACTGAAACTCCGAAGAGGAAAGCAGAGCTCATTTTTAGGAAATACCGTTCTCTCCTTGTGGCAGGGGGGAACCAGTGATGGATCAAATCCATTTTCCATTCGTTTGTCCCTGGTTTTACCCCCAGCCTGGCTTTGTGCGGAGCAGGGTGGCTTTGGCTGACACAAGTGAGTGGCTCAGAGTCCCAGCTGATGCCTGGCAGCTGGGCAGGGCAGGGCTGTGCTGTCACCATGTGTCCTGCGCTAATGACAGGCAAGGAGCAGCGTCCAGCTGCTGCCTGGACCTGGGGATTCACACCACTGAGTAAGGCAGGCGGAAAATCACTGCTTTACCCAGAGAAATAGCACCATTTCAGCGATATTTGACATGAAATCATTAATTTCTCTATTTATTCAATGTGTTTAATCCATTTGCTCAGAAGTATGGCCATTGCTCTGAGGAGGACATTACTCATCACAACTTTCTGTATCTGTGAACCCACGTTTGGAAATAAATGTAGGAAGACATGATTAAGATACTAAAAGGTTTAAAAAAGTCAAAAAACTAAAGGGGTTGGGTACATATGGGAAAAAAAGAAGTTTGGCTAGCAGGAGGACCCAAAGCCCAGGAATACACACAGTGAGGGTTTGAAACAGCAGGAAATGGCAGTTTATGTCCCCTTGAACTTGGGCATGAGAGCACTCAGGTAAAAATGCTGTGAGTGCTGTGAGATCCTGACTGCACTTGCCAGTTCTGGTGATTTTAACACAGCTAGGATCTGATTAACTACATTTGTGGGGGAAAGAGATTTTGTGGGAAATGAACAGAACTCCAGCTTGTAATTCCCAGCACTGCCTTGTGTGAAGCTGCAGGGTTTGTAAGTGGTTCTGCTTGAATTTTTAAAATTGTGGTTCTGCATTTGATCCAAAACTGATTTGACCATTTAGAATTCCAAACCTGCTGATCAGCACCTGGTTCCACCCCCACAAAATCCATTACAGCGAAAAAAGCAAGTCCTGATGTTCATTCCTCATCAAAGCTCACTCAAAACTTCTGTATCACCTGAACATTCATTTTCCAAAATATGCAAACAAAACCAAAAACTGCAGAAGGACCTCCTGCAGGGCACAGGAAATGCTGCACATCAGAGGGAGGCATGTGCAGGTAGATCTGAGCATTTAAGATAAATAAATGCTGTGAATTTTCCTGTGAATTCTCTACAATTAACTGAACTGAGCAAAATTTAAATGTCTCAACAAAATCTGCTGTTGAAAAGGGAATGCTCAGGGAAGCCTTTCCCAGCTAATGGATGATGGAGAATGTTTATTTCTCCAGCTTTGCTGGGAGGTGAAGAGATTAACTGGAAGCTGCTCTGTAAACATGTCAGAGGTGTCACTGATGCATGAGCAGAACTGTTTAGCAAACACAAGTCGCTGCTGTATCTCTTCCTCCTCAAGTATTTTAAGTCCTACTTTCCTGCAGGAAAAGGGATTACACATATATTGATGTCCAACGGGAGAAATATTTCTCTTGATCCACAGAAACTCCCAGGATTAAAATTGTCTCTTTATTTACATGATGTCGATAGGGTTTTTAAGAAGCAAATTTAAGACAACGAATGGAAAATATATTTTTTTTCATTTAAAACCCTGTGAAATAGTGCAGTACTCATTCACATGAAATAATTAGTAAATTATAGTAGTGAATATAGTAGTAAATTGAGATTTCCAAATCTGAGTGGGAAGGGGGCATAGAGAAAATATTTTGGCAGGCAAGATGCTCAAATTATCGCATCCTATTTGTCACTGGGTGTCACCTGGATTTTTCTAGCAATGTTTGCATATATTTTATAAAGATTTTTTTCTGTTGCATAGTCTTATAGACTCAGGATAGGGCTTGGGATGGGAGAGGCAGCAGGAGATTTCAGTACTAGTGGGATATTTCCTCCTTAGCATAAATGTCTATTGTGTGCACAGGGCACAGATGTCAGTCTGGGAGCACCCTCACTTTGAGGGATAGAATTTTACATTACAGACCTGTGCCCTGATCAGCTTTACTGCCCTTAATTACAATTTTTCCTCTCTTCATGAATAAACATGAATTAGCAGCTTTCATGCCTCTGCCTCCCAGGGGCTGTTAGGTTTTATAGAGGGACCAGTGCTGGATAAGGATATGCAAACTATAAATAAGTAAAAAGCCCAGTTTGGGGGGGAATTACTCTCTCCACATCTGAGCCACACTCCGATAAAGGAGATGCACGTCCAGCGATGTGAAAACTTTAGAAGTGGAGCTGTTGCAGAGATCCTGCGCTGTAAATCCCTTCAGTGTGACCCACTTGCTTTGCCCTCGGGTGGCTGTGGGACACTCCTGTCCCCTTCTCTAGGTCTGTGCTCTGTCACCAGCTCCTTCAAACCCCTCAGTGAGAGCACAGTCCCAGCACTGCCTCTCAGGGTGCTTTCTGTGGGGCTTTTAGGATGCTGTTTGTCTTAGGAGAGGTTTTACAAGGTTCTGACGGGGATGAAGCAGCAAAGAAAGAAGGAAAACCACTCTGACCTCACCTGCGTTGCTTTAGTGCTTTTTACCCATTGGTTTTTTAAGGACACAACAAATAAAGCAGCAGAGAGCTCCAGCAGCCCTGGCTGAGGAGCACATCGAGCAGCCAGAGCTCTGCTAGCTCCCAGAGACAAAATGCATCTCCCCTGCTCTCTGAGCACCCCAAGGGCTCTGCGATGCTGGGAATGCAGGGATGTTTACAGTCACGGGCAGGTCAGGGATGCTTTGCTCACACCAGAGGAAGGGGCTGCCACAGTGATCCCTCACACATGTCCTGGGGAGCTGGGATTGCACACAGGGCCTGGATTTTGGCACACAGCTCCACGTGTGATGATCCAGAGCCTGCACTGCAGATAACCTCATTGCACGGCCCTGGAGACAGACGGGCTGGGAGCAAACACCTCCTGCAACTTCTGTCCATGTTGCTGTGCACTTCTGCTGAAATACTGAAATATCCAGAGTGGATGGCAAAGATCTGCTCTCCAACTCCATTGTAATGACCATTTGTCCTCAAATTTGGAATTTAATTAAGCCCTGCCTTAGCTGGGAAAACCTTTGTGGTTTGCTTTTTAATTATTCTTTTTTTTAACCTCTCCTTTTTGAGAGCTCCACTGACCCTGATTGTCAGAGGTCTGACAACCTCCCAGTTCACTCATGTTCTGCAGACTGGAGTTTGGGGTTTGTCTCCATCACTTGGCTACTCAAAGTCTTCATTTTTCCATGCCAACTCTCTGGATGGGATATGAGATGACCCACGAGCAGATCTGTTTTCTAGCCAGGTCAGGGTTCCCAGAGTGCCCTATGATTTAATTGATTAATTAATTACTCTCCCGCTTGGCTCGCAATTGGGATGATTTCAGACGTTCCTGGGTTCGTATTGATTACAGATGTGAGCCCACATGCCCAGGGTGAGCTCCAGAAATGCAAAATCTGACCCACCATGGGGGCTGCTGGCCCTGGGGTGTTTGCACATCTTTTTTTGGCCAAACCAAGGAATGTGTGCTGAGCCTCGAGCCAGGCACCTCTCTGATGGAAAGGTTTGTGTCTTTGGTTATAAAATTAGACTCAGCGACATCTTGAGTGTGCTGCTGCCACAGGAAAGACTTGTCTGATACAACATCAATATTTAGATGCTTTTTAAAACCACAGTGTGAACCACATGTTGCTCTCGGTTGTGTGGGTGAAGTAGGAAGGGCAGCCTTGCTCAGGCTCAGTTCCTGACCCCAGGCTTCCTGGCCCTGCCACCCATTTCCTGCCTGGATAAGGCTCTCCATGCTGGAAAAGGGCGAATTTTCCTCTGCCCACGCTCCTCAGGGCTGAAGAAGAGGCTCTGTCTTTCAGAAGTGTGTCCATGCAGCATCCAAAACCAAGATCTAGAAGTGCTGATGAATAATAGGAAAAGTTGGCTGTTTTCCCTTGGTTTTTTTTCACTATGCATGGAGCCCAGGGCTGCCCCAGGAGGGGATTCCTGGAGGCCTGACTCCAGAATTTGGCATTATCCAAATCCAAAGTGGATTCCCATGTTCAAGGCAAAAGCCAGGCTGGGATATGAGACCAAAGGGGCTGCTGTCCATCCCTGGCAGCTGCCCTGGTCCCACAAAAACACCATTGTTCACGCCACCCTGAGCACCAAACGCCTGCAGCCAACAACGAGCCCCTGTCACCAGCTGAGCTGACAAATTGGGTTTCTTCTGCTGCAGCTCCGAGCCAGCTGCTGCTCCACAGCAAATGCTCTGGACAAAAATACATGGCATCACATTTCCTATTTGGGTGCTATCTCTCTGGACATTACTGGCACTTGGTGATAAGAAACTCATGCTGACACACAGCCAGTGCCCCACGGACTGGGAAGCAGTTCTGTTTTAAAGCTGAAAGCAAAACCTATCTTGCACTGAAAAACCCTAAAAAACGACATCCACTGCTTTCTCTGCCCTTTGCACAAATGCCTGGGGTGACTAAAGCTCCCTGCTGGCTGTGGCTGCCCCAGGATCCCCGGGAGTGTCGAAGGTCAGGCTGGACAGGGCTTGGAGCAATTTAGGATAGTGGAAGGTGTCCCTACCCATGGCTGGGGTGGAATGGGATGATCTTCAAGTCTCTTCCAATCCAAACCATTCCATGATTCTATGATCTTGTAATAAGTAAGTATGAGATGAAGAATTCCCAAAATGCCAATGGAAGAAACACCTATTTTTCATACAGGGATGTTCATAAGTCATCACAGAATCATTAGGGTTTGAAAGGACCTCTAGAAATAAGTCCAACCCCACTGCCAAGTCAGGGTCACACGGCAAACGTAACACAGGAGAGCATCCAGGTGGGTCTGGGATGTCTCTGGAGAGGGAGACCCCATGGCCTCCCTGGGCAGCTGCTCCAGGGCTCTGCCACCCTCATGGAAAGAGGTCCTTCCTCACGTTGAGGTGAAACAACTGTGTTTGAGCTTAGAAGTCTAATATACTTAAGTCTAATATAATAATCTAAATAATAAACACTAGCAGTGCTCTTCAAGAGCCTCGGGGAGGGGGGGAAAGGTGAGGAAGAAAAATATCGCAATAATATAACTACTATCTATTTCTTTAGTGCACTGAACATAACAGACATAACATGCAGTTTGTAACAGTTTAACTGTCTGAAAGCAACGCTCGGGTAGAGGTTGTTGAGAGTGCAAACGGGTGGGTGAACCAAACCGCCTTCGAGGTGGGGATAACCACTCGTGCTGTGACCATGTCGGTGTCCTCGTGTCCCCAGCACAGCCTGGCCAAGGCGCTGTACGACAACAAGGCCGAGTGCTCGGACGAGCTGGCGTTCCGCAGGGGCGACATCCTGACGGTGCTGGAGCGACACGTGCCGGGCAGCGAGGGCTGGTGGCGATGCTCCCTGCACGGCCGCCACGGCCTGGCTCCAGCCAACCGCCTGCAGCTCCTGCCGGCCGCTCCGGCCAGCCCTCGGCCTCCTCCTGCCCGCGGCGAGCCCACGGAGCCGCCGGCCGCACACAACATCTACCAGGTGCCCTCCGTGCCCGCGCTGTCGGCCACCTACGAGAAGATGGAGGGCTGGGTCCAGTCTCCGGCCAGGGCTTCGGCCAGCCCTGCCCAGGCCGTGTATCAGGTGCCAGCCCTGGCCGCCCAGCTGCTCAGCGAGAGGACCAAGCGCTCCACGCACCAGGTGAGAGTGAAGGCAGCTCTGAAAATAATGGGTGGTGTTGTCAAAAGAGTCTTTGGGAGTGGGGAAAGGAGAAAGCGTGAGATGCTCAGTGGAATTTGCAGCAGAAGAATGATGGTGTTTAGGAAACTCCCACCAATTTTACTGCAGTTTACAGCATTATGGGAGCAATGCTGCTCTGGGCAGCATATGAGTCTCTATATTCTGTACTCCCTCGCCTTTCTGACAGTTTAAAACAGCTGTAAAACAGGGCAGGAAGTAAAAACTATAACATTTGTTTGGGAGAATCTATAAATGATTTACAAAGTTAAAATAACAAGACGCAGAACTTTCTCCTCTGATGGGCCACAGGGTGCGGCCATCCAGAGTCCTCTGGGCACACGTAGGGTCTTTGCATCCATCTGCACAGGAACATGATTCATAATTTTGAAAAAATCACCCTTGGGTGTGTGATTGCTGGGTTTGATCTGGTCTGTACTGTCTCCAGCAGCTCAGCCAGCTCAGAGTGCTGCTGCCTCTCTCTCCTGTGCTGCTCGAGGTGTCACCAGGCTTGCAGGAAGCAGCAGCCTCTGTCAGATGTGCAGAAGGACACATACAGGGTTTTCTGTATGCCCTCCACCAGTTTCTCTCCCTCAGTGTTTTTGCTGCTGCTGAGACAGTGATCAGGTTGTACAGGATGGGAGCAGCCACCAGAAAATCAGCACAGCCTGATTTTCCAGGGTTTCATTGCAGCTCCCTGGCCTGGCTCTCCTCTCTCCCAGCTCCTCATGTTTGACATTCAGATGAAACACACACATGGAACATGCAATTTGATTACATGCTGCATTAAGTGCCTTAAGATAAAAACTTGTGCTTTCTTCAGGGAAAAAGGAATGGGGAATATTTAATAAAAAAAGGGAAATAGAGCAGGCGGGGACAGAGTGCAAGTTTTTGTTCATTTCCATGAGTTCTTGAGCCCTGGATGGCTCTTTATTCTGTATATGAAAATCACATTAGAAATTATAATTAAAAAGGAAAAGGAAGAAAATTCAGCTACACAGCCTTTGAGGCTGGTTTAATGATCATTTGATTTATGGGGCTCCGTCAGCCACCTTCCCTCCTGCTGTGTGGAAGCAAACAAAGAAAACCAAGGTACTGCTTCCTGCTGGGTGGCAGGTGGGTGCTGGAAAACAGAAAAACAGACAAACCCAGGGCACCCCTGCTGACCAAATCCTCATTTTCAGCACTGCAGCTGCAGTGCACAACCATAACTCAAACCCAAACCCAGTAACAGCCACAAGAGACCCTTTTGCACTCGCTGTGATCTGATTTCTCCACATCCCTGACCTAAAGGAGCCTTTTGCAAACTGGTTGAGAGATTGGTACGAATTTTCCATGTTGTGCCAGCAAATCAGGTGGAAAATGTCATCTGTTCATTATCTGGATGAATGGCCCAGCAGAAGAGCTCCTTGGCTCTCCCTGTCTCATTTCATTAATTTATCCACCTAAGCCATTTCTAGTCGAACTAAGAATGAAAAAGAAATGTCCCAGCCTGTGATTATCATCCAGAAGTTGAGAGTGGGGCTGCCTGTGGCACAGTGTCCCAGCTGTCCCCACACCAGCTGCACCCTGGTGGTCACAAGCTATCCCCAAGGCAGGGGAGCTCAGGGAGCACAGAACGATCCAGACTAACCCACAGAGATCCTGTGGGACAACTGGCAAAGCTCCTGGCATACTCAGCTGTCCTCTGAGCAGCTGGGAAAAGCCACTCCAAACCTTTGAGCAATGAAACAAAAAGAAATCCCTCAGAGCCTGGGTGTTTTCACCCCGCAGAGAAGCCTCATCTCTCCTGCCTCACACACAGGGCACCTTCTGGTTCTGCTGCCATAGTTCTACTGCCATGGTTCCACATTCATAACTACTGAATAATACTCAGCCTGCACCTTTTTGCTGCTCTTACATCAAATATGGCTTGACCCAGTGACTCTGTGGGCTTGGAGAAGTCAAAATTTCCCCACTTCCTTTTTTAAGTGGTTCTGCTTTTGGGCAGTCGAAAGATTTAAGTGATAACTGCAGCTGGATTTTCTCCAAACCTTTTCTGCCCCATGGTTAGTAAGGCAGATTGTCTTTGCTATGTATGTGCCAGTTCTGATCTTATCTAAAATGTACCAGCAATGCTGGCAAAGGAGAATTCTGGGGAAATAAATATCCTTCTGCTTGTAAGGTCAGTTCCTCTTTCTGACCTTCAGTGAAGAGCTGAAGGCTTTTATCACTTAAGAGTGATTACTCCAACAATGGATTGCTCAGCTAAATGAGTTTTCAGAGATGTTGTGACCTTTCTGCCAACGCAGTTTTATGAGAATTGTTTTCTCTCCCCTCCAAGCACCTGTTTACTCTGCCGAGAGCTTGCCGAGCTTCAGCCCCAAACATCAGGGCTGAGGTGTACGATGTCCCCTCCAGGCAGTGCCACGAGTCCCTGCTCACCCAGGTGAGTCCTGCCCTGCTCCCCACCCTGCAGCTGGCACCCTGAAGCATCTCAGAATAGATCTGGAGGTCAATTCTACTCTCACCCTTTTGGCTTTTTGTAAAATTGGGAAGGAAATAATCTATTTTTAGCTCAAAACCCCAGTTCTCCCGCGTTTCTTAGGAATTTAGAGCAATGTGTCTTAAATCTGGTGCTTCTCTAATGAACAGTTCCATTTTTTCTCTTAGTAAGGCATTTCCCCATGGGTTTCAAGGCAGAGAGGTTGACACTACTGATGTCTTCCTGAATTCACAGTATCAGTGTCAACCTCTCTGCCTTGGAAGCCACGAGGAAATGTGGTTGTGTCATTGGGTCGGGGGGATTTGGGGATGTTCAGAGAAGAGCCACAAAGGCATCTTCAAAAAGAAACTAAATGTCACCCCCTCCACCCACCTCCTGGGAAAAACACACCCTGGGTTTGGTCATGTCCCCATGACGTGTCCTGTTACACAATCCTGTCCCCAGCGCTGTCCCACTCCCCTGGGGACAGTGAGTGTCCCGTTTCCTGCACCCCTCAGCCTGTGCAGGTCACCAGGGTGGGACAGCCACCAGCCCCATGCTGTCACCCACCCCACAAAGGTGTCATTGGAACTGGAGCATGTCCAGAGAGCCTCCCCTGGCACTTCAGGGTTCAGCTCACTCCATCATTATCAAGTTATCCACACATTTCCTGCAGCCACCCCTTGGTGTGAGGGGGTGATCCCTGCTCAGACCCAAACCCTTTGATCCCACCCAAGTCCCCAGCAGGCTCTAAAAAGGATCAAAATCAACCCTTTTTCCCTTTGAGCAGAGCGGTGCCACTCCCCCCAGCACACGGAAGAGCTCCGCGCTGGGCAGATCCACTGAGAGCTTCCAGGCAGAGCAGAAGCAGCTTTACAACATCCCATCCAACCCCGAAAAAGCAGGAGCTGGCAGCCAGAAAGAATCACCAGCAGGCAATGTAAGTAAGGCTTGGTGGACACAAGAGAATAATCTGTCACTCCTGGGATGCCTGGCTTGGAGCAGGGACAGGTTTCCTATCTCTTCCTCACTGTTTCCTACACAGCAAATGGCCCTGCATTTCCCTTTTCCACCTTGGACTCCAGCTGTACACACACATCTCTATCAAGTGAAAATTTAAATTCATTGAACATGTTTGAGAAGAGTCAGTGGTGTCTGTTGGTGATTTGTTGTTTGTCAGGGTATGCATGGGAATGGGAGAAAATCAAATGTCTACTGATTTCACTGGCTGGAGACTGTAGGATATAATCACCTGTGACCCAAATATTTTACCTTTTATACCTGCAGATTGTGCATGTTAGAAAATAAAAAACATGGGCAGCCATTTTATGGTGCAGTTCCATTGACATCGGTGGAGTTGCACGTAGATCCGTGCTCTGAGAATTCAGTTTTGTTTCTCATTTCTTGTTTAAAAAGAATGTTTATAAACCCTCTGTGCTCTATTGCAGCTATATGACGTCCCTCCCAAAAGAGAACTTGATGACTCCGAAAATAAATCTCAGAAAAAATGCTGGGGCCATTACAACACTTTGCCAAACCCCCGGAAGTCAGAATGGATTTACGATATTCCGGTATCCCCCGAAAATTCCGGATTCAAGCTGAACTCTGCCGGCCAGTGTGGGGAGAAGCAGGTGCTGTACGACATTCCCCCAGCCAGGTACAAAGCCCAAACCACAACCACCGAGGCCAAGGTTGGGAATCCACAATTATACGACATTCCACCAACCCAGAGGAAATTAACACTTGCGGAAATCCCGCTTTACGACGTTCCATCCTCGCGGGATGCTCTTCCTTTGCCGTACAATGGCAGCTCTGAGGTTCCCCCCAGCCTCCTGGCTGCCAAGGCTGAGAATCACATCTCTGAGGAGAATGTTTATGATATTCCCAAAGGTTTGCCCAGCGCTGGGCACTGCAGGAAAGAGATGGAGAACAGTGACGGCTCTGGAGACAAAGCACGTGGTGCTTCTCCTCATCTCTCTGTAGATGCCAAATTAGAAAAAGACAGTTTGTGTGTTTCTGGTGTGGACAGCAGAAGCAGCACTCTCTCCTCATCTTCCAGCTCTTCTGCTGAGTTCTTTTCTACTCTGTCACCATCACCAGAGGCTGTGCCAGAAATCAAACTGGAGCTGGAAGCAGCCATCGAGACCCTGACTCGGCTGCAGCACAGCGTGTCCAGCTCCATAGCCAGCTTAATGATCTTTGTGAGCAGCAAGTGGAGACTGCAGGAGCACCTGGAGAAAAGCCTGGAGGAGATCCACAGGGCAGTGGATCACATCAAGGTGTCGATGGGAGAGTTTCTGGCCTTCGCTCAAGGCCTGAAGGGCAATGCCTCCAACCTCACTGATAACCACCTGCAGGCCAGAATTAAAAAACAGCTCGAAATTCTAATGAACTCCTACAAAATCTTGACAGAAACGAGGGAAGCTCTCAACAACTGCAGCTGGTCCCTGGAGGCTCTGGTGCTCAAGAAGCCCCAGAGCAACCCTGATGACCTGGATCGCTTCGTTATGGTGGCCAGGACGATTCCAGAGGATATCAAGAGGTTTGTATCCATCATCATCGCCAACGGGAAGCTGCTCTTCAGGAAGAACGAGAAGGAGCAAGAGACGAAGCAATCCAAAGTGGAGCCAGAATGCAAAATGGCAAAACCAATCCCAATGCCAAGGAGGGTGGAAATAGAGTCACTCCAGAGAAATGCTCCTCAGAAACCCAGCCAAAGCTGGGTTCCTTCGGAGAAACCGGAAGAAAATGCCACTGAGGATTGTGATTATGTCCAGTTACAGGTCAGTGAAACTGGGATTTACTCTTTATATTCTTCATCCTTTGCAGATATGAAGCTATTCACTCTCAGCACTATTTTACCTTTGCACCAGTGCCAGGTTCAGTTTGCACTACATCCCATTTTCCAGACTTTTTGAGGATTCAGGATTTTGGGACAGTGCACATGTACAGTGAGCAGTAATTTTAATCAATAGAGAAGATCAAACATTTTTATTGTCATGCCAGTTTAAATTCAGTTGGGAAACAGGTTTTATCTGGGAGTTAGCAACTCCTTTCTTCTCTTTTCTCTCACAGTTCTCTTCCTGCCCTTCCATTGTGTTTGTCTCTGGCATGACAAGAGATGTTCCTTCCTAACTTGAGGTGTCGTGGAAATCCTGTTTGCATAGAAAATAAACTCTGGGAATTATCACATTTATTTGTTGGAATAATTCTGGATGATTGTTAGAATCTCCTTAGAATTACTAAAATACCCGCTAAGAATATCTCCCTTGGTTTCCCAAAGAAATGCTGCTTGTCCTTGTTATGTTGAAATGTTTTGGTGGTTTCAGTCCTAGATCTTGCAGGACCAAGCGTATTTTTAGGAGGAAAAAATCTATAGCTCCTTCTAATAAATTCACCATTTCTGTCTGTAACATGAAGGCTACAGAACAAGTAGTTGTTTCCTCATGAAACAAGAGAAAAACACATTTGTATTTAAATTCTTTAATGTAGTTGTTTCAACTTCGCTTTCATTTTAATTTGTAACAGGCACAGAAAGTCATTTCAGGTAAAGAAGTAGCAAAGAAGAGCACAGAGTCAAACCCAAAGGTATTTCTGACTTTGAAAACTATTATTTATGAGGCCTTTTAGTCCCTGATTTCTGTGCTTGCTAAAACTCTGAGTAATTTGCATTCAGACATACATCTATTCACAGAGGCTTATTTGCTTCTCAGAATAATCTTCCCAGAATTACTGCCAAAAACCTGTGAAAAACACTTATTTTCCTCAAACAAACAACTCCAGTTTAAAGTCATACAGTTCATTTTATGGCCTTTCAGCGTCATTTGGGATAAGGCTGTGACAATTAGCGTTTCAAAATATCTTGTCCTGCACTGGCACAAAATGGGACTCTTGTTTTGTGCATTTTAATCATTCATAACCCTGATTAAGCCCATTAAAGTTTTGTATTATAAGCCCATCAATGTTTTGTATTATTTGAAAGCTTCAAGCCCTGCCTGTGTAAAGGAATGGTGTTTGGCTGCAGCACTTTGTGTGCCATTATTAAAATTTTATTTAGGGAGAAAAAAAGGCAATCGGGAGAATTTCCAACACTTTATGGAAAGAGAAATTACTGTAAAGACTCCAGGGTGGGGCAATTTGGAGACCACAAGAATTTAGGGAAGAGCAACCAAAAAAACAACCAGTGTGTGCCACCAGGCTGAACCCATTTTTATTTTAACCCTTTCCCCAGGTTTTGCCATGTGCAAAAAAGACTGTGAATCCCAGCAGGCAGGACCCTGCCAGGAAAATCCCTCTGCCAGAGCCCGGCAGGCTGTGCTTTGCCGCCCTACATAAAGCCCTCGGGGTGTTCACCACCAGCCTGAGCAACCAGCAGCCCCCCGAGATCTTCATCTCCCACAGCAAACTCATCATCATGGTGGGGCAGAAGCTGGTGGATTCCCTGTGCCAGGAAACGCAGGAGAGGGATGCTCGGAGTGACGTCCTGCACTGCAGCAGCCGCTTCTGCAGCCTCCTCAAGAACCTGGCCCTGGCCACCAAAAATGCAGCCATCAAATATCCCAACGCTGAGGCCACCAGGGAGCTGCAGGATCAGACAGAGGAGCTGGCAAAATACATCCAGCAGTTCAGGGCCATGATGGAGTGAGGGAACTGCAAACAATCTGCAGTGTCGTTGCTCCTTCTGGCATCAATTTGCAGTCACCTCTCAGAATTCCTGCTGGGAATTCCTCCTTCCTGGTGCACTGCAGATCCCCACAGCAGCAGATGTGGAAGAATTAAATCTGTGCTTTCTTCTCAACTGTTCAGATCTTGCCTGGAAGTATCATTGTCAGAGTGGCAGGGCGGGGATGTTTGCTGTGTATTGGAGCAAAAGTGGTTTATTATTGGACTAGTTTCTTATTGGACTGGTTTCTTATTTTTGTTCTCTGTGTATGTCAGATCAATGTATTTTCCTTTTTTATTGTTTTTTTTTTCTATTCACGTAAAGTCTCTCTTTTAATGTAGCTGCACAACGTTCTGTAACTTATGATCTCCCAATATCGATTGTTTCCTGAGGACTTGACTCAAAATCTGTAATTACAGGTTTGGGTTTAAAAAAAAAAAAAAAACAACAAACCAGCTGCAAGGCTAATTTTCGGGTTTAGTATACAAAGTAAAAAATCTGGCAGGCACTACACAAAGACAAGGAAATGCTCCAGGCTGGCACCTGAGCACAGAGCAAAGCTTTGGGAGAACTCCTGTCTCTGACAGATCTGCAGGGAGCATCTCAGTCACCCTCTGTCCCAGCCCGGAGCTCTCAGAGCCTTTCTCCAGCTGGGAAAAAATGTATTTCAGTCACCAATATGCACAGGCTTTGGACAAGCTCTTCCCACGGCTGGAAAGGTGATGTTATTCCCGGCTGGAATCCCAGCGAGGCTGCCAGGGCTCCACGCCAGCCCTCAGTGCCTCGGGCCGCGCAGATTTTAGCTTTATCCCCAATTTCTGGGTGTGAAACAGAGTTACAAAGACACCGCGGCCCCGCGTGGCTACACCGCCTTAATTGCGGCTCTCCTAATGACTTTATTTGGCTACACCGCGTTAATTGCGGCTCTCCTAATGACTTTATTTCGCCGTTTGTAGCCGAAACGCCGCGGCCTGCCCTTTGCCGGCCGTGCTCCCTCAGAGGGACAGTGAATGGCGGAGCAGCCACGGCAGCTCCCTCAGCATCCTCCCGCCCGGGGCTTCCCCTGCCATCCCCCGCGCTTCTGGCGCGATTTATCGCCGACACGAGCCGCTGTCACCGCGACACGAGTCGCTATCGCCGTTTGCACGCTCCGTGCGGTGCTCGCACCCCACCAGGAACCTGCGCGTGTGGATTAAACTCGCTGCTGTCTCCGCCCGTGCCCGTGACATCGCTGAGGGCGGGACGTGCCGCCTCAGCGCCCCGCCAGCCCCAGCCGAGCCGGGAGCGCCACGTTTGGCCGTAAATCCCCCCAAAATGGGTGTCCCGGGGGGTTTCCTCTTAAAGACAAGGAATAAACCCGCGGGACTGGGGCGGGAAGGGCGCTGGGAACCCCCGTGCCCTCACTTGGTACATTCCGCGCATCCCCGGCCCCGCCGCGATGGACTCGCCCTCCCGCCCCGCCTGGGAGCCCCCCCCGCGCGTTGCTAAGCAACAGTGATGTCGTTCATGATGTGCGCCGGAAGTGGCGCGCCATACCCGGAAGCGCGCGGGGAGCAGAACTCGGAAGCGCGATGGGATGCGATGGCGGCACCATCCCCAAGCGGCACGAGCTGGTCAAGGGGCCCCGCAAAGTCGAGAAGGTGCGAGGGGCTCCGTGATGCTGGGGGGGCTGCGGGGAGAGGGAGATCCGGTCCGTGCCGCGGTGCTGCGAGCCGGGCATGGCGCTCCTGGGGCTGCAGGCCGCGGGCAGCTGGGCGGGTTGTGGCGCTGGTGGCACCGCAGCGCGGCGGGTTGTGGCGCTGGTGGCTCTGCAGCTGGGCGGGTTGTGGCGCTGGTGGCACCGCAGCGCGGCGGGTTGTGGCGCTGGTGGCTCTGCAGCTGGGCGGGTTGTGGCGCTGGTGGCACCGCAGCGCGGCGGGTTGTGGCGCTGGTGGCTCTGCAGCTGGGCGGGTTGTGGCGCTGGTGGCACCGCAGCGCGGCGGGTTGTGGCGCTGGTGGCTCTGCAGCTGGGCGGGTTGTGGCGCTGGTGGCACCGCAGCGCGGCGGGTTGTGGCGCTGGTGGCTCTGCAGCTGGGCGGGTTGTGGCGCTGGTGGCACCGCAGCGCGGCGGGTTGTGGCGCTGGTGGCTCTGCAGCTGGGCGGGTTGTGGCGCTGGTGGCACCGCAGCGCGGCGGGTTGTGGCGCTGGTGGCTCTGCAGCTGGGCGGGTTGTGGCGCTGGTGGCACCGCAGCGCGGCGGGTTGTGGCGCTGGTGGCTCTGCAGCTGGGCGGGTTGTGGCGCTGGTGGCACCGCAGCGCGGCGGGTTGTGGCGCTGGTGGCTCTGCAGCTGGGCGGGTTGTGGCGCTGGTGGCACCGCAGCGCGGCGGGTTGTGGCGCTGGTGGCACTGCAGCGCGGCGGGTTGTGGCGCTGGTGGCACTGCAGCGCGGCGGGTTGTGGCGCTGGTGGCACTGCAGCGCGAGGGCCTTGGGCTTCCGGAGGGGGTTGGAGATGAGGGTCAGCAATGCCGGGGGCCTGAGCGGTTCTGGGGTCACAACAGCCCCCGCAGCGCTCCGGGAGGGGGAAGGAAGGGCTGGGAAGCTGGGATGGAGCAGGAGGTGCCCGTGACAGCGGTGGGACGTGAGCCAGCGGGGCAGGAGGGCACTGGCAGCCGGCCTGTGCCAGCCATGGCAGCACGAGCAGCGCAGACAGCCCTGTGCTGGTAGTGCTCAGGGACCGCGAATGCTCTGTCCAGCTCTGGGCTTTTGTTACAAGGAGGCCATTGAGGGGCTGGAGGTGTCCAAGGATGGGAATGGAGCTGGGAAGGGGCTGGAAAACTCCTGAGGGAGCTGGGAAGGAGCTGAGCCTGGAGCAAAGGGGATCAGGGGGACCTTGTGGCTCTGCACAGCTGCTGACAGGAGGGGACAGCCGGGGGGTCAGGCTGTGCTCCAGGGAACAGGGACAGCAGGAGAGGGAACAGCCTCAGGCTGGGCAGCAGCTGGAATTTATTCCTGAAAAGGGTGATCAGGAACTCGAAGGATCTGCCCAGGGAGATGGTGGAGAACTGATTGTGAATTTTGCCAGAAACTTTTGCTGAAGCTAGTTTATGAATTAACTTCAAGTGCTGAAAGAAGGTTTGGTACGAAACTTGGGGATTTGATGAATGCTTCAAGTATCACCTGATTTTATGCTTAAATAATTGTAGCGGGTTACAAATATTTTTTAATAATGAGAGGTTTTTTTCCCTCCAGGTTGACAAAGTTGCTGAATTGGTGGCCAGGTGGTTCTACTGTGCCCTGAGCCAGGAGAAGCTACGTCGACCCATTGTGGCCTGTGAGCTGGGCAGGTGAGAATGTCTGCAGCTCTGGAGTAAAAATCAGTTAGAAATACATTTCTAAACAAAAATGTTACGGCAATCCAATATGACTACTGAAATTTTGCTGTTCTAGGTTGTATAACAAAGATGCCATCATCGAATTTTTGCTGGACAAATCCCCTGATAAAACTCCCATGGAATCTGCATCCCATATCAAGAGCATTAAGGTAAACAGATTTTGTCTGACATGAGAAGTGAAAATAAAATGTTAAAATCGTGAGTGAAAGTTCAGTCATGCTGTAAAACCTCTATTTGCTTCTGTTCTCAGTATGCATTAAAGTGTTAAAAATAGCAAAACACAATGCAAAGATTACAAGGGAGTCTTATATTATAAGGGAATTATATTAATAATAACATAATTAATGATAAACCTTATATCATAAGGAAATATTATTGTGGCTCAAAACGTGGGAAAAGCTGAAGGTTTGCATTTTTATTTTTCAGCATGTGACAGAACTGAACCTGGTGGATAACCCAGCCTGGAGTGGGGAAAAGGAGAGCATCAAAGGGGACAAGTATGATGACCT
The DNA here is from genome assembly GCA_013397955.1 of Grantiella picta. Classification (NCBI taxonomy): domain Eukaryota; kingdom Metazoa; phylum Chordata; class Aves; order Passeriformes; family Meliphagidae; genus Grantiella; species Grantiella picta. The sequence continues at coordinate 288,367 of VZRM01015741.1, forward strand.
GCAGTCTGCACGGTTCATCTGCCCTGTGGTGGGGCTGGAGATGAATGGGAGGCACAGGTCAGTGCTCAGGGCCTCATTTGGGGTTTGAGCTGAGCACAGAGCAGGGGAAATGGAATGGATGATGGTGTAAATCATGTCCTGAGCCAGGCACTGGTGGAGAGTATTTGACCTCCCTTTGTGTCACATCGAGCAGTTGGAATCATGGAGTGGGTTGGGTGGGAATGGACTTGAAAGCTCATCCAGTGCCACCCTGTCATGGCAGGGACACTTTTACTGTCCCAGGCTGCTCCAAGTCACATCCAGCCTGGCTTTGGGCACTTCCAGGGATCCAGGGGCAGCCACAGCTTCTCTGGGAACTCCATCCCAGGGCTTCCCCACCCTCACTGGGAGGAATTCCTTCCCTAAATCCCATCTAAACCTGCCCTGTCTGTGTGAAGCCATTCCCTGTGTCCTGTCACTCCATCCCTTTCAAATCCTCTCTCCATCTTTCCTGCAGCTCCTTCAGGCTCTGCAAGGTCACAGTTATGTCACTCCAAAGCTTCTCCTCTCCAGGCTGAACAATGCCAGTTCTCTCAGCCTTTTCTCACATTCTGCCTCTCCCTGTGTTAGGATCAAAATGGAGATGGATTGTTTGTTCTAATCCTGCAATATCTTTGTATTTTATTGCTCTGGAGCAGGGAATTTCCTCACATCCTGCTTTGGGCACAGCAGCAACTTTTTGTCACCTGAGGGATGAGAAGAGAATGAATTCACAGCTGCATGGTTGCAAAGAATTTCTTCCTCCAGAGAGGGATTAGCCAGGAGATAAAATAAAAAAATTAAATACCCGTTGTGCTTTAATGTACCCAACATTTTTCATTCAATTCTTACATTGTGCAAATTAACAAAAAATTAATTACCCACTGAAATGTTCTGATAGTTTGATTAAGGGCAAGAACTTGTAAAGAAAGTGAGCTGTGACCTGCCAGCCCAGTCAGCACTGCACAGATCCCTCTTAGTTTTCTTAAAATCATTGTGTGTTGTCTTTTCTTGGTAGGTTTTGCTTTCTGAGGAACTGTGGCTGTGTGTTTTCTGAGCGTGCTCTCAAAGAAATCAAATCAGAAGTTTGTCACAAGGTGAGTTTTTCCAGCTTTAGAAGCAGTGGAGCTGTGTGTTTATTTGTACAATTGCATCCACATCCAATACTGTAATTTTAATTTTCATTTTAATTTTTTCCTGTGCTTTTAATCTGAGTATTCAGGTTGAAATGGAGCTTGAAAAAGTTCTGTTCTATGATGACCTCAAGTATTTCTGCATGGCCTTTTTAAATAAAAAATGTTTCTAAATAATTGGAAAAATTAGCATTTCTGTTCTCAGAATTCTCTAACTCCTTTAGAATTTCCATTTTTTTCCCAATATTTGGTTCTAATTTCAGTTTTAGAAAGGGTGATTGGTTTGGGGATTTTAGGGGTTTTGTTTGATTGGTTATCTTTTCTTCCTGAATGCACACGGCTTGTGTTTTATCAGTATCTATTCTATGTTTAAACTGGTTCTACGTTCAGGTTATGTATTGATCTCTGTATTTTTAAAGGACATTAGGTGTTGCTTTTTTTTATTTTTGGCTGTGGCCAACTCTGTAGGATTTCCAGCAGCTCCATGAACTATTGTGGAAAACACTGCCTTCATTTCACATTGCTGGTTTGATCTCTGTGAAGTTTTATAGCTAAAAATGATAAAATTGCAAATACCCTTTTTTTTTTCCTATCACTGCTCTTATTATCAGCAAGATCTGTGGTGAGAGTTGCCACCTTTAGGCAGTTATTTTTCTAATATTGATATTGGATAAAACACAGAGTATATTTATATTAAACAAGACCTGTGAAGGAAAAACTTTTCTCTTGGTAAATTACTGGATATTGTGAGGTTTATTCTCATGTTGCTGCTTTCAGTGCTCATTTTGTTCTCTGCTAATGGCTTTGTTTCCTCTTGGCAGACACTAATTTATTTTTAATGCAGTGTTTTGTTTGGATCTAAGTTCATATTGATGGATGGGTGCAACCAGAGCAATAGATACAGGAATGAGATGTTTTGTCCATGGTTTGGCCAGTCTGATAATCTTATAAAAACTAAATGGATCCCACATGTTTTTCCCTCTTAAATTGCATTTTGAAGGATTCATCTTAAATAATGACATTGAAATGTGGAAACCCAGAGACAAAGAACCAGTCAGACACTGGAGCGGAGCTGAGAGAGATTTGTCTCTCCTTGCCTGCAGGGTAAATCCTTTGAACTGTCCTGCCAAGATGGAAAACTTAGCCAAAGATTTCTTGAAAGAGCAGAATTTTTGAGTGCTGGTTTAAGTTGGAGAGCAGGCTTAGTAGAAAAATGCTTGGAACAAATTTTGTAGCTTCTATTTAAGACTTAAAAGAGTTGGAAAAGAGCTTTTGTCTGAAACATGAGTTTCAAATGAATTCAAATCCAACTTGGAATACCTTTTTACACAGAAGTGGGTTTTGTTTGAGCCATATTTGTGAGCTTTTGATCAGTAAAAAGGCAAAATTTAAACTCTCAACGCTGTCACATGCTAAAATGTGACTTAGTCACATTTCAGTCAGCAGGAAGAGGAGTAACGTTGCTTCCAGATGTGGATTCTGTAGCAGCAGCTCTGAAGAATTATTTGTGATGGGATCTGTCAGTTTAAAATTTGCACTTTGGAGCAAGGTGTTTGATTCTCCAACAGAGAATTTAATTTTAATTTTAAATTTTCATTTTAGTAAAAGGAAAAGAACAAGCAAGACTGTCTCTACTCCCTCTTTTTGTGTCTGATGGGATGTTGGAGATTGCAAGTTTGTGGTGATCTGTGTTGATCTGTGGATTTTGGTGCCCAAAGGTTTTGGAACTTCTGTTCCTGCATGGGCAGTTTGTGGTACCTGATAATTGGAAGCCTGTTATTTGACAAAAAATGTACTTTATTCATCATCAGTTTGGGAGTTGAGTCTCTAAGAAGTAGTGATTGGTGTAAGAGTTTGCTGGAAGTGGTTTGGAGACAGGATAGAGGTTATGGAATTGGTGGTGGAAGTCCTTCTGGGAGTCACTTTGGAAGTTCAGGACAAAATTCCATTTAAAATGTACTTTCTTGTATCACTTCAAGGTTTACTCTGGACTTGTTTTCAGAGTCAATCAAATCTCCACTTGAAATAGTGCCCTAACTATGAAACTGTGCCATATCAAACACTTAATGCCATGTTTAACTGAGATAGAAACAGAAATTGGAACAGAATTCATGCAGGTGGCTGTCAGATGCAGAGCTGGGTGTGCAGCACTGGTTCCTGGAACAGAGTCACTTTGGCACTTTGTGCTCTTAGGGCACCAAAATCAGCAAACAGTCCTTGCTGAGCTCTAAAAGTTGTGATTAATCAACTCTTAGTAACACAGAATTTAGGTAGGCTTTCCATGTGTGCTTCAAGGAGGTAACGTGGTCATGATAATCAGAATAATGAGTTGAATGATGTTTCTAACTACTTGAGAATGGTTTCATGATGATTTTCCTACCAATACAAAATCCTTTGAGGAAGGAGGGTCATGCTTCAAAGATTTGCCTAGGCTGGCATGGGTGAAATCATACCAAAACTGTATTTTAAGAGAGTTTTTTGTACAGTGTTCTCGCTTGGTTCAATTTCTGCAAAAGCAGCCCAAGTTCTATTGTGCCTTGCTATTGAATTTTTAATCCTAATTCAATTTGGAAGTGATGCACAACACTTGTTCAGGGTGCTGGTGCCAGAGGTGAAAGCTGGAGCCTGATTTGCTGCAGTGATGGCAATAAGGAACCTTCCATTCCCATTTGAAAACACATCATGGAGTGGATAAATGCTGGCAGTGCCCTACAGTGGACTGGAGAGAAATTAATTATGAATATTGCTATGATTAAAACATGCCAGAGACCCATTAGCTTCGGTAATGGTTTGGAGAGAGACTCTCAACAGCTCAGCATGAACATGTGCATTTTTTTTTATTTTCCTTTTCTCTTTGAGCTTTATTTCCCTCCGTATAAAAGTATCTCCAGCAATATTTAGCCACAAGATAAGTCCTGGATTATCCATGAAACTGAGCACTCGATTTGGCTTGAGTTTGTAAATAAATAGGGACCAGATGGCCTTTCTTTAGGTTAAAGTTCATTTGCAAGAGTTGATGTTTCCGAGAAACTCGTGTGGGAAAATGAGCAGTAAAGTCCCAGCAACCTGGGAATGAGTTTGTAATGAGAAACTTTCATGTCCTGTTCTTGGGTCATCTGATTTTTTTGGGAATAGGTTCAATTAACAGCCAGTTTTCTTGTAAAAAATGAGGGATGGTTTGGGTGATTTAAGCTGACATCTAAATTGCTTCTAGCCTTTTATTTGTGATTTTTAGTTTTTCATCAAGTGAGTTGTCCTGGTCCCTGCCAGGTGTTCCTGCTCTTGCTGCAGGCTCTTTGCTTCCCTCAGTCAGGTACACTGGGATGGAAAAATGACTGAAAAATAGCCTTGTGCTCATTTTGCTGGATCCCTAGCCTCAAATATTCCATGTCTCCTTGCCCTGAACTTCTGCAGATTCTCAGAACAGGGATTTTGAGATAAACACGCATTGCAGGATCTCTCTGTTAACAGGAGCAAAGCCTGGGCAGGGCAGCAGGGATGTTGCCATGCTACACAATGAAATTAGGGATGCAGCTGGTTCTGGGAAATGAAAACAAACCCAAACCCCACAGTGGCATGGACTGTGTCAGAAACTGGCTGTCAGCTCTGAAATTTTAGCATGAACTTCATTATTCAAAACATTTCATAAGAGATTCAGTAGCCGTGACTTTATTTCGTTATTTCTCGGTATTTTATCTTCGTTCAGTCACTGCTTCCATTTTATTATTTTCATGCCAGTTAGTCATGCTTTGGCTGTGAACATGAGGAATATTGACTTCTCCAGCTAAATAAGTGACTTAATAGATGATGAACTTCCCCCCACCCCTCAATCAGTATCGATTTAGACATTCTTTGGGAATTAACCCATTAGCAGAATAAATAAAACCCGTTTATTTCTCGGGGACTGCAGGATTGTGCTTTACCCTTAGTGCACGGAGTGAAGCCAGGGGCTGTAAATATTCCTATTTTCCATCAGCATTCTGCCCATCTGTTCTGGTGTGGGTTAAGCTCCCCCATCCAGCTTCATGTTGAAGTGGCTGTGCTCCTGCAGGCGCCAGTGCTGCTCGATGGGCGCCTGAGCCTGCCGCAGCACCTTGAGGCGCAGCCTCCTCTCCAGGCACTCCAGCACCAGCGGGTACCTCGTGGGCTCAAACTTGTTGGCAAACAGGTGAGGAGACTCAATGATCCACTGCAGGTCCCCCAGGCCGTAAATACAGATGTCTCTGACGTAGTGACCTGCAGAGATAAATGGGAGGGATCAGCAGGAAAAGAAACTGAATCATTTTTTAAAGAGTGTCACCTTTTGATTTCTTTTTGATTTTACGGTGGAGATTGAGCTTGGAGGATAATGCTGCAATATTATAAAGACAAGGGTTTGTGTTTTATGTAAATAGATTGTTGTTACCTCCAGCTGCTTCCCTGCCATTCTGCTCTGCTTAATAAAATCTTGTAGCTGGGCATCAGATGTTCTGATCTCCTGTTCAGTCACACTGTGCTCAGCCTGCACACTTAGAGATTTTTATTATTTCTGCATGTTTTCTGTGTGGTCAGCACTATTCTTTTTAATTGTTGCTCGAATTGAAGGGATTTAACCCAATGTTGATGGAAATATCTGGTAAATGTCCTTGTCAGGTAAAGCCCTTCCACTGAAAACTGAGTTACTGCATTGGTAATTGGGGGCTGAAAGAAGGGTTGTCAGTGTATGTGATTACCTCAAAATATATAGAATATAAAATATCAATCTCAATTATAATTAAAATAAACAATTCGTATATTTATTAATACAATGTATATCTCAAAATCTCTTCAATTAAATATAGCACAGTAATTTAGTAGGGTGCCTGTTTTATTTGATACTTCCAAAATAAATTATATATGACCACTGAGGCACGTTTAATAGCTGGTTTAAATAATATGCAATCACCAATTAATGCTTATCAGTGAATCTTATCAAAATTTACATCACCTTTGCAGCCTTTGTGTGAGGATCCTTCTTGATCTTGCCATTTAATGGCTCTTAGGTCTCCTTGCCAGCCTGCATTGGGTGTAGCCCCTGGAGCATCTTTAAAAAACAAAAGGCTCTGATAAGATTCTCTTCTACTCATTACAGGGAAAACTTTCACTGCTGAAGACATTTAACTGTAGTCAGGTTAGTTATTTATTTGCAGATATTTCTATCATAAAACCAGACATCATTCTCAGCATTATTGCTTTTTTTTGTTCCTTGAGAGCAAAAGCTTTCATGCAGCAGCAAAAAAACTTTTTAATCAGCATTTTTTTAGCTCATGGTCTGCACTGAGGTAGCACTTTTCTGAAATCAAGCTTTGCTTCTAAGCCACCAGATGTGACTTTCAAAAGGCTGAAGAAATGACTTTATTTCTGCAATTCAGTGCTGTTAAGCTCTGGGTTGAAGCTCCAAACCTCTCCCTGGCAGAAGCCTTGCCCTGCTGGGGTTATTTCTGCCAGAAATGCCAAACTCTTACCAGGTAAACGGTTGAGGGTGACCCAGTAGTGCTCATCAGGGCTGTAGGTGTCCCTGGACCACTCCAGCAGGGCTTTGGCGCGGGGATCACTCAGTGTAAACTGCACAAAGTCCTTGCTGAGGATGTAATAGGCACTGCCAAAATAGATGGTCAGGTTGTGGGGGGGTTTAGCTTTCCTGGTCTTGGATGGATACACGTATGGCACTCCAGAGTGGATAAACTCCCTGTAGCTGACCTGTGTCCTGTATTTCATGTGAAGGGGTTGGACTATGCCAGGAGTGATGTTTTTACCGTTCCACTTACTTTTCATGTATTGTATGATTTCTTTATTTGTTTTCAGGGGGAAATCTTGACCACAGAGATTAATAACGTAATTCCACTGAACTTTGGAATTAACTAGGTCTCTCATGCAGTTAATATCAGCTTGTAATCTCGAAAACCCTGCGTAAACAACGTGTTCTCTTTTGGAGGAAATGAAAATATTTTCGAAGCAGTTAACAATGTTCTCTACAGCAGTTTTATAATCTCTGGGTGACTTTTCATCAATATGGATGCAGTAAATATTCTGAGGCATATAAATAGCTCTTAGCAGCCTCACAAACATTTCCAGCTCCTTGTGAATTGTAATTATATATGCTAAGGAGAAATTTCCTTCTTCCTCTGACAGCGGTTTGGTGATAAAATGCAAAGTCTTCAGGACTGTGGAGCAGCTGCAGGAAGTGTGAATGCAGCTGAGAGGTTTGGGCTGGTAGGACTTCTGACAAAAGTTTCCAATTTTGAAGGCAGCAGGTTTCCCCACGAAAAGAGCTGAGCAAAGTTCATCTGGGTAAAAACCACACTCTGCTTGTTTGACACTGAATTTTTGGTCACTTGGCTCTTCATAAAGGGGAACCTTCAGGTAGATGAAGGTGAACGTACAGACAGCAACACACACGAAAAATCTTGATTTCTTTGCATGAAGTGGGTTCATCTTTTATTTCCAGATCCTGTCGTCTTAGCATAGTCCAGTTAAACATTCAGATCATCTGAAAGGAAAAGTGAGATAGAGGGAGAGAACCTTTTTGTTATTTTTTTTAAATAGATGTCATGTTAGTGCTGCATTTGTAACTGCTGGGATTACTACCAGGAAGAACTGTGTGTCCATGCTGAGTGCACTCAGCCCTGGAAATGGAACCTGCAGAGCCACGAGGCAGAAATTTTGTCTTTCCAGGACAAAATCATCTCCAAAACAATACAAAAGAACCCAAAATGGCTTTGAATTCTTCACTGCTCGAGCAAGGGCAGCTCAGCCCATCAGGTGGGAACCTCCTGAGCTTTGAGGTGGTGCTGACTGCAGAACCCCAGGGAAGATGTGAGCTCTGAGAGCTGCTGAGGAACAGCTGCTGCTGAGATTTCCTCAAGGCCTGGGAAACCTGAAGCTCCGCCAGAGGATCAGAATTCAGAAAATTAAATCAACAGAAAACTTATTAAATAAACAGAAGGAAGAGACTAAAATGTAATCCATGGAATACACTGGGTTTTATCCTTATAAAGTCAGCAAATGTTTCTGACTCTTGAGATTTTTTTTTTTTCCCCTCTGACATCTTTGTATTATTGCTTTGGAAAACTGGACATGGGGACAACACTCATTTCTTATTTTTAGCATATGTTCATGCCCTGAGATAAGGACACAAGTGCCAGTATTGGCATTCAGAGATAACCAATTTATAGCATATTGGCACAGGAGTTTTTCCACTGTGGATTTTTTTCCTTACCTTGTTTGAACAGTCAGAAGAACGAGAGTGCAGCAGGAATTACATGAATTTATCCTTGAAGCATTTGGTATAGAAATTCCTAGAGAAGATACCAAGGAGAAAGCCCATCAACTGCCATTAAGCTTAACAGTTAAATTTTAAAAGATTTTCATTTTATTTTAAAGGTAATTCATTTTCTTTTAGTCGGTGATTTTTTTAAACAAAATTTGCATTTCACCTTGAAATATTTTACACTTTGCAGCTGTCAGAATCACAAAGTATTTGGCTTTTACATAGGAAGAGAGAAAAATAGATTTTTATAGAGGTAGTTTCATTATAGGAGTGCTGCTGTGGTTAGAAGGCTCGAGGTTTTCATTAGAAAGAAGTGGAAAATACTTTTTTTTTAAATGAAAAATCACTATCTCCCTTAAAAGCTTGAAAATAGAAAGGGCATTGCAGCTAAAATAGCAACGAGACAAAATTCAGAAAGCATGGAGAACAGCAATCGAACCGAGGGAAGGAATCTTCTCTCTTACCATATTTTTAAGATCTCATTAGGCTGTTGGGAAAGAATGTATTTATCTTTTGGTCCTTACTGGAATGCACTGGATTTCATGCTGGAAGGTTGCCTCTTTTCCACTGAGCATTCCGGGTTAGGTGGAGAACTCATCCATTTCCCCGGGATGTTCTGTCAGCGGCTCCAAGAAAAACAGGAGGAAATCAGGTCCCAGGAGAATATTTTTGTCTTCGAGCTCCTCAGGGATCCATTCACTGAGTAAACAACCTTGATGGGAGAGTTGCATCCATCTGAGCACAAAGCTGCAGCAAATCCAGTCCGTGCCAGCCTTTGGACGCTGTGCAGAAAGCAGGAGAGCAGGGATGCCACTGCAAGGTTGAAAAGCAGGGATTTTGCAGTAAAAATGGAATTCAGCTGTGCTGTGTCCTGTGCCAGAGCCCAGAGGGGATTTCTGTGAGGATCACGGTGTACCCAGGGGTTGAAATTGGGGAAACACTGATTTCTGTGGAGCTGGACTCAGACAAACTCTTTATTCCGAGGGAATTATTGCAGGAGGAGCATTGAGATTCCTCTGAGTGGTGAAAGTCACGAGATCTCTGCTATGTCACAGGGATGGTTTGTTCTGAATATAAGATGTTGGGCAGCTGTAGAAATATTTGGGATTTTTTACCTGATCAAATAAAATAAAACTTACCACCAAGATTGTGGGCTCCCTGTACAGGTAAATTACTTGAGAGCTGCACTCAATGGTCCTTGGTTCCTTCCAAATCAGAATATTCTCTCAATCTGTCCAGAATGAGGATTCTTGGCAGGTTTTTTTTCCCTTAAATACACTTTGGACAGGTTGCAAAGTGTTGTTCTAAGGAGCCGAGTTGTAACCTGCCAGTTTCATACACTTGAATTTTTATTACCCTTCAATCATAGCTTCTGGGGCTGTTTCGGGCTGTTAAGTGTTCACTATGGATTTTTTCCTACTGGACTGGACTGTGTGACATCTAGGAACTGTATTTTTATGGCAGCATAAAAGTGCACAAACACCCCATCATCAGGTAAGAGGCAGCGATTCCTCTGCAGTGTTAATATGTTTATGGGGATAAAGCCTCCAAGAACACAATTTGACATCTTTCAGCCCCGGGGATATTACGGAATGAAAGCAGTGGGTTTTTGGTGGTGCTTTACCAGATTTAGGGCTGCAGTCGCAGCTGTCAGTGCCACTGCATGGGAAATTTGTTGTTCAGCAGGATCCTGTCCCCTCTGGCTGCTGGCAAGGATTGTTCTCCCAGGTTTCCTGCTGCCCTTGAGGAGCAATAGATCCCGTTAGGAATTTCCACTGTCCGTGGATAACCCAGCCTGGGACTATCTTGCCCTTGAGTCTTATTATGCAAGAGTGCCACAAAAGGTATTTTTTGTGAGCAGAATGGCTCTGAAACTCAGCATTTCTTATGTTATATATAGGTTTGCTAAAGCTGGAAGATGAAGCTGTATTAATTTTTTTAAATCCTGCACATAGTGTGTGACATTCTTGGGGAAAAAAAAAAAAAAGGGATTTTCAAGCACCTTTGTGGATGCTTTTAAGGCTATTACTTAACAGAAAATTGTAAGCCTGAGATGCTCCATCTCAATTAACAAAGTAAACTCTAGAGGAAAGGGGAATTATGATGATGCCTGGAAAAAAGGCTGTGAACTGTCAGCTCAGCTCATTGAGGCCCCATTAGCACAGCCTTGCCTGTGCATTTTGTGTAACAACTCCTTTTGCTTTTTGCTCTCTCTCTCCCTGCCGTTGCATTTAAGATGCATCAGTGCATCCCTAAATACTCCGTTTTCTCTGTGCTCTTCACATTTGCCTAATATTACAGTTTAGATAAAGTTTGCTTGGTGCAACCTCTTAATTTAGTGAGACAAACGGCTTGTGAATGCATCATCTTCTAATAAAATGCTGAAAAGGCATGAAATACTTATTTCCAACTCTGTTGTTTTTTGGTTTTCCTTTTTTGTTTGAAAGGTATTTATGCAGGCATTTATGCAGACATTTTATAATCAAGGAAGGACTAATTCAATCCTTAAAAATAATGTTAAAATCAGTACTTTTAAGTGCTTTTCCCATGGCTTTGTTTTTTATTTAAACGGGGGTCAGAATACAGGAGTCTGCTTCTGAATTTCGAGATGCATTGAGTAAAAACATTTCTTCATCAAACCCAGTTATTTAAATAATTTCTATTTAAAAACGCCACGTTCGAATTTACTGATACACATTCAGCAAATTTAGGGAGTTTTAGTGTTAATTTTTGCTGTTTTTCCTAGTTTTTCTTCCTTGTATATTTCACCTCACAGTAATTTAAAACAAATTCTATGAAAGCTATTTCAACCCGTAAGTTAGAGTGCTGTAAAAAAAGTAAGTTGCATAAATATTGTGATTTTTACAATACAATCAGTAGCAATGACCTCCATCCTTCTGTAAAGGAGGGAAAAAACATTGTAAAGAATGGAAAAAATACAAAATCAGTGCAGATTTGAGTATTTTTCAAGTGAAATCGCCGCTTTACCTAGGGGAAAAAAGCAAAAAATCGCCGGAATTGCTGCAGCCTTACCTGGTGCAGAATTCTCCGGGAGACGGCAGCATAATAGAGATGAAGGCAGGGTGTCATTGTCCTTCAGCCCAGCCGCTGTCCCCCATCCCCATGCTGGGACAGGTTAACCATTAACCGGCAGGGTTTTCATCCCCTCTCCCTCTGCCTGCCCGCAGTGCTTAGCATATTTATCCCGCAGGAATTCTCCGCGCCTGGATTCTGCTCTGCCCGGCAGGAAACGGGGAGAACTTCTCCTGGAAAAGGCTGCGATCAGACGGCTGGGTGGGATGGGAACATTGCTGGGAATTGGAAATAATTGCTTTAGCCTCGAGCCTTTAACCTGTGCCCCTGTGCTCGGCTGGCTGGGAAAACTGCGAACCTCCTCCTCCTCCTCCTCCTCCTCCTCCTCCTCCCTCTCCTCCTCCCTCTGCCCTTAACCATTCGCCTGCCGAAACTTTCCAGTTTGGAGCCAACAGCTCCAGAGAATTGCTGCTGCCGGGCATTTCCAGGGGCTGCAGGTGGGAGGAGAATAAAGGAAAAGCCTCCTTGGAACACGTTTGGGGTAAGCATCTTAGTGTAAGTTAGCAGAGGAATGAAAGTATAAGTTAGCAAAAAAAAATAAGGTGTAAGCTAGCAAAAGAATTTTGGTGTAAGTTAGCATAAAAAATAAGGTATAAGTTAGCCAAAGAATTAAGGTGTAAGCTAGCAAAAAAATTAAGGTGCAAGTTAGCAAAAAAATAAGGTATAAGTTAGCCAAAGAATTAAGGTGTAAGTTAGCCAAAGAATTAAAGTGTAAGCAAAAGAATTAAGGTGTAAGCAAAAGAATTAAGTGTGTATACCTCTTATAAATGTTTATAACCACCTCTGCAAAACAGTGATCAAGCGCTGAGTGAGTGAAGGAGATAAGAAAGAAGGGTTTGAATGTAACTGTTGCCACTTCTGCAAAATAGGGTTTGGCATGGTGGGGTGAGATAAGGAAGAGTTTTAAGTGTGATTGCTATGTCTAAAAATGCTTCTGTAAGCAAAGGCTCAGCCCTGGTGGGCTAAGAAAGTAAGGGGAACTGACAAAAAAAGGCTAGAAAAACCAGTTATGTTGTACTGGATAGGAAACAGAAGGACATAGTAATAAGGCAGAGTTATAAACAGAATATAAGTCTTGTAACAGTAAAATCAGGTGTGCACTGTGTAACCAGGACATCAAGAAACCACAAGTTGTGTGGGACCTCAACCCTTAAAAATGTAACTTTAGCTAAGCAAGCAAGGGCAGACACCACAATTGGAAGATTATCAAACCCTGTAAATGAACCACAGGCAGACATGTCCATGGAGGAGTTAACCCCTGCGTGTTCTCTTGGCACCAGTAAATGGGTGTTTTACTTTCCCTGCTGTGGAGTAGATTCCTCTCAATCATCCTTCACAGACTGTTTTTTGTTACATCCTTTTAAAGGTTCTTGAGGGATTTAATAAGGGGGAAGTTGAACTTAAATGTACTGGGATTGGGAGGAAACATTCTGATAAAAATACCATGTTGGTCAGAAATACATAGAAAACTTTCAGGTAAGTTGAGGCACAGCTGCAGGTATGACAGGTACAAAATAATCCCTGATTTTAAGAGAAATTCTGTAAATTGAGGCTTTGTCTTGGGCTGGGTTTGTAGTAGATACTGCAGGTCCTGGGTGAAATTCAGTTCATGTTCTGGGAATCAGGAGGTGGGAAATTTCCACTGCTCCCAAGTTGTCCTTCACTCTCTGACCCACTGCATGTCTGGGTTGGGTGACAATATAAAAAAACATGTTCAGCAGATCTTACACTGCTAAACTTGTAATGGATAAACCTCTGGAAAATTCTGTCGTAAACCCCATTTTCATTAACTGTGGGAAGCATCAATAATCTTTCGTGCACGAGCTTGGCTGTGGCCATCCATGTTCCATATCCTGGTGGGAATTGTGCATTTCCCACTACTGATCATGTTTAGGAGGACTGCAGGAGTTCACTCGATGTTTAAAATTTGAAAAAGGGATTTTAAGTTTCTCTGAAGACATTAAACTGTAACACTGGTTATGAAACTGTAACCTGGAAACTGTGACATTTGGATGTGAAAACATATTTGCCTGTTGTTTATTTGTATTATTTTAAGACTGGAGTAGTCATGCATAGAACTGTATTTTAGATGCCATAAAAAAGAAAAATCAATCTGTCAATGTAGTTTACAGCAAGAAATAAAGTAAAACTCTTGCCTTAGGCAGCAGAAACATAAGAAACTGTTAACTCTAGAATTCAGGAAATCATCTTAAATCAAGACTTCATTATTGCTTTTAAAATCCTGTATTTCGTACTTTAAAAAAGATAAGAAATACCTCATTTAGAAATGTCCTCTAGTCAAGGTGCTAAGAGCTACAGAAAGTACATTCAAATATATGCAAAGTCCCAAGATAAGGAGACCCTGTGATACCATAGAACAAACATCTGCCCTAAAAGACCTTTAAGGAACAATCTTTCAGAACTTGCAAAACTCAGATTTCTTTCTGCTTTTTCTCTCATTATTAAAACACTGAGATGAAAAAAGCTTGGTCTCTGTGACATAACCCAATGTTGTTATGGCCAAAAAAAAAAAAAATCTGTTTTGGGGGATGGAAAGAGAACACCGCCTTTATTCCCCTGTTTCTTTTAAATAGTTGTTATTTTTTAACAATCCCACCTGTCTTTTCCAGATGGGAACCTGGATTTGGTTGCTGTTTCAAAATGCAACATTTATTGAAATTAGAGTGCTGCTGATAGAATGTATGTCAAAAATGCTGTATTAGGAAACACCCCACTAGAAATGAAGTTGTGAGGCTTCTTTAGAACCAGGGCAGCTGTTTTCCTGCCTGAGAATGAAGACTGAAATCCTTGATTTTGGAGCCTCTTCACTCCCAAGTGTGAGATCACACCAGGCTGAGATTTCTCATTGAGCAGAAATGGAAAAATCTGGGCTACTTCCCCATTTCTTGGGTGTGACTTCTGACCTCCTGTGCCTCTCTCTAACCCTCCTTTCTCCTCTCAGTCTCCAGCCACTTGGGTTCAGGTTCATTTTCGAAGCTGTGCTCAGCACTTGAGCAAAGTCCTGCCCATATGTCCTTTCATTTGTTTAATTCCTCCTGCAAATACAGGAGTAACCTTTCGAAACCTTTGTTTAGAAAAAAGAAGAGTGATGGCAGAGGAGGGATTATAAATTAATCTTGCAGATTAGCAGAAAACTTCTGCATTTAACAAAATAACGAAAAAAAGAACCCCAAAACCAACCAGCCAACCAAAAAAAAACCCCAAAAACAGAAGCAAAAACCACCAAAAAATAAAAGCAAATTGAGATCTTAGCAAAGAAAACATCATGGTCAATGTGCTGGTGCATCAAATGATTGCAAATGTGCACAGGGAAACATCTGTGCCTTCAACCATGAAACTAATGTGGAAGTACACAGAGCACATTACAGCCATTATCCAGATTAATTTATGAAAGTAGTTGGAAACTTGGGAGTGTTTGATAAATCAGATAAGGGTATGGTGTTTGATAAATCAGTTAAGGGTATGGTCTCTGTGGTACAATCCAGTGAGACAGCAAGGCGAGGGTAATGAATTCTTCTGCTTTCATGAGCCCTTTAAAAATTATTATTATTATTATTATTATTAATAATAATATGTTTGTTTAATGAATAAAAATAAAACACCTTCACATTTTCCTGTCTACCCGTTGAAGAGAAAAATTTTCTGTCTGTTCTACATGTAAAGGAATAAAATATGGTGTTGTCCTGGTCAGTGTAAAGGAACAATCAGTTGTTGTTTCTTGTATTGTTAAATTGAAAGACAAGGTCTTGAATGCATTCATAACTAAAAATCAGAAAGTACTTTTGGGCTTTAGCTGTGGGGTTCAGAAAATTGAGTAGATTCTAATCAGGAATACTTTAAATACATTTATGCCAGTAAAATAAGGAACCCATGAACAGAAAATACACTAAGGGACCTTTTTTTCATGAAAAAAGAAGAATTAGTTCAGAGTTGGTTATAGGATCAAAGAAATAAATATGCAGTTTTGTCCTTTTTTTATCAAGTGTGGTGTTCCCTTTCAAGAGGAAGATGTGATTGTTCTTAATGGTAACAAAGAAGATGTGGAAGTTTTGAAGAAAAGGATGGAGGAGAGAAGACTTAAAAGCAAATCAGAAAAGGTAAGATTTTTATACATTATTTAATTTAAAATTGGAAGAATTCTTGTGGGCAGTGAATCTGCTCTTGGATTTACTCATCTTTATGCAGCTGGAAGAATTTTCTCTGAGAGCTGTGTTGTATTTAAGCACCACTTGGGAAAGCAGTGGGGTTGTGGGTGTGTTTTGCCAATAACATCCCGAAGTTGTAAATCCTAAACTTTCTCCTGACCAGCAGGCAGTGCTCTGTGCTCTCAGAAAGGGTAAAATGGACTCTGTGCCAGCAAGACCTCAGGGTTTTCTTGAAATTAATTCATTCTAGTAATGATCTCCATCATTCCTGAATTCCTCATGGTGGTTCCTGATGATGGCATCGATATTTTGATCTCCAAGTGGCTTTTCTTGGCCTCTGTCAGAAACAGGATATTGAGATCTGTGCATTCCTGGGCTGAGTGTGGAAATTTATCACATTTTGTGGTTCTCACAGTCCTCAGCAATTACTGCTGATTCCCACCACACTGTTGAGGCCTTTACATCTTTTTATCTGAGCAGGCAAAATGCAGTGGAAATCAAGACCTTGCAGCTCTGCTGTCCACTCTGCTGCTCTGCACTGCTCAGTGAGGTGGGAGTTGTTCTGTGCTGCTGAACTGTCCAGTGACACTTCTGGCTATGGGAATGTTCTCAGTATTGCTATTTTTCGGTTTTTCCCTGAGCTGCCACTGCTTCCTGGAGGATGCCAAAGCAAGCAAAGCTTTGGTGCTGACTCAGGCTGCTCAGACTTATGTGGATCTCAGGAACATGAATCACTGTCTGATGCTTTCAGCATCTGAGACTTGAGCTGGAGGTTTCATCCCTTGGTTTTGTCTGCTGTAGGATTCCATGGCATGCAAATATTTTTCTAGTTTGTTTTAAAGCAAATAAACTTGTTTACTCCAAGCCAGGGAGCATATGATTCCTTCTCATCACAGGGGCTTTATTCATCTGTGCCACTACAGAGTCACTGGTCCTGGGCAATACATCAAAAGGATGGTTTTCCATAAAAATCCTGCTGTTCTGTTTCCTGTTTCTCACTCTGCGTGTTGTGTCTATAGCTTCTGGCAGAAGAGTGATAATCTCATGGTGTCTATTCAGATGGGCTTGCTTTTTTTATTTTTTTGCCCCTCAGTACGTTGTAATTGCACATTTGGAAAAAAATTAATTTATAATTTGATGACTATTTTTTTTATTTCTTTTTTTTTAATTTTAATTTTTTTTTATTTTTAATTTTTTTTTTTTTAATTTGCAGATTTCAGCAGATGAGTGCTCAGCCCCAAAAGCAGTGGTTGGTTGCACTTGATGTTCTGTAGGAACAGAGCCCTACCAAAGCACCTGGAGCTTTGGGTCAAATAATTGTGAATAATCTGAAATCAGATGCTGCCCCCAATTTCTGCACAGCAGAGAAGTAGCTGAGTGTCCAGGGCAGTTGTGGCTTTTATGGTGACAGCCCAGAAAGGCGCTGTGCCCTGCTCTTGGGGCTCTTTGCCCTGGGTGAGCATGCAAATGCAATTTGTTTGGTTAGTGAACAATGACATGACAGGATTTGCAAATCTCTCAGTAGCCTCTTGGATTTCAGCCTCAAGTGGTGACCTTGGTGCCCCAGCTGGTCCCTCTGCTGGCACTGGCACTGTCACCCTCTGAGAGCTGGCAGCTCCAGTCCCACAGCCAGAGCACAACTCCCAGTTTCTGTTATTCCTTCCTCCCTTCCTTCCATGAAGCACAAGTAATATATTTATATTTTCATAATTTTCTTCATCCCCGTGAGACAAAATATTCAGGAAGATGCAGCTGGCATTAATATTAAGAGTGATTCCAGCTTTTTAGTGTCCCAAGTGGCTCAGCTCTGCAGCAGCATTTGCTGTTTTTTTGCCCTCAGGCATTAATCCTTTCCTTCACAGCAGCGGTTCTCCTGATTTTTAGAACAGAATTAAATGTATTTATTTTCTTCGAGTTTGTGCAGCTGTCTAGAAACATGTGCACAGTTCAGAAGGTATCCAGTCATCTTTTGTGAGAATCATGCTAATGACTGTTAATACATCTTTTTTTTTTCAGCTTGGCATTTATTTAATCAAAGCCAGTAATGGGATTTTTGCAGGGTTTTTCTGTGTTTTTTTAACCTGGACAAACATAAATTAATTTGGAAAATCTGCTGCACAGATGCTTTTAAAAAAATCGAGATTAACTATTTGCCTGTTTTGTTTCCAACCAATCCTGTAGCAGAGGGTCCAGTTATTGGCTGGTGCCCAGGATGGATTTTTTAATGGACTAAACAAAATTTAGTGGGTATGAGATTCAGGATTCTTCTGAAATTTTTAGTGAAAAACATCTTTATTGATTACAATTGTGTCTTATTAATGTTGTTCAATTTACTGTCCTGCTGTGTGGGTTCAGATTATCAGTTAATGATAGTAACACACCTCCTTTCAAAGTATGCAAACCAAAAACTGAATCCAAACAAATCCAATTTTCTCCTGCACAGTTTTCTTTAATGTAGCTGCAGGATTTCCCAGGTTATTCATTTTTCCATGCAGAAATAATACAAAAAATGTGAAAGGAAAACTCCTCTGGGTAAGACATAAAAATGTACTAAATTCAATTGTGTATCTATCAAATACAAGTTGGAAGTTTTGTATTTCTTCAGTTAATGACCAGATTTCTGCTTGTGTTGTTTCAGAAATCAAAGAAAGGCAAATCAGCAGCAGCAGCAGCTTCTCAGCAAGAGATCTCTGCAGGTAATGTCACAGCAAAAAAATTCTGTGTCACCTTCTGAGCCTTGAAGCTGATTCAGGATTTGGGTTTTTTTTCTTTTTTTTGGGTTTTTTTTTTTTTGTTTTTTTTTTTTTTGGTTGGTTTTTGGTTGGTTTTTTTTTGTGGGTTTTTTATTTTTTTTTTTTGTTTTTTGTTTTTGTTTGTTTGTTTGTTTTTAAATAATTTTTAAATATTTTTTTTAGATTCTCCAGGTCCCTCCAAAGTTAAGAACGGAAAGGATTGTGCCAATTCCAGCTCCGGGGAAAATAGGCAGATTATCTTCACCAAAAGTTCAGGTTGGTGTTTCATCTTCATGTGAAAAATGGGAACAGATTTGCTTGTTTATGTCATTCTGATCTTGCTTTAGGTTGGTGGGAACCTGAATTAATTGGATTAGAAATGTTATTTACACACTTGAGGGTCTGATGTGTCTGCTCTCCTGGCTGTGAGGCAGTGGAGGATAATTAGTAGTTCCCTGATGTCCAGTTGGTCACAACCTATATCATGGAACTTTATTTGGATGAAGTATGTTACAAATCCCTGATTATTTAACTTTTAGGCCTCTTTTTATCTGCTGATTTCCCTGTGTGTCCTTGGGAACAGAGAAATAGAACTTTAGGATGCACTGAAGGATGAACCTACAGCATCCTTGAAGCTTTGAATAAACTTGGCAGCCCTTAAATCCAGAGGATGGTGTGCTGTCTTTATTTAATATTTAATCTACTATTTCGTGCCTCCATAATACTATTTTCAAACAGAATTGTTGCATTTTTAAGGTTAGTCTGAGGTTTCTGTGGGAAGTTTTAAATCCTGGACATAACAGCCCCAGGGAAAATCAGAATAATTTGAAGAATCTGAGAATGATGATGTGTAGATAAACAGGCAGAAGCTGAAATTCCATCAGCAATGCCTGACCTGCCCTCTACTGTCTGCTTTTATACAGGACAGGCTTTTGAAAATATTTCATTCCACATGGTTATAATTGCTCCTGAATGTTGAGCAACCTTGTAATTCTAACAGTGTTCAATGATTTTTTTTATTTTCTGAGGGTGTAAAAGAAAAAAAAAAAACGAAAGTTTCTTTTGAAACTGCTGCTTCTGGCTGCTGTTCTATTGACCAGCAAGAGATTCGGAGGAGAGAGGGAAAATAAAGGGAAATCCATGAGGAATGGCAGAGGCATGGGAAGGAATTTGTGAACAAGGCACCCTGAGGGTCCTGGACTTGAATTCTTCCAAATCCAGGGTTTGGCAATTGTTGTTTGAAACAGTTCTTTCCAGACAGCTGTGGGTGGCATTAAAATGTTCTGCAAATCTGAAAAGGGTCTGATCTGTGAGGGTTTGGGATTGCACAATTCTGGCAGGATTTGGGGTTGCACACACAATTCTGGGAGGGTTTGGGATTCCATTTCTCACTTAGAGGAATAAATTGCAGTATAAGGGATTAACAGAATTCCTACCTCAAGATTTCTAAATGTATTTTTTTGAGTGTGAATTCTAAAAGCTGATGAGTTCAATTACGGGAAATACTTATGAGAGACCTCAAAAATGTATATATTTTAATTGTCAAACACCGGTTTTCATCTTTATTTAAATACTTTTACCCATTTTAAGCTGTTACGCTTCATCTATTCCTTTTTCTCTCTCAGAGAATGGAACTCCATCAGTCCCAGGAAAAGTCAATAAAGCTTCTTCCACCACCAGCAGCACCACCAAGAGATCCATTGCAGACAGCGAGGACAAGTCTGAGGCTTACAAATCGATTTTTACAACTCACAGCTCAGCCAAACGCTCCAAGGAGGAATGTTCCAACTGGGTTACTCACACTGCTTACTATTTCTGAAACAATGAGGAGCCTCAGTGGAGCACCCGCTGCTGCTCTGCTCCCCCAGGGCTTTCTGTGTACAGCTGACAGAGAACTCTGGTTCTGAGCTGATCCTCTCTGGAATTACTCACTGTGTAAGTTGGGTGTAAAGCTGTTTATAGTTAATGAACCTGCATTAGCTGCAGCTGCTGGTAAATGAGAAATCAACCAGCAGGATCCACGTTGTAGCAGCAGATCTCATCCTAAAATGTTGGATTTTTTTGCACAAAAGTTTTCTCCTCCCAGCTGGATGTTGTCACCCTCAGTCTCAGGCTGTGTCCTCAGGAGGAGGAGGAGGGAGGGGAGAAGTTTCTGCTTTCTCTCCTCTACTGATTGATGCCACCACTGGAATTACAATTTCCAGCGTATTGCTACAGAATTCAAACCCTCTGTAACTTTATGACAGCAAAAAGAAAAATTATGCTTCCTTTTTTTTTTTTGTCGAGCTAACTGGGTTCTCAGTAAAACTATGTATTTATAAAAGGTTCTGTAGGTATTTTCAAATAATTCACCTTTTCACAGAATAGATGAGAGCACAAACATGAGAATGCTTGTGCAACATTCTTCTTGTCCATGGTGTTGTAGCTCATTTTTAACAGCAGAATATTCCCTTGTTAATGTTTGAATCCAACAATTCCTACCTGGAATGACCAGAGGGAGGGAGGGAAGTTTTTCACCTTCCTCTCTCCCTCTTTCAATACTGAAATCTGCTTTTCTAATCTTGGCACAAACTAACCAGAATAGCAATGCAGAAAGTAGGAGGCTTTTAAAACCACTGCATGATGTTACCTTGTAACCTTTATGTGTGAAAATTATTAATTATCGCAGTAATTAATTTTTAAAAGTGTCCCCATTTATAATTGGCTGTAGTTACCTGGAGATTCAAATGCTGTGTCGATATTTGCATAGGTGGTCTCTGTGATTCCAACGTGTTGAATGAAACTGCTGGGATTTTATTATTATTTTGATAGTTATAATTAAAAATTGGCTTGCTGTAGAATTTATATGGTGGCAAGAGTTTTTATTTTCCAGCACATCAAACAGTTTGAGGTTTGCTGGAGCTTCCAGAAAACATTCAGCCACATTTGTATGCGTGGCTAGGAATCAACTTTGTTCTCCTTGCTCTGTATTCTTCTCATTATTATCCTTTATTATTTGTTGCTTGCAGATAATGAAAAAGGTGTCCCACAGCAGGCCTTTTATTTGCAGTTTAATTCTGTTTGACAGTACGTGTTAAAGTCCTGGTAGTGTTTTATAGGAGTGCACATTTCTTCTCCTTACAGCAGTTATAAATCCTCAGAGGAATTAATTTAATGCTTTCAATTTAGTTATTACTTTGCTAAAAAAATACACAAGGAAACACAACAAAAAAATACACAAGGAAACGCAACATGCAGTTTTGCTTCTCTATTCCTAGTGATAAACCAGGCAGAGTCCTGACAGGTTTTCCTGCCCATGGGGCCAGAATGGTGACTCCTTTTTTCACTCTGATCTGCTCACTTTTAGAACAAATTCCTGGCTAATTCCTCAATACCTCTGGATTTATTAACTCCTGCTCTGCCTCTCTGTCAGGCTTGTGCCCAATATTCCATCATCCATCCATCCCCACGTGGTGCAAGGAGCTCCTCAAACCCTTCTGGTTTCTGGAAATGTTTTCATTGAGGGCTTTTCCTTCCCCTTACACAACTCCAGCTGTGAAGGACTGCCATGATATATTTGAAATATTGTTGGCATGTGAAATATCCTTGGCATGTGAAATATTGTTGGCAAGGGATACATTGTTGGCATGGGATGCAGTTTTTGCCCCAGCTGGTGCCAAACAGAGCCCAAAGTGCCACTCATGCTGCTGGCAGCCCAGGATGGGCACTGCAACGTTGACTTGGCAATTTTTAATGGATTCGAGGCAGCCGCTTGCTGGAGGATGTTTGCTTTGTTGTGGTTTGCTTTTTGTCGGAGAGGGCAATTTAATTTTCTTTTCATGTAGGTGAATTTGAATGCTGGTGAAAGTTGAGAACTGCAGAAGTGTTAGGATCCGAAATGTGTGTTTTTTGAGATGCCACGTGAGTCTCCTTCAGCACTGCATCCATGGAGCTCTTCTGGGCGATTCATGAGACAGTTAGTTTTGTTTCCATGCTGTTTCAACCTTGGCTTTTCTTCTGAAAAGCTAAAAAAAAGGATCCAGTTAGGGCCAGTTGTATAGCAGGGGTTATTTTTGTGATGTGGAATCTACCCACTGGGGACTGGACTGAAGTGCAGCAACTTCCTTCACAGGCTGGAGGTGAAACCTGGCCCAGATGTGCACAGCTGGAAAGGGGCTGGGAGCTTCTGTGTCCTGAGTCACCGTGCTGGGAGCTGCCTGGCTGCGCACGGGAACAGCTCCAGTCCTCTCCACATTGGTGCCTCTGAATCCCAAAACCTGAGGCTGTTCCCAAACCCTGAGGATGTTCCCAAAACCGGAGGCTGTTCCCAAAACCTGAGGATGTTCCCAAAACGTGAGGCTGTTCCCAAAANATCCCAAACCAGTCCTCTCCACATTGGTGCCTCTGAATCCCAAAACCTGAGGCTGTTCCCAAAACCTGAGGCTGTTCCCAAAACATGAGGGTGTGCCCAAAACCCGAGGCTGTTCTCCAAAACCTGAGGCTGTTCCAAAACGTGAGGCTGTTCCCAAAACCTGAGGATGTTCCCAAAACCTGAGGCTGTTCCCACATCCAGACCCCGCAGAGCTCAGCCCATTATCAGTGTCAGAACTGCAGCTTCTCCACACCATGAGATCATCACATGCCAGTCAAATTGGCCAAAAAAGCTGAAAGTTCCCTTTAAAACACGATGCTTGTTAGATTAAAATATTTCTTGCTGATGTCCTATTCTTAGCTAAAGTGAACAAATGCAGTTGTCTGAGTCCTGCCTGGCTGTGCAGCACAGACCCCATTGTAGTTGGGAGATTTTCCTCCAGATTCAGACGCGGCCAAATGGTTTCTTAGTTGCATTTAAAAATAAAAAGGGCTCTTTAGACATGACAATCCACAGAGGGTCTGAAATCAGCGTGTCCTAAGCTGAATACAAATCACAGACAAGAAGTGTTTTGTTGGGAGGGTCACAAATGGAACTGATTACTGCTAGACAGTGTGGATTTCCTTCTGGAGGATGGAGCTGATAGAATTCCTTCCTGACAGCTAGAAATGATAATTGAGTTGGGTTTTTTCTGTGCTTCAAACTTAACCAAGCGTCCAAATGAGTAAGAGGGGTGGAATCCAAATCCATCTCCAGCTCTGCCTATAAAGCAGGATTTTAATTTAAATATCCATCCAGCTGCCCTGTTCCTGGGGAGGTGCTGCTGCCAATGTCGTAGTTGTGGCTTTGTCAAGCACTGAACTTCGTGTGGATTAAAGTATCTCTTTCAGGTCAGTGACAGGATTCAATTTACAGACTGACCACAGATCTCATTTGGGGCAGAACCGGTTTCATTATGGCTTGGAGGAAAATGAAATTCTCTTTTTAAAATGTTTCCCTGCCAGTTCTTTGTGACACATCCAGCAGAACCCAGCCTTTGTGGGTATCTGTGAGAGGTTTTCTCAAAAGTCAAGAGCTCACTGGTGAAGAACCTCTTCCCCTTGCAGAAGTGTTCAGCTCTGACTGCACTGCTATTTTTTCCAGATTTTCCCTTGTTTCCTCTTGTTTGCCTCTTTCTTTCTGCTGCCTACAGAAGTCAGACTGTGCTTTGTTCAGTGATGGAGAAGGGCAGGGAGCAGGGAACGATCAGGGTGATCCTGACTTGTCCTGCAGCCAAGGCAGGCAGAACGTTCTCCATCTTCCAGGCCATGTCCTAAATGTGACAGCAGCTGGAGTCAGGGTGGGCTTGGAGTTTGTCACTTCTTCATCAGGAGGGATTTCTGCATGTAAAGGGTGGTCAGGCCTTGGATTGGCTGCCCAGGGAGGTTTGGAGTCCTCGATGATCCTGAAGGTCTTTTCCAACCATAATGATTCCATAATTCTATGAAAGGCTGCCCTGACTCTAAATGCTATGTTATTAGCCTAAAATAGAAACAATTTGACAGTGTAAGTTTTTCTAACAGTCATGAATATCACATTTTTATGCCATGAGTTTCCTCTTTTTTCTTTCCTTTTTTTTTTTTAATTAAAATCAATTTTTAAAATTAAAACTAATTCCAAGGAATGCCTTATTCTCAGTGATAAGTGGGGTTTGCCCTGCCTTGGAGAGGCTGCTGTGCTGGCCGGGATGGGTGTAGCTTTTTGCAACTTGCCTACCAAGCTAAAGAAATGCAAAGCAGCTTATTGCTCAATTATGCTGACTTTAGCAACTAGGGAGGATAAAAAAAAAGAAAAAGGGAATATCTAGTCTCACCCTGGGCATTTAATGGGTCCCAAAATGTGCTGAACTCTTTAGTCTAAATGGGCTCTTTAGTGTGGTGTCAAATAAGTTAAGAAGCCGGGGAGCTTTACAAAGCTGCCTTCATTGTTTAAACTTGTTTCGCTCATGTTAAGGCTCATGTACATTTATTCAGCCTGACAAAGTGCTGAATTTACACAACAGGGATAGTAATAATTAGGTCAGATACTTTTCAAATGGCAGCGGGGTGGTGGGAATACTTGACTCTTTAATGGTTATGAATAGCAATGATTATTAGCCCCGGCCAGGCCAACCGCAATGCCTGCAAATGCTCCTCTCACCCCACGGATTTCCCGCTGTCACCTCCCAGCTGCCACCTCGTCTGCTCCAGCTGCCAGGCCGGCTCTGCACGGTGAGAACATGGCATTCCTGATGGGAATACACGGATTTTTAGTGAGCGCAGAGCTGCCCTTTCAAGCTGGGCTCCTCTTCCCTGCCGGCATCTGACTGGGACCAATAAACCACATTAACAAAATGGAAAACTCGGCCGTTAAACTGCCTTGTCCGTTCAATCTGAGCGCTAATCTCTCACTTCAGACTACCCACTTCTCATATATTTATTAACCATCCACACCCCTGTGCTCCCAGGGGACACGAGGTGTCTGTCGCACCTTTCTCAGCTATTTGCTGCTGGTGACTCCTAGGACAGAACCCCGGGTTAGTCAGCCCGTGGAGCTCATCCAGCACAGCAGGATTTGTTTCTCCAAGAGTTTTTTCCCCGTCTTTCCCAATAATTGCACAAGAGCGGTTTAATTCAGTGCCGCCCAATCTGCTCGCATTTGAATCGAGCCGTGCCGGGCTGCTCGGATCCCTTAAGCTGCAGCCATTTACTGCCCCATTGAGATTTAAGCCGCTCCAAGCTCATTTGGTTTGCATGTTCCCAATGTATGAATCCTTAAGGAATCACTAAACAGTTCCCAGCGCTCCAGTCCCGCTGGATTCAGCAGGGAAGCTCCAAGGGCAGCTCCAGCCCGGAGCTCCGGTGCGCGAAATCCGCAAAAAAAACCTGGAATTTGACTGAATGAGCGAAATTTCGGTGTCCTTTCCCCCCAGCTAGGTGCGAACGAGCGGTTGTAAATGTGCTCCCGGGGCAGCAACAAAGTTTGCTGGGATGTCTGCCCTGGAAAATCTGGGATTTCGGGATCAATCCCGGGAAATGCGGGATCCGCAGCGGGGAGAGCGAAAATGCTGTGAAATGCTGCGAAATGCATCGAGCCCCAAGGGAGCGGCTGGGCCAGAGCCGCGGCACTGGGCTAGGTTTGGTGTTTTAAAGGATTTTTATTTTTATTTTGTTTCGTTTGAGGAATTTGGAGCCAAATGCCCGCGGCTTGAGGCCTGGCTGCGCTTCCTGCGGGCGGCCGCGAGGTGGCGCCAGCGGCCCGAGCACGGCACGCGTTGGGGACAGGGAGGGACAGAGGGGACAGGAGGGGACAGGATGGGACAGAGGGGAAAGGCAGGGACAGAGGGGACAGGGAGGGACAGAGGGGACAGGAGGGGACAGGGAGGGACAGGAGGGGACAGGGCTGAAGGTCACTGCCAGAAATCCCACAGGAGTGGGGCTGGAGCAGATGGATCTCCCCTCCAAGAGGGGCTTTCCAGGTTTATTCCCAGTCAGGGGAAGGAAGGGGCTGGAAAAGGCTTTACCTGTGCCTTTGGT
>VZRM01015741.1:314773-329936 GCA_013397955.1 Grantiella picta
GGACAGAGGGGACAGGGAGGGACAGGAGGGGACAGAGGGGACAGGGAGGGACGGGGAAGACAGGAGGGGACAGGGAGGGACAGAGGGGACAGGGGAGGAGAGAAGGGACAGGGAAGGACGGGGGGCGTGACAAGAGGTGACGGGGAGGAGAGGAGGGTACAGGAGGGCACGGGGGAGACAGGAGGGACAGGGAGGAGGACAGAGGGGACAGAGGGGGTAGCAGGGAGGGGACAGAGCGAGCACATCCCAGCAGGACCCCCGCAAACCCAACTCCCACCCTTCCAAAGGATCCTATGCTGCCCGAAGCGCCCGGAGCTCCCCGAGCGCTGTGAATCCTCGCCGTTTGCCAAGCGCGATAAATGTCTCGGGCATCGAGAGCGATGCTAAAGCTTCCCCTGCTGCCACCTCCCGAAGGTGCCCTAAGTCCCTGCGGCTCCGTGTGACAAGGTGGCACAGCATCCGCGGGTCCGCAGCGCTGCAGCAGCCACCGCGTGTCCTCTGCCACAGAGTTTGTTGGGATGGCTGCCCTGGAAAATCTGCGATTTCAGGAGAAATCCAACGTCTCTGCCCTCCTTCCCTTCTTTTTTTCGGTTGTTTTCATATATATCTTGTTTGAATACACTTAATATCGAGCAATTAATTGTAATTTTGAGTGGGGAGGTATTAATGGTGATAAAGAGGTAAGCTGCAAACAGGGAGAGCTGATGCCCGGTTTTCACGGGATGGCTCTCCAGTGAGAACAGCAGGATTTATTTGACTGTTTCATACATTGACTTTTCGAAGCAAGCTGGTCAGAAAATAGAAGGCTTGTTGCACAAAGAATTCCAGCCCTTCGGAGCTTGTTTCCATCCCAGATCAGAATGAAAAGCACAAACTACTCCCCAAAGTAATGTTGATTTGGGACAGTTGTTCCAGCCATGTTCAAATACTTTCTTAATAAAAACAAGCTACTCAGAGAATTAACATTGCATATATCTTAAATTTGAAATGAAATCAAATATTTGGCTCTGTCACCCCCTAAAAACTGGACAAATAGCATGTTTGGGATTTAATTCCTATTTTCTGGCATCTGCATTAATTTGAAACATTTCCTCCTCGCAATGTTTAGTGCTCCACGTTTGATTTGGAGAGATCCCTGAGTCAAGTCTGAATTTCAAAAACAAAAGAGGGAAAGAAAGACTTGTCTTCTATTTCAGGGTCCTGCAGTACTGGAAAGGCAAAGGCTGCAGAGTGAATATTTAACGAGTGCCTGAGAATCTAAAAAAACGCAAAGCAAATGCCGTGCAGCAGTCGCCTTGCCTCGTTCAACTAGAGCAGCGTTAAGGCATTAAAAATAGATTTACAGATTTCATAATGCGATTGCAACATTCACACAGGTTGGGATTTTTAATTTAACTTTGAACTGGATCATGCAGATTGCAGGGAGACCAGAATGGACTTTATTCTAATGGGAGAATTTGCCTTACGCAGGATTAACATATCAAAGGCAGGGAAGGATTTTTGGAGGAGATGGCACAATGATCTGGCTGCTCGTGGGGTTGGCACCTCCTGAAGCTCTTGGCACTGGGGAAGAGTTTCAGACCATTTCAGGGCAATCAGGGAGGCACTTGCCCTGCTTTTGTTGAGCTCCTTGTGTTGCCCACCGGGCTTGGGACAGGCTGCTAAATTCTGCTTCAGTTTTCTCGTGGTGTTTCAGGTCTGAGCAAACTGAGGTGGCACCGTCCTGGTTTAAAAAAAATAACTGAAACACTGGGAAAAACCAGTGGTTTAGCCCTGCTGGCTGGGGAATGGATAGATGTCATCCCCTGCTGTTTCCTTGCTCACAGGAGCCATCGTGCTCTGGCTGAGGTGACGTTGGTGATGTTTGCTTCAACACCAGTTAAACAATATTGCTAGGAAAGGAATTCAGGGCAGCTGGGGATTCCAGGAATCTGTATCCCCAGCAAGGATGGGGAGCTGCAGCGTTTTGGAGGAGCAGTGGAAAGGTGAGGAGCAGAAAGGACAGGGGATGTTCTGATCCAGGCTGGTGCAGGGCAGCCCTGCTGCTCTGCTTTCCTTTGCTCTGCATCCTCCCCTTGGGAATTCACCTGCAGCTGTGCTGGAAGGACAACTGCTGCCCTGCCACACCGCCAGGAAATGAAATCCTTTGCTGTTCCACTCCAGAAGCGTCAAACCAACTCTCAGCAGCTGCACTCAGACAGGCAGGATAGCCCTGCACGTGCCAAGGTGGCATTTTGAGGGTGCTGTGCCTGTCAGACACCATTTGGTACCCAAACACGATGGCATCACACCACCTGCCACCTCCTAACGGAGGATATCCTGGCCCAGGAGCGGTTTTGTGTGCAAATCCACCTTTTTACCAGAGGTTCTCCTCGGCAGCTCAATTCCCAGTGTCACATCAGTGAGCTTTTCCTGGCAGGGTGGAAGCAAACACTGCTTCCCCTTAGCCCTCACTGCTGTGGTGAATTTTGCGTGTCACATCACAGGGATTATCCAGCAATGCCAGAAAATGGTCCATATGAAACCAGCCAAGTGATGGGACGAACAAAAGGAGTTATGAAAACGATATAATTTTGTCTGAGAACTCTGGTGCCTTCTGGGAAGCATCACTTCATCCCCAGCGTGAAACATCCCCTCAGACACGGACAGCACAGCCCTGTTGAGCAAGCAGCTTGACCAGAACAACGATTATTGATTTCAAAACACCCCGAGCTGTGTGGCCACGACAATCCAGGGCAAAATTGGAGTTTCAGAGCCAATCAGAGCAGGGCAGCCTTGCTGCTCACACGAGTGCTGGAGATCACTTGGTGCAGATATGCAGCAGCTGCAAGTTTCCTGCAGAGGCTTGTCTTCCCATCGAGCTGAAGTGAAGCTCTGAGAGGGGAAGGAATGCTGTGTGAAAGGAGCAGGGAGCTTTCTGCAGCTGCAACAGGAATTCCTGCTCGATCTGCTCAGAAGTGAAGGAGAGGTGATCAGTTCTTGGGTTGGGATTGGCTGGAAGTTGGGCTGTTGCCTTACATCTTCAGGGATGGAAAATGAGGTTTTTCGTGAGCTTGTGTTGCTGCTGACTGAGGGTTGTCCTGAGGATAAGGATGCTGCCTTTTGCTAGAGCACAAATTAAGCCCTTGCTTCAGCACTTGGCCATTTTTGGAATCTCCACTTTCTAGCCAGCTGCAGCAGCTCGGGGATCTGTGAGCCTTTTCCAAACAACCTGTGCATGATAGCAAAGGAAAATAAACTTTTATCTGCTGTGTGGTGATCCCTCACATCCACTGGGAATCACCAAAATGGAACATGCTGAGAACTGGTCTCTATCAGTCAGTCAGAAACACCAAAATCCAGAAAATCCCTGGGTGAGCATTTGAAGGGCACAGACACTTCTCTCTCCAGTGTAGAAATTTTTTACAAAAATGTTGGGTTTTGATGGCGCAGCAAAACTGCAAAGAAGGAGATTATGCCACACAATACACCCAAAGTGTCACTCTGAAAGCCACTGTGGTTTTACATGATCTTTTTGCATGACCTCTTTGCCTTGTTCCTTGTAAACCAGAAATCACCTGGCTGAGGTTCCTGGTCTGTCCCAGGGGCTGAGATCCATCCGCAGTGTTGGCAAAATTCATTCATAAAGTTCATTCATTCGGAAAAAAATCATTTGCAACTGTATCTGCTGATTTTATATGTTCTTCTTTTCAAGCTCTCCTGTATTTAATGGCATTTTTAATGGTCTTTTTTTTTTTTCCTTTCTGAAGTGAAATTTCAGATTTATCTGAAGCAGAGCAGCAAGTGCTTGTGAAATGGGTACATTCCTCCCCACCAGAGCTGGGTTCAAGATTTGGAGATTATTGAAACTGTTCTCACTCATTCAGCTTGGAGCATTCCCATAGGATTTTTAACCTCTGAGCAGATTTCCTTTCATCAGCAGGTATTGCAGTCGTCTGCAATGACTTTTTCTCCTTTGGTGCAAAAGTTAAATGTGAATTTATAGCGTGGTTGCATTAAGATTTCAGAGCTGTGCTGCAAAAATCGATGTTGCTCTGATCTTACCTGCCTGGAGACTACAGGCAAATAAAACTTGATAAACATCCCATACCTTGGATGATATATTGAAATCCAGAGTATTTTTATTAAGCTCCTCTGAAATTATTCTCAAAGGATGCAAACCTCGGCTTAGCTACGACTGTTACCCATAGTCTTTAAATTTTTTTGCTAAACAATCTGCTCAGCTGTTACCAAGTTTTACCCAATATTCAAATGAAACTCATTCCTTTTCAACCTTTGCCAAGCTGAGGTTATTAAGAAAGAGATACAAATTAAAAGGATTAAAAATGCAACTCTAATTAAACACATATGAGCAGTTAAAAGTCAGCTCTGCCATGGTTATCTGTGCACACAGGAATATCACAGACAACTTAAAACAGCCAAAATCTCCATTAAGTGCTTGCTAAGGGCACCACCAGTAATAACACACTGTGCCTTCTCTGGAGCTTTTTCTGGGTAGGTGTTAAACTATTTTAAAAAATCAAATGAGCCATCGCTCTCCCCACTTGCAGAGAAGAAGAAGCTGAGGCTGAGAGGAAGGAGGGGAGAATTCTCCACTTGCATCTTCCATGAACTTGAACTGCCTGACCTCATCAGTGCAAAAAGCTCTGGTTGTCCCCAAAAGCTGTGCCAGTGCCATGGCATGGGGTGGTTGGCCTTTCCAAGCAGACCTGGCTTTTCTTCTCAGAAGAATGTGTAACAAAAACATAGCAAGCCATGCTGGCTCGCTGTGACAAAAGTGAGTTGGTATTTCTTCAATAAGTATCTAAACAAGCCCTTGAAGACACATAATCACAAAACAGCATCAGTGATCACAGCTCGGCGTTTTAAAGGATTAGGGGAGGATTAGGACGTTTGTAAATTCCTCACCAGCCTTTTGTAGAGACAGGATGGAATATTTTTTTTTAAAAGAATTCACAGACTGTCTGTTAAAAGCCTTTATTCCCCTGATTTGTGCTGGGTGTGGCTTTGTGATTTTTTCAAAAGGTAGCATAACACGGCTCATCAATCTAGGCTGCATATAAATCCTGCTTTGTAGGACTCCTAATAGGTTTCGAGGGCTTTATGCTCCTCGTGGAGAATGAGAAAACCTCATTGCAGTGGAGGATAACAGGAATATCCTTTCATTGTGCCACTGGTGCTGCTGGTTTGACACCTCCAACCAGGGGAATGATATCACCTGGGGAAAAAGCTGAGTGGGGTTGGAGCTCCAAGAAGTGTTCCAGAAAAGCCACTCATGTTCCAGTAATTCTGGGCCAAACAGATCATGATTGGCTTGAGGATTCTCAGCAAATAATCAGGGTTCACCAGACAGGATAACAGGACTTTCCTGCTTTTTCTGGGAGTGGGAGACAGAGCTGGACAGGGGAGGAGAGGAGCAGCCTGACTCTTGCCAGCGTCCAGGGGAGATGAGCTGACATTGTTTGGGTACAGGGAGAATTCACCAGGGATGTTCAGAGCATGCCTTGGGCCAAAAGGGGTAGGAAATAGTGTGGGAAAAAAATATCTGTTTGCTGGAATGGGTTAATTTTTCAATATTATTTTTGGGCACTGTCCTGTTCTCCCCAGAGCTGGAATTTCTGTGCTGCTCAGCTCACCTGTGCTGTAGCTCCCAGCAAGGTATCACAATCCTTGCCTGTTTGCAGATATGCCAAGGACAGGGCAAGAAAATCAGGCTGCAAACTTTGGGCTGAGCTTTTAGTTAATTTTTATTAAAAAAAAAAAAANGGAGCAAAGAGCCTGCCAAACACACGTGGGGTGGGACACCCCTCTTTTCCTGGAGGGGATGATGCTGCTGCTTGGATTTTTCATTTTCAGCGTTCATTTGGCAGGTTCTGTGTGGCAATTAGGGCACAGGGATGTTAATTTTTGCTGCTGCTTGTCCCTCAGCCATGGCCAGTGAGCTCTGGCCCCGGGCCAGGCTAGAGAGCTGCAGGAGCTCTGTCTCTCCCTCCCCAGAGGTTCTCCCCTGCAGAAACACAACCACAGGGCTCCGTGGGGTCACCCCTGGGGAGATGCAGTCATTCACTGCAGTTTAATTAACTGCTGAAGCCACGGCACTGAAATGCAGCCACCTGTCAGGGAGAGCAGAGCCAGCACGGGGTGAAAAATGGGAGAAAGGTCCCAGTTTGAAACCAGAGGAGGAGGTGGAAACCTTCCCTTTAGAAGTGGGGAGGGATCAGTACACACAGGCCCGGCAGCAGCTCAGCTTATTGCTAATTACAGCTTCANGCTTTTAACTAATTTTTATTAAAAAAAAAAAAAATCTGAATGTTCAAAGCTCTGCACCTGCCGTTTCCTCTGTATTATAATTTCACTGCTGTTTCTTTAGCCAAGAGCTGAAGGTTTCTGGACACCTCCAAAGGTGAGCAAAAGCTGCCTTTGACAATTATACACCTTCTCATCAGCTCTGATTTCTCTTATTTTTACTGTTTTTACCAAGGTACAACCATAAGGAGGGAGGGAGGGAGGGAGGGAGGNCGGGCCAGGCTAGAGAGCTGCAGGAGCTCTGTCTCTCCCTCCCCAGAGGTTCTCCCCTGCAGAAACACAACCACAGGGCTCCGTGGGGTCACCCCTGGGGAGATGCAGTCATTCACTGCAGTTTAATTAACTGCTGAAGCCACGGCACTGAAATGCAGCCACCTGTCAGGGAGAGCAGAGCCAGCACGGGGTGAAAAATGGGAGAAAGGTCCCAGTTTGAAACCAGAGGAGGAGGTGGAAACCTTCCCTTTAGAAGTGGGGAGGGATCAGTACACACAGGCCCGGCAGCAGCTCAGCTTATTGCTAATTACAGCTTCACCTTTTAGCTAGATATTAAAAAAAAAAAAAATCATAATCCTTGAATATTTAATGTCCTGTTTCTTCATGACCGCAGAGATGAGTTGGGAAATGGGAGGAACTGGGAGAGAGGGGCAGAAAGCAGAGCAGCACTGAGCCTGAGCCAGGCTGAGGTTCCTGCCTCCTTTCCTGCTGGGCAGGGCAATGCAGAAACACCTAAAAACATGAAGGTTTTGCCCTTTTTGCTCTGCTCCTCTTCTCCTCCGTGCTTCAGCAATTCCTGGGTGACTGATAGCGACCTTCCAGGTCAGAAGCCTCCAGCTATCAGCTGGGAAATGCCCTTCCCACCCGTCATTATTGCCTCATTAACAGCTGGCAATATTTCCCAATCGATGACAATGACACCAGGTGCCATTCGCGGGGGTGAGGGCTGTGCCAGCGTTTTCCTGGGAACGCTGGGCAGTGGAATGCAGAGCTGAGGACACGCCAGGCTCAGGGGAGGTGCCTCCAGCCCCAGCTGTGCCGGGAGGAAGGTTTTTCCCAAATCCATACCTAGGAAGGGCCTCCCTCTCTACCTGGCAGGGAAAGTGATGGGATGGGGAAGTATATTTTAACGTCCTGGGTGGCTGATGTGGAAAAGCAAAGCAGAAGCTGCCAAGGAGAAGGAGGCTGTGAAGGCTGGAGCTCCCTGGTCCCCATGAGAGTCCTCTGGAAGCCACTTGAACTCACTGATCCAGCAGAAAATCCCCACAGCAGAAGCACTGGAGTGATCCATTGAGTGCCAGGAGCTAGGGAAGCATCACAAGATGTGGAAATGTTCTCCTATGTTAAATCACCAAATTAAAGGTGTCAAGCCAAACGGAGATACACCTGAAATAGTATTTGCTGCTATAAATGATGCAGAAGATGAATATGGATGGAATTCTGCCGAGCCCTTTTCAAATGCACTTTGCTGTTTACAGTTGTTCGCTGGGGAAGCTTGGGCTGCAGCCAACGTCGCTCTTTACTCTGGAGAAGCAGAGTCCTTTTATTTGTGCTAATCGTCCACCTGTGATAAGAGAAAAAAACATAATGGAGACAAAAATAGCCTGTCAATGAGCTTTTAAAGGATGGCAGATGATGATCAGTGACGAGCACAACTCCTGTCAGCCCCACTCTGCTCATTCATCATAGGGATTCCCAAACCCTGGAGAAATCCCTGGCTATTCCTGGGCCGGGTTTGCTTTTTTCTCAGACCAGTTTCCCAGCTAATGCTTTCAGAGACAGGTCTGAAATTAAGATTTCCATATTTATGTGCCTATTAACATAGATACATTAAAAAACTTAATGAGCTTATGTAACAAATTGCTGTATGACATTGTTAACGACTCGGGAGAGGAGCTGTACTTAGGGAGATAAGGATGGCATTTGCAATGGCACCAGCTCGGGGAAGATTACAAGGAGCAGCAATTGCATGGTTTGGGGAGACTGTCCTGAGCCTGGAGGTGCTGTCCCGCCAGCGAGGTGTGTGTGGGGAGCCCAAAACCCTCCTGCACAGCTCACAGGGCCACACAGCTCCACCCAGGCGTTTTCCATATCCCTGGGATGAGAGGAGGCTGTGCTGGGAGTCAGCATCACCTCTCTGCCGTCGCAGCCTTCCTGCGCTGAGCAAGACCCTTCGGGCACTTCTGCAGGGAGCAGAGCTCTCCCTGTGCCTGCTCCGAGCTGGCTGGATGTGCCAGGAGGTTTGGGAACCCGCCAGCCACCGCTCTGGGGCTGCTCCGGGAGGGAATTGGTGTCCCTGGCACGGCAAGGGCTCCCGGAGCTCCCATCTGGCCAGCTCGGGGCAGGGGCAGGGAGAGCGGGAGGGTTTGTAGCTTGTAGATATGCTTTACATGCCCCTGTTTCCTGCTTCCCCGCTCCGAACAGGGAAATAGCTCATCCCAAAAGTTTCGGGGCAGGAAGATGGTGCTGCCTAGGTGTGTGGGTGGTGCAGAGCTGCTGGGGACAAGCAGAGCGTGGCAGATTTTCAGTCTGGGGCTGCTGGAGGTGTAAATTCTCCTCCCCTGCTTGTGGCACGCACGATCCTCACCGCTGCCCACACTCACGGGCACAGTACTCTCTGGAGGACCTGAGGAGTGGCTTTTAGGGCGGGAGGGCTCAGGGTTTAACAAGGAGAGTGCTCAGGCTCTTCCCCATCTCAGTGAGTGCAGTTTTATCCAGACAAATCGTCAGCGGGGGGCTCTGCCACTCGGTGTCCCAGGAAAGCACTGGGCAGCAGCAGTGTGAGCTCAGCCCTGTCTCCCATTCCCGGGCAGCCTCCCTGTGCCCATCCACACCGTGTCACCCAGCAGCGACAGCTCTGGGCTCCAGAAGGCACTGTGTGCTCGCAGAGGTTTGGCTGCTCTGCTGGAATGAGCCACGGGCACAGTGGCAGCTGGAGCCTGGGCAGGGACAAGGCGCCTGGGCGTTCCTGGGGCACTGGGGGCTCTGCAGGACCCTCACACAGGGCTCTGTGTCCCTTTGCTGATATCTGGGACACGGCGGGTGATCTCTGTCATCACCAGGAGCACCACAGTGACTCGGGAGCTGGGAACAGCCTTGCCCCGCTGCCCAGATCGGTGCTGCTTGCTCCCAACCTCACCCCAGCAGGTTTCCAGCCCGGCTGGAAGGAGGATTCCCTGGCAGAGCCGTGCCGGGCTAAGCTGCGCTGACAGAAGAGCACTTTAGCTGCTGTGTTCTGTGTTTACACAAAGAGCAGAGCTTTATCGCTCCGGCTCTACGGGCAAAGCTCCCCTCGGGCTACTCCGGCTCTGCAGCCTCCCCGTGGAGCTGCACGGCTCAGCTCCGAGGGAAAATGCATCCCAAGAGGGGCTTTGGGGGCTGCAGCCCCCCGGGGCACCGTGCCCGGGCTGGGCTCAGGTCACTCTGCAGCCACCCACACCCTGCCCTGGCCACCCGGCCGGGCTCTGGGCTAACCCATCATTAGCATGGGTGCAGCCTGACCTGCTTTGAGCCCTGTCTGCCACTGGATTTGCATCTGTTGAGCTGAGCTGGTTTTGTTTCGCTGTTGTGATTGTTTTCCATTCCAATGCAGAGCAGCTCAAGGAAGTGGTGACCTCGTTCCTCTGCTCTCGGCATCACGGCTGCCTTTCCAAGGCACCATCCGCCCTGCACCACCGCAACTCTCACTCTAAAAACTGCCTTCCCTGGCTTCCAAATTCCCTCTCGTTCCTCGACAGACCCTCGTCCCGTTGGTGTCCAAAGCCAAATTTCCCTGTGTCCCAGAGGGAGGGAGCAGCTCCTCTCACATCCCTCCAAGGCTTCCCTTACCATCCAAGGCCACTCTTCCCAAAATTGTTAATCCCAGCTCTCTGGACACCCAGGTCACCTCACAGTCCGAATTTGATCTGGATCAGGTGTGGACCCTGGGCTGCCTTTCTGCTGAGTCCATCAAAGCCCGGGGTTAGGGTCAGCTTTGGAGTTTTTGTGAATTGGTTTTGGGGACAGGATGATGGACAAGGTCAGGCTGCAATGGTGTGGGCAAAAAGCATCTCATGCAGCACAGAACTGCTGCAAGTTAATGTCAGCTTCATCTCCAATACATTTGCATTGGTAGAGTGAATTTATGCTGACTTGGTGCTTTCCAGTGTTGGATTTTTGTAGGAGGGGGAAGAGATTTAAAGCTGCTTGCACTATGTTGCCTGGTGGTGTCAGTGGCTCCTAAATCCCAGGAAGCCCAGAGATGAAGAAGCCTGAAATGCTGCCTGAATTCACATTTGAACTGAAGTACCCTGAATTGTATCACCTCAGTTTGATTGCTGAAGAGCAAGGAATGTGGGTTTTTAATAGAAGAAAAATCATCTGGACATGCCAAATCTTTGTCCCTCTGCAATCCCACCTGCTTGCAATTACCTGAACGTGGATAAGAGGCTTCAAAGTAGTGTGAATTCTTTCACCTCGGAGTATCTCCTCTGTGCCTCTGCAGCAATAGCGTTGCAGGAAGTTTCACAAATAATTTCGAATGGAAAAAAAATCTGTTAAAAAACCACTCAGCTTCTGCATGTGTTTGCTAGAGTAACCAAAATCAAGTCCTTGAGAGAGCTTTTTCCCCATTCAGGTTACAGTTCTGATTTTGTCCAGCTGAGCTGGATGGAGAACTCCAGGAAACACTGGCTATTTATAGGGAGTAGGAGTTTTCAAGAAACTGGACTGTGGAAGTAGGAGAGCAACTGAATATGTTTTCTTTACTTATTTAAATTACCTACAGGGAAGATCCTCAGCTTCAACTCACATGACCTACTGTCCTGACATCAAGGTCACTTTCCTGATTTCATCACCCCTGAAGAGTGGAAGGTAACTAGAAATAAGGCAACAGACTGCTCTGTAAATTCCTTCCCTCCTGCATGGGTACTGCATCTGTGCTTTATAATATGCTCAAAATCATCTTGGAAAGTGTTTAGATAATTTTCCTGTTAGAATTTCAAACTTGCTATGTCTGTGTGTATCTGTGGATGTACATGGAGAAGCATTTTATAAAACATACTTTGTACTCTTGAGCGATACCCTGAAGGTGCTCAGGCTGCAGGACTCCTCAAAGTTAGGGGTGGAACAACCCTTTGTAGCTGGTGGCCAAGTCTGTCCACAGAGGAACCTTCCCCAAAAATCAACATTGTGCCCCAGAATTTGTTTGCATGAAACATCATTTATGTTTTATAATATGAATTATGTCTATTGTGCCAAGAGCCTGTTTATCTTCTTACTTTCAGAAAAGAGCCATACAAGGATATGAATCCTGGTTTCACTTGTAGCATTGTGGTGTTTTGACTGTTTGGGTGTTTTTGATCTTCTTTTATTTTGAGCCTTCTTCCTGCAGTAGGGAATGAGATCGATTACACACAGCCCAGCAATGACAGCCTTTGGAGGAACACTCTGGCTAACAGCTCCTGATGGACATAACAAGGAGGGAATTAAAAAAAAATCAGAGCGCCTCTCCAGAATGCACTCATCATTCCACTGCAGGCAAAATGGCAGAGCTCTGAGGAGGTACCTCAGGATAATGGGGCAGAGATGGGGCTCAGGTACCACAGCACTCACTTTTCTTTAAATCCCACTGGATTAGAATCCAGCTCTGGCCAGGGCTGGGATTATTATCCTTGCTTTCTGAATGAGCAGACCAAGGTAAATGCAGCTGCTGTCATAGTTGTGGTCATCCCCTGCCTCAAGGACAGGGACAGGCTGGGAACCTGGCTGTCCCTCCGCCCTGTCCCACGCTGTGGCTGCAGGCAGGCTCGTGTGAGCTCTCTCTCTCCCCCAGGTATCCATCTCCTGCCGCAAACCATCCAGCTTGACAGAAATCCTCGTGTACAAAAGCCAGAGGAACTCCTTTGCAGGAGCCCCAGGCAGCTGCACATCACTGCTGAACCTCTGCCACACGCCATGGAGCATCTAACCCAGGGCCCAAAAGCTCCTGGTGCCAAAGCTGTCACTTCTGCCCAGGAATTGCTAAACATCCTCTGTGCTGCGGGCTCAGGGCATGTCATGGCCAGGGGACTCTGCTCCTCCAGCTCCAGAGGGAAGGAGCAGGCAGAAAACACAGCTGGGATCATGTTTATTAAGCAAATTAATAGGTTGGGGGTAAACGTGCAGCAGAGTGGACACTTTCTTCTTGCTTCCTGCAGAAGTGAGAGCTGGAAGCTGAGGCAGGGAGCTGGGCAGGGAATCAGAGTTTGTCTGATTGTTCACTCCCCATGACCTGCAGTTTTGGGGAGACCAGCACACCCACAGCCCCCCAGCACCGGTGGAAATCACAGGCACCGAACGGTTTGTGTTGGGAGGGACCTTAAAGCTCACCCAATCCCATCCTCCTGCCCTGGGCAGGGACACCTCCCGCTAGCCCAGGTTGCTCCAAGCCCCGTCCAACGTGGCCTTGGGCACACGGAAGAGCGGGCAGGTGGTGCCCAGAGCCACCAGGGCTGCGGGAGCCTCGGGGGAGCTCTGCGGCTGAGCCAGAGGCTGCGAGCGGCCGCTGCCCTGCTGGGCGGCACAGCGGAGGGCGAGGAAAAGCTCCTTCCCGTCAGTCAGCGATTGCAGGGATGCTCCCGGTGCCAGCAGCCGCGGGGAAACACACGCACAGACACACGCCGCCCCCCGCATCCCCCGCGGCGCCGAAAAGGGAGGAGAAACGGCGGAGCAGCGGGAAAAAAAGACTGAAAGTGTCCCGGCTGTGCCGCGGCCGCCGCGATCCGCCCGGCAGCGGGG
Organism: Grantiella picta; assembly: GCA_013397955.1. Classification (NCBI taxonomy): domain Eukaryota; kingdom Metazoa; phylum Chordata; class Aves; order Passeriformes; family Meliphagidae; genus Grantiella; species Grantiella picta. Next base: position 327,830 of record VZRM01015741.1, read on the forward strand.
AACGGCCGGCAGGGCTGTGTCTCGGTGCCTTCCCGGGCCGGGGGGCGGCAGGTTTGGGGAAGGGGAGGGCAGGGCGAGGGGGATGCGGTGGGGATGCTCCGCGCTGGGCCGCGGGGTTGGCTGCCCGTGGCTCTGCTCGGAGCATCGCCTGGCACGGAAGGAGCGCGGCACTGCTGCCGGGGACCCCCTGAGCCCCCTGGGATCCCCCCCAGGCTCTGCCCCTGGCTCCGGGCTCTGGGCGGGGGTCGTGCCCCTCCAGGATGGGGGAACACCCCGCTCTGCGCCCCTCCCCGCGGCCGCGCTGGGGAAGTTCCGCGGAGTCCCCCGGGGCCGCGGGGCAGCAGCTGCCGCTGCGGAGCTCTGCAAGGAGCCGAGGCGACAATCCGGACAGGTTGCGGCAGCCTCATTAACAATACAGATATGTGTGCGTTTAAATAATTTTTAGAGGAAGAGGGATGTAACTAATTAGCATCCCCACGCTCTCTTTTAATTGCTGCCAAATAGGAAAACTACTGGCTGTGACAGAGGCGCAGCAGTGGGCTCTGGCTCCCCTCCCGAAGCGTGTTCACGCCTGGGGGTGCTTCGTGGTCCCCATGGGAAACCTCCTCCTCGGCAAAAAGGGAACTAATCACCCGTGAAGCAAGGCGCCTCTTCTGCTTGGAATTAGGGGATATCCCCGAAGTGAGAGCGCTAATTTTAAANATAAGTAAATAAAAGCCGCCACCTGTCAAGAGCCACCTCCCTCCCTGGCTGCCGCTCTGCCCCTGCACAGCTCTGCCCCGCGTCCCGAAAGCGTGTCCAGCGAGGTTCGGTGGCCCTGCAGCAGCCCTGCCTGCCCGCGCCTTCCCTGTCCCCGGGACTTCCCTGGAAATGGAGAGTTTCTCCGGGCGCTGCTGCCGCTGAGCTCCGCGGGGACCCACGGCCGCTTCTCCCGCTTTGAGAGAACCGCGGAGGGCTGCGGAAAGCCACGCTGCGGAGAGAGAGCTGCTCGAAAAGCGTTCTCCCCCTCCCCGAGCCCCCCGAGAAGAGCGGAGCTGCCCGTGTGCCCGGCCGGTTATTGCTCCACACATCGCTGGCCGGCAGCCGGGGCGGGGGCAGCATGGGGCAGCATCCCTCACCTGCCGGGCGCGGGGCTCTCGGGCAGCTCCAGCCCCTGCCCTGCCTTCCCTTCCCTCCCCTTCCATTCCCCTGACTCGCCTTGCCCTGCCCGTGTGCTCCCGCGGAGCTCAGACCCTGCTCCGCTCCCTGCGAGCACCGAGCGAGGAGCAAGTGGCTGGACGGGAAAGTTTGTCTCAAACTTTGCGGTGTTTAGCCTCTTCTCTGCTCTCTTGGTTTGCTCTTTAGGAAGCCGAGTGCTTATTTTGGTTGCCCTGTTTAGGTAATTTCTTATACATCCCTCATCGTCTTCCTCGCTTCTATTTATAAATATTATTCATGTGTACACAATAAATAATGAGAAGACGAATCCATTTCCGTGATTTTGGCCACCAAAACGAAGGTGTTCAGGCACTGACAATTCCAAAGAATGATAAAATCCAGTTCGTTTCTCAGTGCGACATTTCTGAGCAGAAAGAAAATCTGGCTTCTGACGTTATAATAAAAATAACCAACGTTGCTACAATTCCCCTCTGGAAGGAAGAAGAGCTGATCTTAAACCCGGGAAGCTCGACGGTTCCCTTCCTGGTTTCTTTCCTAAATCCATCTTGTCCCTTTAATACAAATGAACTTTAAGCTCCCCCTGTATTTTATTATTTAGATTCCTAGTCTTAATGACGCCAGGAGCAGCGCAAGCACACTCGCTAATAATCGTCGCGAGCTGCATTTCAAAGAAACATCCCTGGAAGAAAAACACTGTCGTTAAAAAAAAAAAAACAAACAGAGACTCCACCAAAAATGATAATGTGGAGTCGCTGATGATGATGGGCTTAATGCAACTGCTGCAAATCAGCACCTGCGTGCTAGATAAGGCAGATACCACCTCCAACAGTTACTTCCAGCAGCCCCGTCCTCCTGGGGTTTATTTTCAGATCATTTAGTCGGATGGAGGGCTTTATGGTGTTTGGATTTTTTTTTTTTTTATTAGTGTTCGTGTTATTTTTCTTCCCTG
>VZRM01015741.1:339220-375239 GCA_013397955.1 Grantiella picta
TTTTTTTTTTTTTTTAAAGAAAGAAGGGGGAAAAGGGGAAAAAAAAATATAAAATCATTCAGGATCTTCTCCTCCTGGATCCGTGAGACAAATCTTGCTAAAAGCTGCAGTATCCCTGTTTTCTGTGGAAGCAAATACCTGAAGATAAGTACTTGGGACAAGTGTGTGGAATCCTTTGCTGTAAGAGTGGTGCTATAAATGGGGGGGTTGATGGAATTATACAGAGATTTTTAGATTTCTTCTCCACATCTCAGTATCTCGTGGGTGACCAGCTTCACGTGTAGTTTTTAAGAGACAGATTTTTAGATGGAAGCCTGTTTTGTTCTCTGATACAATTGCAGGGGTTAATTCTCTCAAAATGCAACGGTAACAGTAAAGCAGTATTAAATGATGGTATAGAGATTTATGTACATTAAAATTTTTTTTATAAACATCTGAAAATAGTAAGATTATTCTGTGGGTTTTTTTTTTTCTTTGTTTTGTTCTCTTTTGTTTTGGGGTTTTTTTCCCTTCTATTTTCAGATTACCATAGGAGAGTACTAAAATCCTGCTAGATTTAAGATGGCATTTGACATGCTTATCTTTTACAGAAATATTCAGGCTTTTAAAAACTGCACCAGTGTTGGCTGCAGTTTATATTATCTTGGTATTTTTTTAACGAGGAATAGTTCAAAATGAAAATACTTTTAGAAAATTCACTTTCCATGTCTAAGGATATTGCAGCTTTATTCACATATTTATATTGTCTTGTTTTTAAATTTGGGGGGGAAAACTTGAAAGAATAGGCACATAACTTTTTTTTTTAACTGTTTATTTTTTGCCTACTAAGGCCAAAAAATATTTCCAGGGAGGCTTTATGTGTATTAAGGGAAGCAGTGTGTTGAATGTAAATATTTATTTATGTGTAATTTAATCGGATTTGTAAATAATGGTGAACTTTTTAATACTTTTTTTTTTATAAATGGGTTTCAAATTTTAATTTTGGTAAGTATTTCAAAGGTAATGGGTAAGCTAAACATATCTTTAGGTTTATGCACAGGTATGTTATACAGGGTATTTAAGACTTTTTTTTTTTTTTTTAAATCTCAATTCTTGCCACTGAAGATTAGATTTAATCTGAGGTGTTTGTTCACAAAGCAATAATTTTGTGCATCATTCACCCGATAACTGAGTAGACATGCAAAAACAAGTGAGTGAGTTAGTGTGTATGTGAAATAATGGAGGTTCTGATCTATCTTCGCATATTTGTAAATGTTCCCACTATAATTCTGATGTATATGATAACCATATAATAAAAGTATTCTGGATAGAAGCATGGCATGTCTGGTTAACTGAGAACAGCTCTGTTTTCTTTCTCTGCTTGGGGAATGTGGGGCGAAGTAGCACTAGAGGACATTATGTATTGAGTCATAATTGCAGCACTTTGTTCGGATTAACAGAACAGAAAGATGAAGCTGTTTGCCAGTAAAATTAATGGTTTCAATTAAACATGTTACGTATCTCCAAGAATCTTTGATTTTTTTTAAATTTTTTTTCTTTTTTCCCCTCCCTAAGATGTCATGATCTTGCCTTCTGCCTGCTTAAATAGGCAGCTGAAACACAAACTGCCAGGCTGCCTCTCCTCAAAAATCAATCCTACCAGCTTTGTGTCCTGCTGAATCTGCCTGTGTTGGAATAATCTGCCTCTCATGACAAACATTCTCAAAAACCTGGGGTGTGAGATTTAAGAAATCTCCCATTTCAGCCCGATTTCACTGATTTGGGGAAGTTTCTATTTTGCAGAATGTCCTCAGAGTGCTTTGTGCCGCAGGGGTGAGGCAGGAGCAGCAATTTTTGGTGTCTCAGATGCCAAATAGCCAAACAAACCTTCCTGAAGAGAAATGGTGTGCTTTTTTCCAATGATTTCAGAAAAAGGAGTCTGAATCTGGACTTTAGTGTGTCCTTGGCCATTCCAGACCTGATCAACCCTCGAGGAAGGTGGCTTGGGCCAACAGCAAAGGTGACTGGGCTGTCGAGGGAGAATTCAGTTCACTCATGGCAGTGTTTCTCCCAGCGATGTGCAAAAGAGGCAAAATGTGCCATTTCTGAACACCTTGCTCATAAATCCTCTTTATGTTCCCATTTTTCCTTTCAAGGATTAAGGAATCCCACTGGAGGTGTGCAGGGAGAAGAAAGGAAAGTGAAGTTCAGAGAAAGGAATGACTGTCAGTGGTGAGCTGGGAGGAAAAAGCTGGGTTTGAGTTGCAATCCAGTCAGCCTTGTCTCCTAAGGAGGTGTGAAATTCCTGCCTTTGCATTTGTTAGACTCATTGTAGCATTTCAGAAATGAGCATTTTGGACCATCTGTAGGCACAGGCACAGCCAGGACACACGATGACTAACAGAACTTGGAAAATACACAAACAAGATACCCCTCTGAAGTGTATTTTTGTGGATTATATATTTATTTATACACAGAAATATGCTGGCCATGGTGAGAGCTTGTTTAGAAAATGCAATTCTCCAGTTCTGCTCCTTTTTGCCTCTTTCTGCTGCTGGACTGCTTATCCAGCATATATAGGAAGATATTTTAGCCACCAGACAATGGAATCTTGCTTTTTTTTTTTTTTTTTTTTATTAATGCACAAAACCAGGCAGTGAAATAATTGCCCCTTGGGATAGGAAATAAGGATGTTTCCATTTATTCCTGCGTGCATTCAAGCAAAGCCAGTCAATTGTCTAATGTACTCACTCGGGTTCTATTCATATGTGTGGAACATTAGAAAAGTGGAGTTTCCATTACCTTAGTGCTTCTTTTTTTTTTTTTAGTGTAGATTTAAGCTGGGACGTCCTTTTGAATAGCTGGGACATCAGCTACCTCCTGAGCTGTGCCAGTGCCATGGAATAACAAAAAATGGCTTCTTTTCCACCCACTGAGAAGGACAGTCAAACTTGTCTCAGCCAAAAGTAATAATGTTAAGGAATATGTTCATTCTTGGGGAATCTGAAAAGCAGGATGATCTGAACACTCAAGAAGGCACTTGCTTGGTTCTCCCTGATCCTCAGAATTTCATGGTTTTTACTGCTGTTTTTTTGCATAGGCTGTTCCTAAGTTGGCTAAAAGAAAGAGAAGTTCTAATGTAAGACCTTTCAGAAGTTCCATTTTTAATTTCCTTTATAAATGAACAGTTTAAATGACTCTGTCCAATCTTTTCCTTTGCCCTTCTCCCAGAAAAAGAAGGGGGTTAGCCATAATATAAAAGAAGAAGGCTTTAAACTATTAGGGTTAAAAAAAAAATAAATTAAAGCACTGCCCTCCTGCAAAAATGTTAATTTGCTACCTACCCACACAACAGTGGCATTCATGTTACTCAGGGAAAAATTGCCTTGTGGAAAAAGAAAATATTTCAACCATCTCTTGTCTGGCTGTGAGCAGCATTGGGCATGAGGATGTTGGGCTCTTCCAGGTGGATCTGTGGTGGCACAGAGCATTTTCCTTGTCCCTGTGGTGACAGAGAGCCTTTGCCACCCCAGCAGCTGAGAGAGACCTGATTGCCACACAGCATGAATTGCAAACCTGAGGGTTAGTCAAGAGTCCACCTCATGAAACTGGGTGACTTCATGGCATTGCTGCTTTCAGTTTCAAATGAATTTCTTTTCCTGGTGTTTGTAGTTTCAGAGTGAAATAATGATGCAAGCCAGTAAGATAGAAAAAAATAAAAATAGAACTGTCTTAATTTAGTAACTGATTTCAGTTGACTTCATTTTTGACCCAAGTATTTCTTTGCCCTCCACTTCTTTCTCTGGTATTTATTGTTTCTCCCTGACTCTTGGCTGCAGCCCTGCTGTGTGTTCCTTCAGACTTTTGCAATAGGAATAAACGCAGAAGTGCATCTTGAAATGGTAGCTGCTGTGGCATCTTCTTGTAGCACTTTCTTCTCTGTTTTCTCCTGCCTGCAATATTTAGGTACATCTTTGTAGCAATTTTGGGATAATGATGGGATGGAGCCTCACTCCTGCCAGGGGTTCAGGCTGCCTTTGGGGATTTGTTCTGCAATAACAGTTGGATTGTTTTATTAAGGAAAAAAATATGGTGTTCTTGAGGCTTTGTCCCCAAACTGTTACTTTACTAAGGTTAGGGACAAAAATGCTTCCCTGTCACTGAAAAAATCTCTGAATTACATATTTGTCTTTATTGATATTGTAGATTTTGTGTGGGGAACCTGGAGCCAGTTTTGCCAAACCCTCCAGGGTCCAGTTGGGATGGTGACCCAAGGAGCTGAGCCACAGGAATTTGTTCCCAAACCTTGGCCACAGCCAGACACCATGGCTTTGTGAAATCTGGGTGTCATCCAAACCAGCTGTGGGCTGTCAGGACGTTTCTATTGTTCCTGGCCATTCCTCTTGCCCCATGAGCCATGGAACTCCATGGGTGACCACCTCTGCCAAAATTACACCAGGGCTACCCTGGAACCATTTTTAAACAAATGGTTAGATTCTGTTCTGTATCGCCTGCTGCCTTCTCCCTCTTCCATTTTCACTTTCACAGGGTTATATAAATAAGTTTATTCCCAGTTTCAGATGCCACTTTGCATTCGTTGGATGGTCCTGCCTGTCTTACAGGGATGTTCCAGCTGGTTTCCATGTACCATCATTGTGTAAGGGCTGGCCACAAATATTCCCTTTTTCCTCTCTTTTAGCTAAACAGCTCTTTTTAACTGCTTCTTCTGAAGGCCTTTCTCACAGGCTACTGCTATTCCATGACACATTCCCTAAACATTCATATGGAATTTTTTTTTCCCCATAATTTAAAATTAAAAGCATGTAATAATACAGACATTTGCTGTCTGCCACAAAACTCAAACACTTGTTCATGAACACAGCAGAAAGTCCAGAGATTGACAATGAACCAAATAACAGGAAAAAATCCTTTAGGTGAACTTTAGACTTTATATTTCCAGGTCAATCAGCATAAAAACTGAGGGGGAAGTGGCAGTTTAAACCAAGGGTTGGAAAGATAATGCTCTTCAGCTGATTGCTGCAATAAAATAATTATTTGGAATTAATTGGAATAGCTCTTCAGTGACACAAAGTGGTTTAAAATTCTGCCAGCTCCCTTGCTAAAGAGAGAGAAGGGAAAATATTTGATTTCAGCTCTCTGGCAGGACGGTGCCTGTCTGGGAGGAGAAAGCAGGTCCTGTCCCTCACTCTTCACATGACATCAACTCCACAGAGAAATGAAAAAAAAAACCCAAACTCCATGAACACTGCAGGCATGGTGTCTGCTGCAGGACTGAGAGCACAGAGCTGGCAGCTGGATGTGGAATGGGAGCTGAGCAGCTGGGATGGAGGCACAGGGATTTTTGGCTGTGCTAGAGAAACACTAATTAACCTCCAGCACAGAGGTAGGGCAGCTACCTGGGACCAGTAATTTTCTCCAACTCTTGCAGCAAAATTTGCCTGAGCTCATTTGTCAAGCTTTGGAACCTTAAATCCATAACCCTAATTAATTAAGAATCTCTAATTACCCCAAAATTGTGCTCTATATTTAAGGTTAAGGTGTGGTGGAATCCACAGAAAACATGACAGAAGCTGGAGGACGTTCAGAGCTGGAGATGCCAGGAAAATGTGTGTTTTCATAGGTGCAGGGGAAGGGAAATGGTCAAAGTGTCAGTGACCTCCAGGGCAGGTCCTAAACTGCCAGAAACCACTGTCCAGTGCTTGGACATCGATCCATGTAATCCTAAAAAAATGAATGACCACCAAACTCGTCAGCAGATATTCCGGTACAGGAGAACACCCGAATTAAATGCCAAGTAACCCTTGGCATTCAACAAAAAAACTGGTTATTTTCTAAAGCAGAAGCACACTGGATGAGGCTCTGGTTCTTCCCAGCCTTAACAAGAAGCACCGGTGGGGACAGCACTGCAAACAGCAGTGCAGGTGGGTCCTGGCCCTGCCCTCTCCAGAGCGAAAAAACCGTTCACACCTGAGGTCTTCTTACTTATTAAATTAAAAATGTAGAGCTTTTAACTAGTCTGTAACCGGTCGATGTGACTCAGACAAAGGTGTAATGTGGACAGAGGCATCACTGGGAGCTAAAGTTTGGCCTTGGAGCAGAGGATGCTGTTTTCCACACCTCTCACACGAGCTCCTAGAAGGCCAGGTTCAAGCGCTTAGGAATCAGTCTGAGGTCACCCGGGTGAGTGGGATCAGCTGGGTTTGGGGCTGATCGGCTTCAGGAGTGCAGCAGATATGAGCCAGAAACACTTTTCTGGGAGCATTCTGTGCTCCTTGCTGAGGATTTGCCAGCTCCATCCTGCAGCACAGGTAAGCTCTGAGAGCAGAGCGGAGCCAGGGCACATCTGCATGTGTATGAGGTCGTTGTGAGGACGTTAAAGCATGAAAACTATGCATGTTTCTGTGTGAGCGGCAGGGTCTCCCCTTCAGAGCCTCAAGTACCGTTTCCTCGTTCCCATAAGGGCGAATCTTTGTGTTGTGTGGCGAACAAACACCTGTACTTAGTGGCTTTGTCTGGGGCAAGATAAAAGTTGATAAGGTTTTGGTAAGGCTGTTGTGAGGCGCTCCTGTTAACTTTCCTGCACAAAGTGTTTCCAGGGATTCACTCCAGAAAAAACTGCTAGACTGGGGGAAGGATTCAGAGTGATCTTTGTGGACTTTTGAAGTAAAAATTGCTCCCGCCTGGTTTTCCTCAGGACTTGCGTGCTTGTGCTGTTAAAAAGCAACATGAGTGTAGCTAAAATCAATCCTTTTATTTAACATTTCCTGGCAAGGTGAGGTAGCGACTTGCATCAGAGAGGTAAAGATAAGAATGGCTCTTTGGGTGCCAACTAAAGAGGTGACAGAAAGGTGTTAAATCAATTACGGCATTTCTTTCGTATTCAAGTTTCCTCAGATTAAAAAAAAAAAAAGAAAGAAAAGAGATAAAGAGTGATTAGGTGTTTGGCTCGCTTCAGACAGCGCAGTTTGCCGGTCAGGCTGCGGGAAATGCAAACCTGGAGTATTCCACCTTGAAAGCGCGGTGCGCTCGGCGCGGGATGCGCGGGGGATGCTGCGGAGGGGCTGAGCGCCGCTCCCCGGGATTTCCCCGTGCCCTGGGCTCTCCCCGGCCCCGGTGGCTCTGGCTCGGGGCTGGGGCACTGCCCGGCTCCCCGCCCGGCTCCGGCAGCTCCTGGCTCGCAGCTCGGTCCCGCAGCCAGAGCAGCAGGTCCCGACCTGCCGGGGCTGCGCGATGGAAGGAGATCACAGCCGGGGCCAGGGGTGATGTGGCCCCAGGCCATCATCTTACATAAACCCCGGCATTTGCATAATGTGCTGTACCAGATGAAAACGGAGGAAACGTTTCTTTTTTCCTCTTTTTTTTTTTTTATTAAAAGCGAAAAAAAAAAAAAATAGGTGAAAGAGCTTTAAAAAAAAGGATGTCAGAAACCTGTAGTTTCCAAAACACCAGTGCCAATAATTGGTCAGAAGGGATTTCAAGGGTGACTGAGTTGGAAATCTGTTGTAGTGTATTTGAGGAAAACAACAACCCAGAGGTAGGGCCATGAACAGAAAGGTAATATCGGGGCAGTGGTGGGGAACTCGTCCCTTTTGAAAGAGCTGTTTCTCCAAACCTGTTGCATGTCACACACGGCAGAAATCCCTCTTTCCACGGCAGGGCTGTGGCAGGGAGAGCCAAAGCTTGTGGAGTCACCAAACCGAGGCGTTCTTCATTACAGCGGGTGACCCAGATGCTAACGCAGACGTGGGCAAATGGCCTGGGATCTCCCGAAATTCACCTTGACGTGCAGACTGGGTCAGCTCTGGGCTGCTGGGAGCTGTGGATTCTATGCAAGGACCACGGCGTGGATCAGAGCTGATGTCTCATTGCTCAGCTCCCTGTGCCTCCTGTGCTGGTTAATCCTGCACAATTTTTTAAATGAAAAAATACGTGGAGGTGAGGCGAAAAAAATCCAGGAAGCTGCAAAGCTTGGGCATTGCCATCAATACGTTGGAAAACGCTGCCTGGTGTTTGTGAAGTCTGATAAATATCCCGGGGTGTAGCTATGGCTGTGGAACTTATTAGCTGTGGTTGTTGAATAAAAAAAAAAAAAAAATTATAAAATTGCCACTTTAGGGAGGGCAGAAGGCAAAAACTGCCCCCACTGGCTGGATATAAAGGTGGGCTTGGAAACTGAGTCATCTGCTCCCCTAAAAGTGTGAAACTTGGGGCGTGTGGGGACTCTGGGCTGCAGCAGGGCAGGTGCTCAGCTCCCTCTCTGGGAATGGGGTGTCCAGGCTGGGCAGCACAGCTGGCTGGAAGTTACTTTCAGCTGTTGCTTAAGGAACTGGTTGTGATTTTAATAGCTGGTTGAACTAAACCAACCAAACTGCTTCCAGCACAGCCCTGCACCCTGTACTTGTAGGTGATGAAGAGACTTGAATGGGAGGCAGCTCTGCATTTCCTGAGACGCTTTGTTTTAGCAGGCTTTGGTTTACTAATCCCCAGCTCAACCATTCCCTGCAGGACTCCCAAAGTTGTGTTCAGCTTTTCCCCAGGCCTTGGCAGTGGTGTCCATGTCCTTATTCCTCTTTCTGTGCATGGAAAGGCAGTGGCAGCTGTTTGCTCTGAATTTGGGAGATGAAATTCATGTCTGGTCTCAGTGAGCTGCCTCTGAAGTGTTTATGGTCGGATCAGGCACGTATTTAGGGCCCCTAATTGGTACTGCAGTAAGTCACAGTGAAATCCTTAAATACTTTGCATGTCTAAAAAGGCAAATTGCTGCTTGTCACAGGACTGTGAGGGGTGTGAAATCTGTGCTGTCAGCATGGCCTTAAAAAGTGGTTGTATGAGGAATTGGACTTGTCTCGGGAAAAATTTTACATTTTAAAATTTTTGTTGTGTCTTCCTCGTCATCCCCCCCTTTCAAATCACATATGAATTTACTGGTTGGGGAGGGGGAAAATCTCCTACCTTGTACTAAGCCGTAAACTTAAAAACAGGGTAAAAAGGAAATAAACTTCTTGAAATAGAGGAGTAGCTCCATGTCTTTGCTAACAGGGCTCCTTCAACTGCAGTGATTTGTATCTATGGGTGTTTTTCTGTTTTTTTCATCCAAATTCTTCCAAATTTTCCCTTGGGTTTCTATGCCTGCCTTTTAAAGTGTGTCCCTGCACAGACCCACTGTGTGGTTATTACTGCATTTATGAGGATGACACAAGAAAACTGACTCTTCCTCTGTGCGCTTCCCCGAACTCTAAACATGGATCAGTGTGTGTTTACGGATATCATCACACCTTCCAGCTGGAAAGGTGGCCCCTTCCTTCTCTCTTCCCCTTTCTAGGCCACTCTCAATCCCTTTTGGAAGGTCTTTTTCACAGCCAGGATCATCTTGGCAGTGCCAAGCAACAGGATGGGAAGCAATGGGCAGAAATCAATGCACAGGCAGTTCCACCTGAACATGGGGTGGGTAGAACTTTACTAAACAGTTTGCCCAGAGAGGTTGTGGAATCTTGTTCCTTGGAGATATTCAAAAGCCATCTGGACACGATCCTGAGGAAAGGTGCTCAAGGGGACCCTGCTTGAGCAGTGAGGTTGGGCTGCATGACCTCCAGTGATCCCTTCTGACCTGAACCACTCGGTGTGATTCTGTGGAAGGTGGAAATGGTTATTACAGGATGCACTGCAGCTGGGATGTTGTGGAATAGCCTCTCCTGGGACTTTAACGAGCTTCATTACAATAACGAGTCAAGCAAACCTGTCTGTGTTGCTGCTGCTGGGTGTGAGAGCTGATTCCTGGAGCTGGTGACTTGATGTCTGGCTGCTGGAAGTCTCTTTAGTTGATGCTTGTGCCCTGTATTTATTTCTGGGGTTGGAAACGCCATCATATGCTGACAGCTTCAGGACTGTGTCCCAAGTGCTTTGTAGGCAACAAAAGTTGTTTTTCCCATCTTACCCAAATGAGCAGTTTGAAGGGGAGAAGGTTCTCGTGTCTGAGGAAGAAACCTGTAAAGTTATGAAGCCTCAACTGGGCAAATAATAAAAGAGCTAAACTTTTCCTTTTTAATTTTTTCTGGGTTTTTAATCACTGTGAGTGGTTTCCCTCTGGTAAAGGTAGCTGACCTTTACAATACAAGAGAAAGGTGTCAAAGAACACCTCAAAATACCTAAAAACCCCCTGAGGCCCAGACTCTTTCTTCCACCAGAGTTAAAACCCAGAGCCACCAGGCAGGTAGGAAATTGCATCCCTGAGGAGGGAAGAAGCTGAGGGTAAAATGCACCACTGCTCTCTGGGGCTGTGCTGGGGGGAGCTTTCCCCAGCCTTTTCTAGACCAGGAGCATTGTGAACATTTCTGGTGAGTCACTGCTGGGCTCCAGCACTGCCCAGCAATGCTGCTGGGCTGAACCATTCTGTATTGCAGAGGTTATTCTTCCTGTTACTTCTCCTGGCAGCGCTAAGTGGCTGTGACAGTGATGTTGCTGGCTGCTGCTATTAACCCAGCCTTCCTGGAGATGCAAAAATCAGGCTTTATCTGGGGCGAGACGTGCAGTCAGATTAATCCCTGCTCTGTTCTCAGCTGTTCTGAGTCCTGTCAGAATACCCCAGTTTGTGTGCAAGGCTTACAGACTGGGGAGGGATGTGACTGGGAGCTCCTTTCCCATCACATCCCAGTGCTGGATCACCTTTTTATCCAAGAGGCTCGCTTATCTTGGTACACCTCTGATTTTTCCATGCTGTCATGCATTTCTGCTCCATGCTTCAACTTCCTGCCTCATCAATGCAGCCCTTATCCAACCCTCAGCCACTCTGTGGGTTTATCAAAGCACAGCTCATCCTTGGAGATGTGTGCTGGGGAAAAAGCTTGCTGATTGATTGTGGGGCAGAAAGAACCATGCAGAAACGCCTCGTTCTTGCTCTCCCAGTCATGGCTGGACCAGGCTGCTGTGCTCTCTGAGCTGCTCCATGCCCTGTCTTGGGCTGGATTTCATTCCCTGCCCTTTCTGGGAGAAAGTGGCCATGTGTGCAGCTGGCAAGTGTCCTGCTGCCCTCCTGGAAGCACCGCAGGAGTTTCCCACGTGCCATGACAGGGAGCTCATTAAGGCAGCCCCGACACAGATTGCTCCACGTGGGTTATTTCCACACATTCCCCACCAAAACAACCTCTCTTTCCACATGAGCTCCTCTTCCAGCCCTGTGCAGCCCAGTCCTTGGAGTACGGAGTGAGCTTTGCTGGGTTTTGGCCATAATATCCTTTCTACTTTGAGAGATTACCTCACTGGAGAGGTCCAGGCTTTCTCTACTGTATTTCCCTGTCTGTGCCCACAGCAATGTTGAGGTTCTTCCCTTTGAAAAAGTGTGAGATAGGGTAGAATGCTGCTCAGGGGTGCTGGGAAAAGGATGAGGAGCAGCCCTGCCATCCCCTGGAGGTGCTCAGGGATCTCCTGCAGCCATTTCAGGACTTGGGCTAGAGCAGGGCAAGAACATGAGGTGGTGTTTTAATTTTGGCTTTGTTTCTCGCCATCCAAACTTATATAGATAGGCAATGCATTAAATTAATTTTCCCAAAATCAAGTCTGTTTTGCTCATGGCAGCAATGGGTCAGGGGTCTCAGTGGTTTTTCTCTTGAGCCATGAGTTTTATAATCTTCTTTTCCCTCCTGTTGAGGGGAAGGTGGGTGTGCTGCACAGCACACTTGTGCAGCTCTGTGTTCACCCAGTGCTTGCGCTGCATCCTTGATTTTTATCCCAAACTTTTCCTTCTCTGTTGTTAACTTGGTGTCCACAGATCTCTAATTCAGCAGGAACCTTCCAGATAAACTCTTTAGTCAATGTGTGAGGAGTACCACAGCTGAAATGGGCAAAGTTTCAGGCTCTGGATTCCCTGAGCTATGAGGGTTACACAGGCTCTGTGTAATCTCTAACCAGACTTTCCTCAAAATTGCGAGCAACACACTTAGAAATTTCAGGCATAGCTAAAATTCTGTGCTTAAAAATATTCATATTTACTAGGACTTGTGTGTCTGCTCATGATGGCTCCAGATACAACTGCAGGAAACTCTGCAAGGAATGCACAGGGAGAGCTGCACTCCCAGCTCTGCACAGGTCCAAACACTTGGATTCATTCTTAAGATGTGCACAAAACTCCTTCCCCTTCACTTGGTTTTACTGTAACTGACAAAGCTGCCTGACTCAAGCATTTCAGAAATCTAATGCTTAAGATTTCACTGTGGATTTTTTTGGCTTCAAAGTGATTTTGTTATGTCCCCAGAGCCTGGTTAAATCCTTAGTTATAATGATTGCACACTGAAGGGTGCTGTTACATAGAAATGCTGTCCCATAATGGCTTCGTTGCTGTGGAAAATCTGATGTTATTTGGTCATTCGCTACGAGTTCCCTAAGCCATCGAGACATTTGCCTCAAGGCTACAAACACAAAGCTACAGGCAAAACCCTCTGGACATAATGAGTGGGCATTTATGCAGAACTAAAAACTGGAACAGCTGAGCAGTAGATCTATGAATAGCAAGCATGCCTCTAAGCACAAAAGACATCATTCTGCAATAAAGGGGTTTATAATGGTTCTGACATCTTGTATGTCAAGATCATGCTACGTCGTAACTTTTTTTTTTCCTGTTTCTTTGAGCCGTGTACCTTGAGTAAGGTGTGAGTAATCAAAGGGTGTGAAGGAAACCCTATAGCTGGGTAAGAACAAAAAATTGGGCAACTGACACTTTTGGCAAGATCCATCATTCTGATCATGTTTGCTAGGGCACAAGATTATTGCTCTTGTGTTGCATTCCCAGTTTCACCCTTCAGGATTTCTTAGGGGTTCCTCTTGGATCAGCAGCTCTAATAGGCTCAAATCCAATGTTGGCTGAGAAGTGTCTTCTGATGGAAACACAAAGATTGGACTAACCATAAACTACAGGGTCGGGGAGTCAGGCAATACAAAGAAGGGTAATAAAATTCAGAGTGATTTGGATCAACAGGGAGCTGGAGGAGCTTAAAGCTGACAAATGTACCCCAGCGAGGTCTCAGGCCTTTGCAAATCATCTGTAGGCACTTCCAGATACATGGCAAGAACAAGATGGGAAGGGATGTGTAGCTCCTACACCAGGAGCACAATGAAAACCCAGGGCAGAAATTGGAGTTGGAATACAGAAACAGCTTAGGGGAAAGGGAATGTAAGAATATACAAGATGATAAATCATTAGCTGTGTTTGCATCCGCATGTATCTGATCAGTCTGAGACACTATTGATTTCCAAGGTGCTGTGGGGGTTTTGTTTGAGGTTTTCTTCCCCTTATTTTCCTTGTGCCAAAGTGCTGTGGGACCGGGACAGGGGTCTGACAACCCTTTGTGACTGGGGAAGCAAATTCAGACACGTTTTGCAATCCTTGCAAAGTAGTTTGGGCTTCTCAAAACCACCCATGGTAGAGATGAGCAAAGCCATGGTACTGTGGAGTTCCTGCAGGAAAAGGTGGTGGAGGGATGAGGATCTGTCTCTGACCTGAGAAGTGAAGGATGTCTCCCCTGTAAACAGCAGAGATACCTGAGCTGGCTGGGACTGTGGCACCATAACCAAGCCCTGCATTTTGGGAAGCAAATTTCCCTTCCACAAGCACAGCAAGTGCAGAGATCAGTGCTAGAGACCCCAGAAAGCTGGCAGCAAACTGGAGCTGTGCACTCATTTCCTCATGTCCAAATGCCTTGCACAGCCACAAGCAAATTGTTTCTCCCCTTGGCATGTTCCTTTCTTATCGCTGAGAACAAGGTATTGTGTCTATTTTGCATCTCACCCTGAAGAGAGGCAGAGCCTAAACTGCAAGATGTCAGATGTGGAAGGATGATACTTGAGTTGCTTAGGAAGGCAAAGGGATTAATTGCATTATCCTCCATCTTCCTTACAGCTGTTAGTGATGGCTTTTCCTGCCAGCAAAGAGACTCCTGGGGCTCTGCTGGGAGAATGACAGCTCTGGCCTCCTGGTAAGTGATGGTTCTGTGCTTTTGGGAAGCTGAGTGATAGAGCAGCGTGGAATAGCTGGGATTGAACTGTTCCACTTACAAAATGCCGAGTTAAACCCAAGGATTTCCACTTGGTCAGACTGACGTTGGCTGCAGTTGTGTGAAGGCAAGGCTGTGCTGCAAACCTGTCCCTGCTGTGTGCTGCAGGCAATGCTCCTGCTATGTCAAACAAGGCAGTCTGGTCATGAAGTCAGGTTTTGTTCTGCTCTGGGTGTACCAGTTGTATTTCAGGCAAAGATTTTAATTTTTTTTTTTCCCTCTGGAAAGCATCTTCTACTGTTGCATATTTTGGTAGCATGTCTGTCTGTGACTGGCAGAGAAAAGGTGATTTGGCAAGGAGGGATTTTGACAGAAACCTCCTCCAGTTATTTGGATGTTCAGACTGTTGTTTGACTGACTGGAGATGTGTGTTTTAGGCTGTTAAATATCCAGTTATAAAACGAAAATAGGACATTAAAATATCTGTGTTTTTGTATACCAGCAAGTGAATGCTAACAAGATGGATAGTGACAGCAAAAGTGTAGAATGACTGATCCTCCAGGGCTGTGAGCTGAGGAGAATCCACAGCCTGCTCTGATCCCACATCCACACCACATTCTCTGGACTTTGGGACCTAAATCTCCTTTCGCCCCTCTATTTTTAAGTGCCCCTGGAAGCTGCAACCTGCATTGCTTGGAAGGAGGTGAGGGCTCCTCCTTTGTCAGGGAATGAAACTCTTCCAAGCAGTCCAAGAATTCCCCTCACAAAACATCTCCCTTATCAACTCTTCCGTGTACAAACTGCATAATCACCATGTAGCCTGAACAGCACTGCAAGCTTGTTTGCTTTGTGATTTGTGGTCAGATCATTGCATTTCGGCGTTTACCAATGAGAGGAAATGGCTAACAAGACACTGGTATTTACATTAATTGTGGCTTTGGGGAGATACTCCAAAGAAAATTATGCTAAACTCAGTTATTATGTGTCTCCCTGACAATTAGAATGAAACCCAAAGTTTATAAAACAAAAGTTGATCTCTAACAGACTTTAGCTGCTACTTGATATTTTCCCTAGCAAGGGCTGAGGGGAAAAAAAGGGGCTTCGTGTTATTTCTTTTTCTCCCCCCTTTCTTCCATCCACCTTCTAAAAACAGTGCCATGAACATGGCTGCAAAGGCAGCACGTGTACGACTGCAAGAGAAATTCCTAATTTGTAATGAGCAGGACCTCAGCTTCCCAGGAGGTCTGGTGGAGTGGGTCAGTTGTCACACACACCCCACACTAAATGTCAAGGTTTCCTTGGCTGAAGCTGTTGATTTTCACTGGTTTTGTTTCACCTCAAAGCAGTTTTGTGCAGCGCTGTAAGTTAAAGAGAGGTTTTGCTCCAAAACCTTCAAGGTACTCCCAGCTCCTTTCATGTATATCCCACGAGATAATCGTGAGAGTGCTAAGACTTCTCCTTGCTCCTACTGCCATTTGAACTATTTCTGGACACTAATTCAATGCTTTTTCTAATGTTAGATGTACGATGAAAAGTAATTTAAAGTTTCTCGGGCTGACTCACTTGCCAGCATAGTAGATCCAAGAAACAAACACAGATGTGAGATTTAAATTCTCCTTTGGCATAAAACACTGCCTCATGCTACAAACCACAAACTATGCCCAGTGGAGACTGGGAACATTCTTCTTTTTTTAGCTTCGACTAGTCGGGTAGCTTCTGACTTCAGAGGTGAGCAGGGATTCATGCACCTTGTTCTCTCCCTAAATATCAGTGCTGTTTGTGGAGAGCTGGAGGAGACAAATCCCACCATTAGTGAGGATGTACAAACAGCACTGGCTGCTGAGCTTCTTGTGGAGGCTCTGCAGTGAGGAAATACAGGCATTTCTGAGGGATGAATCATCTGCCTTGCTGTCAATATCTATTTTAGGGACATGCCTGAAGTGAGGTGAAATTAAATCCTTCCCCAAAAATTCTCCTGGAGGAAGGGGGATTTTGGGATGCTCTGGGGAGGTAGTCTGGGCTTCCTTTCCTCAGATGACCTTGTGAGCAGACTTCACCCTTACGTCACTGCACGAGTCCTGAGCAGACCCAGGCACGGGAATGTGTGTTCTGGCACAGGACAAAAACAGAGACATGTCCATGCTGACCTGGCTTTGGGGTTATTCTGCTCCCCACTCCTCTCTTAGACACAAAATGGACTGCACTGATATGTGGCTGGCCATCAAAAGGCTGCAGACTGCAAGTGTAACCGGGTTTAATTATTAAAGTGTAATTTAGGTCTTCATGTTTATAGGACAATTGTTACTTTTTTAATATAACTTAAACTTCGCAATACGAGCAACAGGCCTGAACCTGTGGATGGAGTGCTGGAAACTTGTCTAAGAAGATTAAGGTCTCTTAATTGATTTCACATAAACAGGTGTGACTGAATTCACCAGAAGAAGGTTAAGACTAAATGTGTTCTGCTAATTATGTGAAAATTGCCAGAGTGTGCTGGGTTGAGCAATTGCCTTCCCTTTGCAAGTGGGATCGTTCCTCAGCTGTACATCAAATGGGAAAAATGACATTTCCTAAGCAAATGAGCCAACCTGTTACATGCTGGGCTTTATTTGGAAATTTCTTTGCTTGTAGACACGTTGGCAGTGGTGGATTTGGCAAGAGGACATGGGAATGTCCCTCGTGCTGTAGTGTGACTGGCAGTGTGGGAGGATAGGTGTCAAAGCAGGGCTGTGTCATTCCCTAAACTTCAGGAATCTGCATCGTTGGAAATTCCTGTTCTGGAGAGCTGAAGGAGTAACTCCATTAAAAATACTTGCTGTGAAGAAGTCACATAAACATGAAGTAAAGCTTTTGCTTGAAGTTAACTCTAGGATTTGGACAACGCAGCAGGGGATGGAACAGTTCGTCTTGGGTTTGAAAACAGCCACTGGAGTATAAAACTCCTCATCCAGCTGACAAACAAACTGATTTATTTTGTTTACTCTGCACTCTTTGCCACCTGTCCTCCTAATCTTACATCTTGAGGGAACGAGATAGAATTGACTGGGTAGAATGCAGTTGTAGAAAGGACAGAAGTTCTGTTTTTGAGGTGTCCATCTCAAAGACTTAAATTGTGTGACAAGATAAAACCTTCCCAGAAATTACCCAGTGGTGCTCCCAACAAAACTATTTGCTGATGAAATCGTTCTTTGAGTCTCCAGACTGAAGGGTGACTTGTATTTAAGGTGTGCTTTCAGAAGCACATTTGCATATAGATGCTCTAAAATTAGTTCAGTTGCCTAAATCGCTGTTTTGTAATAGCAAAGATATTCTTGGTAACATTTAAAATTAATATAGAAAATAACATCCCTCGTGTATTATTCTTTCTGTTTTAATTTTGAGACCCAAATGCAGACTTACATCGAGCAGTGATGATTTAGTAGCACTCCGATTACGTGTTTTACTCAAGTGAGAAACTACCAGGTAATAAGGAGCAAAATCTTAATTTAAATGTGTATTTAAAACAGACTTAATTGCACCTCCACAGAGCGCTGGGAAACCATTAGTCAAGATATTCACCATCCATTCAGATTTTTCAGCTCATTTTTTGGAGACGAGGCTTTCTGAAGTACAAATGTTATTATTCTTAGGGGATCCCAGCAGGAAAGCCTGTCTTTGTCTGCATTTTGGAAAAGGGATTAGTGGTTGTACCTGCACCTGCTGAACATGAACTGAAGTTATGCTCTTTCCAAATGAAAAAAAAAAATTAAGCATATAAATGGATCAAATTTTGCAAAAGAGATCGGAGATAATCTTCCACTCTTCTTGGTACTTGTAAAGCATCAGGAGCAAGATTAGTTCCAGATTTAAGCACCATAATTTGGGAAAGATATGGACCAGGTCAAGAGTATCTAGAGAGGAAAAGAGTTTGTAAAAAAAGATTGAACTTGGACTGCTTTTCTTGCAGACAAGAGCAGGATGGCATTACAAGCCTTCTCTTCAGAAAGAAGAAAGAGAATTTATTCTCCGTGTCCATTCAGCCATAAAAATAAATTTCTTGACTACAAAGCTAGACATCAGAAAACCATTTTTAGCCGTAAGAGGTTATTTGGAATAGACTGTGAGTTTCAGCTGAGGAAAAAATTAGACAAACATCAGTTTGGAGCGGGGAAGGGAATAGCTGGAAGATTGCTTGAGATCCCTTCCAGCCCTGCTGTTCTAATTTTATGATTTATTTTTTTAATAACTGCTGTAAGCACGCTTGTACAATGAGTTAGAAGTCATTTTTAAAAAGTTATAACTTCGGTTACTGAAAAATCATCCCTTATTCCAAGTAAACGTGTCCGCTTCGTTTTCCTGCCCTGAATTGCAATTTTTTTTCTTACAGAAGTAACTCCCTTTAAATGGAACACGGTGAAGAAGCTCTTTGGCAGTTTCCTGCCAACTTCTCCAGAAATATATCTATAGGTGAAAGAAAAAAACCGCTTATCAGAACATATTGTCTGAAGGAGAGAAAAAAAAAATCAAGTCTTGAGTTCTGTTGACGTGGAAAAGGATCAGCGTCTGACACTTGTTTGGTCTCGTTCAAGTTTCAATTTATTTTGCAAATAGAAGCCCTGCTTCTTGCCATCTGTTTCAAATGTCTCCTTCAGGCTGACTTTTGGTTGTTGTTCATAGGAACTCTTTTTATTCTGTGTATCTAAAGTTTAATTTCATTTCTGAAGGGGATGAACGCCCTGATTCCTTTGCCCCTTTGAAAATTCAAGCTGTTTTGGTTTTTTTTATTTTTTTTTAAGCAAGACCATCAAGAGCTAGCTGAGATGGCTTTGGAATTAACAGGATTTAAGCACATGCCTTAAAACATTAAGATAAATTGCGTACTTCCTATTGATTTGCTGCCTAACGTGAAACTCATTTTATCAAAACAAGGTCGTTCAGGCTCCCACCTCGCTGAGAGTAAATCAGATTGAAATCCAAAGCTGCTCCATGAATTTGGAGCAGGAGAGCAGCTGGGAGAGGCAGTTTGGAAAGGTAGAAACCTCTGCCAGACCGAAGTGCTGCTGCATGGCAGGAGATGCGCAAGGCAGATGTGCTCAACTCCTCCGAATACAAACCAGTCCTTGGCAAAACATCTTCGGGGCATGGCTGGAAAGGGGGAAATGATTGATTGAAATACATTTCCAAGTGATTTATCTAATCCAAAGTTATTTTCCACATCCTCTCCAAATGATGAAGAAACGACACAACATACTGAAACGGTTTTGCTCTCCAAGGTGTGAGGTTATATAGGAATTACTGGTTTGTTTTTTTTTTGGTGATTGGAAGCACTTAATTCTTGGCCCCCTGCCTCATAATACAGCCCAGGCTGGTACAAGCAGTTCTGCAAAACATATAATTTTACTTCACTTGTTTTTAATGATCAGGAAACATATGCTTTTAAACTGATCTCTACTGTGCAATTACAAATGTTTTGATGGAAACACTTTTTAAAATTAGTTTCATTCCCATAATGACTGTACTTAGACTGTTCCATTAGCGAGCAAAAGAATTGCTGTCTCTCATCAGGTTGTTTAGCTTTCAAAATCCAAATTTGTTTCTATTAAGAAACTGGATCAGAGTTGATTCTTTTAAAAAGGTTTTTTAAAAAAATCCTCAGCTTTGGAGAAATTAGATCTAAACCAAGCTCTCTTTTTCAGGTCAGTTATTATTTAACTGATAAAAGTATTCGATATTTGTTTAAAACAAAAAGATGATGTTTGAATCTTGAGTGTGGCTTCTTATTAATTGTCTTGCACTGGTGTGGAAATGGTGAATGGAACAAAAATCTCTTCTGTTTGTAGCAAATAAGTCTGGAAATAAGAGGTTAAAATTGTAGGTGAGAAGGATATTCATGCTACTTAATAAAGCTTTCTTTATTTCAACTAACCAGAGAAAGAATAGGATAAATCAGGCTGGATTTTGAAGCTTTAAGGTCATAAATACTATCATCAACTTTTCTGGCCTTTTTTTGGAACTTAAAAACTCTTGGGGTTTTGGAGGGAAGTGGCTGTGAAATCGCAGGAATTCAGAGGTGGGATGTGTGTTAGTCCTCCGTGGGAATGGCGCTGGCTGTCTCTGGCGCTGCAGATTGAGATATTATTGTGTCAATGCAACATTGGGTATTCATTTTCACCGAGGAGATGCAGTAATTACTGTGCTCACCCAGCAGATGACAGCTGTTATCATTCTGATGAAAAGAGTCCTAAATTAAAACCCTGTTGCTTTGCATGGATCCCTGTCAGAAACAAATGTTAATTTTCTTAGTTGGTCAACCTCCTTCCTCGAGTCCTCTGGAAGGTATAAATAAAGTCCAGATCTTTATTTTTTGTTCAGTTTGGTGTTCTCTGGTGTGCTGATAGTTTTGCAGCTGAGAGGATAAACCTGTAATTAAATTTTGGTGGATTTGTGTATATCTGGCATTGGTACTTCAGCCAATACTGGGGCATTTTCCTAAGGTGCAAAAGCTAAAAAACACCTGGATGTTTTTGGTCTGCTTTTGTAAAATGTGATGTAATTGAAGAGAAAAAGGTTCAGTGATGAGGATGAGATCTCTGCACACACAGAGCAGGAGCTGTTGGAAAAGCAGAAAATTTCCTCCTGTTTCCTATCTGAGGAATGAGGGCTCAGGGATTAACGTGGTGACATTTGCTTGGGTAATGCACAGTCAGGACGGGGAGGTGCTCCTTGTACGTCTCTGTTTTCTTTGGAAACCTTTCCCAGTTACAGGAGATTAAACCCTCTAATGTGTCATCATTTCAGGCCGGATGTTAACTGCCAAGAGCGCTGTTCTGAGCAGGGAATGAGTGAAAAAAATGAGCTTGTTGATAAGGGAGGTTTGATAAACAGGACAGCTCCATGTACAGGGGGTTTAAGGTATATAGGAAAGCTCTGGAATTGGGGCTGAGTGAGGGCAAAGCTGAGTGGTTTTCAGTGCTGGCTTAACCCCCAATACATGAACTTCCCACTGCTGTTATCCCACAAATTTCCACAGATATATAATATTACCTAGCAGTCACTCCTGATTTCTGCTCCACCTAAAAACTCAGTGCTGTGACTTACAGCACAACCTGTCGCTGTTACCTTGACTTGGAAGGACCTCTGTTTCACATGAACAAAATTCAGGCCACCAAGAGCACCTTTCTGTGTCTTTCTTTTTATTTAAAACCTCCATAGTTTACTGTAGTTGCTGTTGGTTTCCTTCCAGAGGTGCTGAATAAGAAGAACTTGGTAAAACACAGCTTGAAGGGCAGAAGAGACTTAGAACACTCAAAGGTCCTGAGGCTTGTTGGGGAAAATTTGGATCTTCTTTGGCTCCTAACTTTGTTTCCATACTGGGAATTGTTCATAAAGCGAATAAAAATCACCAGATTGTCCCCCAGAAACAAAGCAATTTGATCAATTTAAGAATGCAAGATTCTTTATTTTTTGAAGGCAATGATAAATCATGTCTTTAGAAAAA
The DNA here is from genome assembly GCA_013397955.1 of Grantiella picta. Lineage (NCBI taxonomy): Eukaryota > Metazoa > Chordata > Aves > Passeriformes > Meliphagidae > Grantiella > Grantiella picta. Next base: position 360,680 of record VZRM01015741.1, read on the forward strand.
TGTAGTACATGTCCCAAAGCAGAGGAGCAACAACAAAAACTCTCTTGAGCAAATATTGCAAAAGACACTTTAAATATAATCAAGCCTTCTCTCTGTGTAAAATGGTTTGCTGCAAACTGTATCTTTTCTGCAGTGTTAGTGGTCCAGGAGTAATTAAACCAGATTTCTGCAGAGAAATGCCTCGCCAGGATTTTACAGAGGAGAATGTTTTGGCATTTAACAGAATTCTAGTTTTGTTTTGGGTTTTTTTTTTCCCCCTTTTTGCCTAAAGCTGCAAGGATAGTGGGAATATTGCCTGTGGATGTCATTATTTCAGTGCCTGCACCATTTGCATGCACAAAGTCTTTGGAGTTTCCATGTTGCACAGAGTCTCCCTGACTACCTGGCTGAGAGGAAATGTGAGTTTAATGGGTTTTGTGCTTTTAAAAGCTAGCTGGGCTGGAGATAAATGTCGTAGCTCCAAGGACTTGCAGCTCGTGAGAGTTTCCCACATCCCTCTGGAAAGGGAGACGTGATGGCGCGTTGGTGCCTTTAAACTCAGCTACAAGTCTGAAGTTAACTTGGGTTTCTAGCACTGAAAATTGCCAGGAGCCTTTTTTTCCCCCCTAATTTCTCTCCTTTGGATGGATGAAACAAGTCAGGGCTCTCTCTCTCTCACACATGTGCAACTTTTCCGAAGCAGGCAGCTGGCTTCATCTTACTGAGTTTCTCTTCCTGGCTGAGGAGTTTGCAGGGTTTTTGGGAGGGCTGGTGGGGAGAGAGGAGCTCTGTGCTTGCTCTAGGAATTGTCCATTCTCCTTCTGGCCCGGCTGGGATGGGGAGATTTCATGGAAAAGCAGGACAGGCTGCGTTGCTGCTCCTCATTGCCTCAGGCCATGGTGCAAGCGGTTGCAATTTTGGTTTTTGTGAACACTCTAACTTCACAATTTCCTGAGTGCTTGTGCCATTTATTTATGCCTGCCTTTTATTTATATTCATAGAAGTGCATGCAGACACAGAACTGAGGCTTACAAAAAAGTTCAAGCCAATACTTGCCGTTTTTTCGGAGATATTTTTGCAGCTCTAATATTCAAACGCTGCTTCTACTAATTAAGTTTTCTTAATTATATGATTTGCAAGATTAAAAGGCCACTGCCAATATAAACCACATATTGCCCCTGAACTGTTAGATTATTAAATTGAATTTTAAAATTAATTTTTACTTGCCGTGATTTGTGTTCTGTTTGTTCTGTGCTATTTTAAGCTTGGATAATAAATATCATGTCAGTCTCGTATTCATTTGTGGACAATTCCAAGTTTTCAGTGCTACAGGGTAAGGGTTTGAAAGGCAACAGAACAATTTTTTTTGTTTTGTTTCAAAGAATTGTTTTTTTAATTCTGTTCGTCTTACGCTTTACAGAAGGCTTTCATTTTTAAACAAAATAAAAAAAACCTAGGCTAAATATAAGTTGACAGCATCTCTTGAAATTATATTCTTGTTTATGACAGTGTAGAGGAGAGGCACAAAAAGTCAGAGGTCGTTTTTTATATGCAGTAAATTCTCATATGCAAGAATGTCTGGATGTGTAAAGTGTCTGTATGAGACTTGACTCATCAATTCCTCTCTGATGGGATTTCTCAGGGCTATGGCTGTAAAAGCTGCTTGTGATAAGAACATCTCCCTGCTTGTGTGTTTTGCAAGCCTGGCATGTCCTGTTTGAAGCCTCCTGCTCCTCCCTGGCTGTGGCCACAGCTTGTCACCTGTCCAGGTGGGTGACTGGGCACTGCCACTGAGGTCCTGGGGAAAAACCAGCAGCTGAACCCCCCTGGCTGGCAGGGAGCTGAGTCAGGCCAAAGTCAAAGTCAGGGATTGATGAGGTGGAGATGGCAGAGGTGGATGGAATCGGTGGGAGCAGTGGAATTACAGCCACACCATGGGAGCTGACAGAGCAGGAGGCACTTTGGCAGTGCTGATCCACCAGTTCTGCCCATTCCCACTGGAAATAAACCCTTTGTTCCACCAACAGTTGTGCTCAGGGTGTGTTTTTAGGGTGCTGAGCTCTGTGGCCATGTGCCAGCGTGGTTTGAGAGGTGCTGAGATTTGCCCTGAGTGCCACCGTGGGCAGCTGTGTGCAGGCAGAGCCTGCTGGAGGTGTCCTGGTGTCACCACTCTGCGCTCAGCTGGTGCCACGTGTGACTGAGAGCCCCAGAGAGATGCAGAGATAACGAGAAGTGTTCCCTCCTGACGTGCAGCGATGTCACAGAGCATCCCAAATCCTTGTTGAAAGCCGTGGAGATCAGTGCAGGGAGCTCTGCCTTTAGGTCAAGAACACGAATTAATCTAATTTTCAGTTTGGGCTCCTCCAAGCTGGCTACCTTCAGCAAGCTGAAAGCAGAGCACACTTCATGGTGAGCAGAAACTTGCATAACAGCTAATTGGTAGTTTGTTGTGTAATGGAGGAAAGGTGAAACATCTTAGCAAAATTGCCTTTTTTCCCTTAAATTTTTAATACTGAACACCGCGAGGCGCTATACGGAGTTATAGCAGATTATCAAGTGGTTAAATTCATACATTTGATATAAATTGATGTTTTGCTCTTTCACCACAGAATTCTATTTCTGCCAGGGAGAGCAATAAGAAAATATTGGTTAGGCATGGAAGTGCCTTGAATTCAGAATTCATGTGGAAAAACTAGGATTGTGAAAATTTATTGCTGAAAATGAATTTCAAAGAAAACACGAGGTTCTTGATTATTTGTTTCCTACTGAAGCTGAGTGTTTCAAATGAAATGTGTTGGGCATATGCACATAATCTTAGATAATGTGGAAGGAAGGTTTTTCCTTGAAAGGAAACGGTCAATATTTTTGGCATCTGACAGAACGCATTTAACAGCGCTTGAAATGGTGAGGATGGGGAGCATGGAGAGAAGCTTTTTTTCAGTCTGTGACTTCCTGCAAAATCCGATTGGAAAAAGCCCCACCATGTGTGAGCACATGCAGAGGGTGATGGTGCAGAAATGCCATTGGCTTTAGACACTGTCTCGATGAGGACCTTTCCCAGAGCCACGAGTCCTTGCAGAATGCTGCCTCTGTTATGCTGCTGTCCCAGTTTATGACTTTTTTTTCCCCCCCTCCCCCACTGCAAAAGATCTTGGATTGAGGGATTGTCCTGATGATCTGTTCAGTGTTCCAAGGGGGCTGATTAATCTGAAAAACCCAACAAGACAGCTGAAACCGCTGCCAAAAACTGTCATCCGTTCTGCTCTCTCAACTGCCAGCTCTCTGTGCTCTTGCTGCACAGACAGGTCTACTCTTAAAGATGCAGCCTGACATTTCCTAATGCAGCAGCAACAGGGTAAACGATGGGGGAGTGATTTAGGGGGCTGAGATTTCCCTTGATTCTGTCACTTCCCAGTGGTTGTGTTTCTCTCCCGAGGTAGCACCGAGCTCAGTGCTGCTGTTAATTCTGTCTGCTGCATGCAATTAGTGAATGGCAGAGGGGATGGGAATCTTCTGGGAGGGGAAAGTGGCCCTTGAAGGTCGAAATGGAGTTTGCGTGGCTTGTTTTTGTGCATCTGATAGCACCACGGCAGCAAAACAAGGAGAATTACTCCTGAACTGAATTTCACATAAACTCAAAGCAATAATAATAATAATTTATTCCTGCTCTGTGTGAATGCTGGTGCAAAGCTGGAGAAAAAGAGGCGCCTTGGTCTTTGAAGGGGGAAATTTTGGAGCTCTGGAAGGAGGAAGGTGGGAAAACTCTCCCCTGCCTTACTCACACCGTGTTGGCATGGGCTGGGGATGGAGAGCAGGAGAGACCATGGCAGGAGATTGCAGCCCCAAAATGGAATTGTAACATCTCCACACCAAGGTCCTGAAACGTCTTGGGGTTTTCCAGATGCCAGCCCTGGTGCCTTGCTGGGACTCCTGAAGTAAACTCTTCAGCTAAGGAAGGATAAGTCAAAAGCAAAAAAATATTTTGAAAGTATACTGGATAACTGCAACTGAAAGCTCGAGGGAATGTTTAATGGGGCCATTAATAAATGACTCAGGCAGGCAATGGGACATAGCCTTTGGTCTCGAGCCTTGCACTGCTCCAGAGGCTCCCTGTAATGAACACACAAAACGTGCCCCATCAAGCCTCGGTGCTTCAGCACAAAACGCTCCTGAATTTAATGTATGCTGCATGGCAAAGTGGTGCCTCCAGTAAACATCTCGGACAACCAGCGCCGAGAAAAACCTGATTAGAGGATGGATTTTTTTTTTTTCAATAAGGAAATCTTTAACTCTTTCCAGAATTTTTAAGAGTTCCGGGTAAAGGAGAGGAACAATCTTCTGAACTTTAACTTGTGGGCAAAGCCTTGTGTTTAACCCCCATGTATGCAAGTGGTGAGAGGTGTGAATGTCTCCAGGACCGTTTTGCTGTGTTAGCAATGTGTTTTGATCCTGGCTGGAGCAGCAGAAAACTCTGCATTGTAATAGCAATCATCACTGCTCCAGATGCTCAGACAGGATAGTGCAGGGTGCTACAGAAGCCCCTAACTAAAGATTAAATTTGATTAAATGCACTCGCAGCAAGCTGGCTTGGTTGTGCCAATGAACTTGGAAACTCAGCAGAGTTTTATTGCTTTAGGAATGAGTGGTACTTCTTGGCTTCTTATATAACAGTTTGACTTCCTCATCCAGTCAGAAAATTGAGCATCTGTCAGACCATCAACCCATAAATGTCTTCATTAGATCTGATAAACAGACCATGGCAAGGCAGCAAGCTGGAAGGTCCCACCCTTGTGCCTGGGGGGCTGGGCTCACTTGACAGGCTTAAAAGGAGGGGTCTATGTAAAACAGCGAGAAGAAACGCTCTGGGTGAGCCAGAGAGGAGCTGCTCCGAGATGTGCCCAGGTGCAGCACTGAAATAACCTCTCTCAGGGCCACTGGGACTCTTCCCCATCCCTGTTACCAAACAAACACAACCTTGGCAAGTGCCCGGTTCAGGAAGCCGTCCCCAGACAAATCGTTGGGTGTGATCCCAGCGAAGTTGGGCTCGAGCCTGCTGACAGCTGAGATCCCTCTGGAAAGCTTGTCATTGATTTGAAGGAGCTCTGTGCCCCACAGACTGTGTTTTGTATCAGATTAGTGGTGTTTTCTGGAGCTCCTCCTGAGCCCCCCTGAGGCTTCGACCCCAGACATTCTTCTCCTGCTTTTTGTGGTGCTGCACAAAGATCCTGCATCCCAAGCCAGCAGCATCACCCACAAAATATTGCTTCTCCTGGCTGTTTTGGGGCTGTTAGAGCAGCCTCAGCTCGAGTGGTTGTGCAGCCTTGCAGTCTGACCTCGGTGCAATACAGCCTGTGGCATTGGCAGCAGAGGTGTTGACAATGCTACAGTAGAAGGTGGAAGTCCTTAATCACACAGGGATGCAGGGATGTTCTGTTATTTCCACTAATAAGAATGGAGAAGGCACAGGCAGATGAGGCTTTAAATGCTCTTCCTCTCAGTCTCCCTTCAAAGCCAGGAATTCTTTTTTGTCTCCCACAAACTCCTACCTCACTCTGTGCTCTGACAAATCTGTCCCTTTAAATAAAGCTGCTGCTCTTGCTCAACCTTTGGTCTTGCAAAATGCAAAGCCATCTGTTACAACCTCAATTACAGGTTAGAGGAGACAGAAACTTATTTGATGGACTGCAAGAGCAGGATTTACCTTCTCTGTGTCTGGGGGAAGAGACCAACCTTTATGACAGAGGCCAGGTCAAGAATGAGGAGTTTTGTCTATTAAAGTAAATCAAGGAGGAGAAAACTCTAAAAGACAGATTGAGTTCATATCTAGCTTCTAATGGAATGGAAATGTCTCTGTCTTTATAGTGATATGTACAAGCCTTTTGAAAAATTTTCCCTCAAAATTTGCAAGTGTTCCTGAGGCGTTGCTCAGCATTTTAAGAATCCATACTCTCATCAAGAAAAACTCAGAACATTGATACTTGCTTGAATTGCTATTTATATGTTGTTATTGAGACTAATTTAGTTTCTGTTGTTCATTCTTTGCAAGCTCAACCTAAGCAAAAAAGGTGCCTTATGAGATAAACAGGTTGACAGGCCTGACATTTTGATTTTTACTAGGATAAATCAATATTTTAGAGATTTTAATCTTTGTAAAGCTGTCGTCACCAGACTAAAAAATTTTAATTCAAAAAATGCAGTTGCAGGAAAAAGTCAAACTAGGTATGTGGGGAAAGCCTCTAAGAAACTTCAAAATGTAGCTCAAAAATAGATCCTCTTTGTTTTCATTTCCCTGTGGGGAATTCATGCATTCCCAGAACACACAATCAAAACTTATTTTTTAATGCTTGGGGTTGTCATTAATGAAGCAGTCACTCCACCAATTAAACCCCAGCTGCTCGTTTAGCAGCAGATAAATATATTTTATATCTATTTCTTCTTGCTCTGCTGCAATTCTCTTGGGAATAGGAAGCTCAGGTGTCCATCCTGGGTGAGCACTTGGCTCTAGGACTTTTTGCTCACTTTGGCTGAGCTCTGTCACACCCAGAGTAACACAAACCCTGTGTCAAACCTGTCGTCATTATGTTTAACTGGTTTAAACTTTTTTTTTTTAGTTTTGACTTAAGAGAGAAAAAATTATTTGGAAGAAGTTGTGTGATCAGATAGGCAAGTGTTCAGAACCATTTATTCAGTATTCTTTCTCTGCAGTAGAAAACAAGGCATAAAAAGACAGCGAGGATATTTTAGAATTCCTAAAATCCTGTGTTTGCATCCTATTTTTAGCAGCTTTCACATTTCCCTACATTATGAAGGGAAATGAAAATAAATTTCCATAAATTTACTAGAAAAAGCAATTCTCCTCCCCTTCAAGGTGAGACAAAACCGAAGCTCACATCACCAGCCAGGTTTCCCTTCCCCCTCCTGTCCAGCAGTCTCAGACAGGTTTGATTTATCCCTGCCCAGTCTCTTGGAGCAGAGGGAGGTGATTGCTGTGCTCGGGGAAGGAATCTGAGACAAACCTGATTGTGCTGAGTTTAAAAACAATAAAGAAGTAGGTGAAAGCAGTAAATATGGCAACTATGCCAGTCCTTCCTCCTTTGCTTTTCTGCTGCATTCTTGTTATACAATAGTGAGAGCTGTTGCAGGGAGCACTGTTGAAAGATGGGGGATTTAAGAGAGCTGTGATGGCTCTGTTGGATTGCTGCCTATATTTGGACTGTATTTATTATTCTCCTTCTATTAAGGTGCTTAAGCATTCAGAGTTGGGTTTAGACAAGAAATAAATATCTGAGCAGCTGTGACTACATGTCTGTTGGTGATTAGTCATCACTACAACTCTTCAGAGTTGGATTTACCAGCAAATTGTTAAAATTCCCCCAAATGGAGGGCAGCGTAGTGGAAAAATTGAGGTTTATTTTGTTTTGTTTGGCTGGAAGTTTAACCTGAAGCTATCCAACAGGCCAGGAGAAGAGAGATCCCGACCTAGCACAGGAGAATGAGTTATTTAGGGTTTTCCTTCCTTGCAGGTGCTGTTTTCTGTAGCTCACCTGCCAGGATCTGGGGAAAATACAGAGAGCAGGAAAAGGTTTATCAATGCTGGTGAGAGCAAAGAGAATTGTGAAACTCTTGGCCAGGGGCAGTCTGATTGCACCTGCACTGCTCTGATGGAATCTCCAAGTGTTCAGCATCCCATGGCTTTGGCTCTGCTGGGAGAGGCAAGGAAACACTGAACACTGATTTCAACCTCAGGCAGGCACTGCCAGGGAGGCTCCTGCATATTCTGGTTTATTTCCCTGGAAATACTAAGAAAAAAGATCTCAGTCTGTTCTGTTTCTGACTGGTACATCACATGCACCTCCAATTTCTGTAATCCTTCCTGGGTTTGCTTTGTTTTTGGAAGAATGAAACTTCACCATTTTCTCCCTTTTCTAAAACGGAAGGAAGGATGCCTACAATTAATGTAGAAAAAATGCTTGCTTGTTTTGGTCCTAAAAAAGGAGTTTCAATAGAAAGCAGAAGAGAACTTTTAGCATCTCTCCTGACCTTGTCAAAGGACAGAAGATTGTTTTTCTCCTCTAACAAATCCTGCAGCAAGTTTTTGCTTTAGTTCAGGACAATGTTTCTCACTGGATGGGGACAGAGGGAATAAAACTGCAGTTTTGGAAAGTCATCCCTGCTCAGCAAACATTCCCTGCAAACAGCTGGGTGAGGGAAGGCACATCCACCATGGGAGGTGCTAATTGGGAGTTTGGGAAATTGAGATTTGGTTTCCTGCCCTGCCTCACACACTCAGGGTAACCTGGAGCATTTTGCTTGCAGGTAGAGCTCTTCCTGTCCTGTAAGTGACTCTAATTTCATCCTGAAATGGGCAAATTCAGTCACCTCTTGAAAAGGTCTGTGGAGAAGTTTAACAGTTGTTGATGCCTTTGTAATTTTTAGGTGGGATGGTGGTACCAGATAACTTAGACAATTTTATTTTAGGAATGATTCTGACTTCACTTTTCATCCCCTGCCAGAACTTGCCCAATGGATGTAGTGGGAAAGGTTACTGGTAAAGCCCCACAATTTCTGGTGTCAGGAAAATGCAAATGATAAATCACATCTTTTGTCAATAGTGTGATACCTGGTTTATCTGTTGGGGAGATCAGTTTGTAAAACACACATTTATTGGTCCAGGCAATCTCATTTCTGATGGCACTGGGGAAGTCAGGAAACAGCTTTTGACCCAATATTCCACGGCTCATGATTTTGGTAGGATTAGGATGAATTTCCCATACCACCTATCCATCCTTGTTTAATCCAGAAAAATTTGCTTCTGGCTGCCTCACTTGAGGTCTTGGCTTCTCATTTGGGAACTACTGTGTAGCAACAGCTCTGAGTGAATCCCAAGGGAATTACTCATTGGAGATATTAAATGTCAGAAAAATACTGAATGCTCTTTTGAGTGGAGTGGGGTTTGGGTGTTTCCAGCAGAAGTAGCTAATCCTTGAAAATCTTCGTTTCTTTCTTTGTATTCCAACTACTATAGAAAAACCCCCCAAGACCCCAGAATAACAACAGGAAAAAGAAACCCAGAAGATCTGGAAAGATCTCATCAAGGTGTAGTCAAGATAAATTTGTTGAAGTCTTTTTTGCCAATGTTTTATTTGCCACATTCCCAGGCATGGGGAGGATTCCTGTTCCATTCCTGTCTGCTGTGAGCAGTGAGGTCCCATGGGGACAAAATAACAGTCCTCAAGTGGTGGTGGGCTGAATTTCCTCACTCAAGCTTTTTAAAATTCAAGAATGTGTTAATTCAAGCTTCTCCAAGCTTCAGGAGTACCGATTATGCAAACAGAGAACATATTTTTTCCCCACTTTCAACAAATAGCTGAATATTTGCACTGTGCTGAGGCTGAGGAGGCACAAGCTGCGTTCTAAACTCCAAGCAAGGTGCAGTTCCTGCCCTGACTTGTAGGTGTTTTTCTAATTAAATCCTTTGCTAATGATAAGGCTTTTGCATTCAGTTGGTTATTTTTGGTCTTCTGGTCCCTTTTAATAGAATTGGTATCATTAAAAAAGAAAAGTGATTGCTTGCAACAGTGTTTTGGTGGCTCAGGAGAAGGGAACCCCCAGTTTTGCCTGAGTGGTACCAGGCAGAGATGCAGATGATTTAACTGCACTGGGAATTCTGTCCCAGCAGAATTCCAGCCTGGCCTTCCTGCAAGGAAAACCATGAATTTGAATTGTTTGTGCTCCCTGAGCTGGTTTGTCAGTGTGGAACTCTGTGCTGAAATATCTCAAGTGATTGACTTCTAAAACATGCTCAGGTTTGAACCATTATCTTCTCAATCTATCCCAATATAAACCAAATTTTGCCTAAAAACTATGAGTAAAGGGCATGTGGGGTATGAAATATTTCTTTGAACTTCCCAGACCTGAGAATAAATTGAGGATTCAGCTGATTCTTCCTAATTTGGGGTCTTTCTACTGGCTCTTGCAAGGAGCTGAAATGAGGCCTGACCATTGTTATGTTGCCTTGATTTTTATTTTTCCTTGTTCTGGTCAAAATTCATAGTATTTGCAACTTTCTATGAAGTCTGGGAGTAAAAGTGGTTGCAGAAATCTGAAGGTGATAGATTTTCTTGAAGTGAAATATTCAGGACCCTTTAGTAACTAATAGAAAATTACATAAAAGAGAAGGGGGGTTGGAGTCTTGGATTTATTTTTCTCTTTATATAAAATGAAATCCAGCTAAACAACTATTAAGAGTTACAATCAAATTGGTTGGGTTACCTTGGGTCTAAATAAATGTAGAGCACTGAGCTTTCAAGTGCACAGCATTTAAGGTATTTTTTGAGTTGTTCAACACTGAACAGATTCTCAGATCTGAATTAGGAGCCACATTGCTTATTTTCATTGATTTAGAAAAATCTCAGGATATTTAAAAGCTCTCTGGCTTGGTTGAAATAGTTTCCTCACAACCTGGTACCAAATCTGAATGAGCAGGAAAGTGCTTATGGACAAGATGTTCCAATACATGTGTGTCATTTTCTGTGTGTGTCATTTCTGTCTTTGTTGGTTTTTTGTTTGTATCATTTTATGACAACCTGGAATACAGAAATTCAGCCCATTTTTCAGTGGTTTGGGTAGGTTGCAGTACTGCAAAGTGTCTTTCTGTGTGTAGCCAGGGCTGGGCTGTGTGGCTGGAAGGATCCAGGATGGTTTTGATCAGCAGCTGAACTGGTCTGGCAGTTCCTGTAGAGGTTAAACTTTGAGGTGCATTTGCTGAATGCTGCAAATGGAGAATTTAAAATCAGGTTTTTAATGTTTGTTTATTTTCTCCTCAGTCTTACCCATTAAATGCAGAGTTTGGTAGTGCACGAGCAAGTTTTGCCTTAGATTTTTTTTTTAGAATTTATTTTTAAAAAGCCCTCAGTTTAGGAAAGCTTCCTCTCCTATAAGTCTAGCAAGCAAAACCAATTTTTTTGCAGCATCCTCTGTGAAGCAAATGAACTTTCATAAGTCTGCATGACTGCAGGCTATGCAGAAGGTATATGTACAACCCTGAGAAAGGAATTTATGGGCGTTGTGGGCAGCTGAAAAGCCTGGTAGACATTGAGCATCATGTAGGATTGTGGCAAAGCAACGGCAGGGTGCTTGGGTTTGACAACTAACAACATTGCGAGGCTTTGACAGAATCAGAACTTACATGTGGCATCAATCATTCTGCACATGCCACTTCCAATCTGTCTTGCTGGGAGAGGACACCCGTCCCCACTGGCATCTGAAACGCAGCTGCCAAGGTCACAGCGCCAAGGACAGCGAGGAGCAGAGCGTGGGGTGCAGCGCTGGGGTTTGGTGTGCCACTGGAGCGTGGGGACACGTGGCTCTGGGATGTCCTCTCCTCTCCTCTCCTCTCCTCTCAAGGACAATCTCCACAAACGTGGATCGATGGGACAGAGGCCAAGCTGTGGCTCCAGATGTTCTTTCCAGTCAGTGAAGAGCAGCAGTGGGTTTGCAGCACTGAGGGCAGGGTGCTTGCAATGGGCTTGAGCTTGTATTAGTGTTGCTCACTGGACTCTTCCACCCATCTGAGGGGATGATTTCCTCCTTCTAAACTTAATTGAATTATCGCTGCCTTAAGAAGAGGTTAAATATATTTTACTTTGGGTTTTTTAAGCTGCTGAGGCATTAAAGGCTCAGTAGTTTCCTGCTTCCATCTTTGTGTTTCCCTATAAATCAATACTGGAGCCAGAGAGAAACTTTATTTTCTTTTTTTTCAAAAAAATCTCCTTGTTATAAAAAGATCTCCAGTTATAAAGCTTGGCTTTTACAGGGCTCCTGTGGCTGATGAATGCTGGAGAAAGTGCAAGGTCTCTCACTGAAAAAGCTGGTGCTGTCTTGTGATTGAACATTTATCAGGTGTCCTCTCCCTGTCAATTTGCTGATGCCTTTTGAAGTGTGAGGTTGCACTTTGTTTTTCTCTCTGAGTTAGTCTAACTTGGCCTGGATTGAAATGATTTTGAGGCAGCAAGGGGAGATCATATGTGCCCCCCATGTCCTCCCCAGCCTGGTTCTGTGTGATCATACTGAAAGGTGGGCTGGCTGATCCACTGTCCTCCTGTCCTGCCTCACCCACAGAGAAATGGGAAAGAAGGCTCTGGAGAAGCCGTGGATATCCTGCACAGAGGCTTTGCAGAGAGGCTTTGCTGCTCTGCTTTGGTGCCACAGAGGGAAGGAGCAGAGCTGTGCTGCCCAACCTGCTGGAGACACCAGAGCTGCAGAGCTGAGCTCAGGCTGAGGCTGCTGTGACTCTGTCCCTCCAGCTGCACTGAGCTGCTTCCCTCATTTGCACGATGTCCTTTGGTGCACCAAGTCCCATTCACACAGTGAGCTCCATGCAGGAGCTGCAATACTGCAGTTTGGGAGTTGTGTGTGCACGGATATGCCTTGTTTTGATTAAAGGCTGCCCGTGGTAGGGAAGGAGGGCTGTTTTTGCAAGCCTGCCTGTGCTATGGTTGTATTTCATCTCCGGTTTAATCTCCTGAGAAGCACACACACCAACATCCAAATGCCAGTGCAGTCCAGACGAGTTCTTCATCCTCTTGCTCCACCCACTGCTGCAGGAGTTGTGTTTATCATATTTGTACTGGGGGCACACGGGTTGTTCTGTGTCTGCTCTGGCTGCCTCTGTTCCGAGTGAAATAGTTCTCCACGGCCTGGGGCAGTGTCTGAGTGTGTGCTGGTGACAGATATCAGTGACAACAGTGACTGGGTGTGCACATGGAGTTTGCAGGACCATGCAAGAGGCTCTGCTCCCACAGGACTCTCAGTCAGAGAAATGAGGGAGGAATTCTCAGTCAGAACTGTGAATAAATTCCACATGGTTTTGGATTGCTGTCAGAAAGAAGCCTTTACAGCGAGTGATGCTCTCCTGCCTCTTTTTAAATGTTCTGTTACAAATTTACAATCCTGTTCTGGGGAGAGAAATAAATGAGAGCAGTAGGGTGGCCAGCATGTATAAAACTCTGTCATTATTTGATATAACTTTAATGCACTAGAGAAAAGTGGGTGTAGCAGTGTAAGGCTACCCCAAACTGCAAATCTCCAGTGCATCCTCAGAGTTTCCCATTTGTTATTTACCCTCAGCTATGTGAACAGCAATAGTAAAAAACACGTGCAAGCTGTGTCATCGTTGTGTGGTGATGAGCACAAGTGCAAATTCACAGCTGTGAAAATCTGCTATTCTGATTCTTTCTGCTTTATTTTGAATGCCTAGTGATGTGCCCAGAACTCTGCTGCTGCACAGGCGGAGCTCCAAAGAATGATGGGCTCGCCTCCTGGTTTTATTTGGAGTTTTACAAACTGTAATAAAAGAGCACCCAGACAATGCTCTGGGCACTGCAGATGATCTTATTTTAAAAATACACTTGTAAACAAATGGCTTCATCAACCACCTCAGATCAGATCAAATAAAACTTGCAATATTTATTCTGTTGCTGAGTTAAGAGCCATCTGTTGCTCTCTGTTAACAGACTATTTACATACTGCAGATCCAAAATGCTCTGGTAACAGGAATTGCCTTTTCTCTAGGAATCCCACAGTGCTTAGCAGAGCTTTCCATCTCCCATGTTCTTACAGTGAATGGGGAAAAGAGACTCTGTGATGAGTTAGGAGGACTAAACCTCTGTTTTGCACCAACTTGTGGGCAGATATTCCAGAGGCTGGGAGCCCTAAGGAAGTTTGTTCTGAAAATAAGGTTATTAAAGAGACACCGATGTGCTGGGCTGGAACAGACTGTGTTAGATGTCTGAATCTTACAAATGGATTTTTGTCTTGTTTATGGAACGGTAGAGTGCAAATAGTATGAATTTTAGTGAGAACAGGCATATAAGAGTACAAATTTAAATCAAGAACCAAAGGCTGTATCTGTGGATTACCTATAAAATTTTTCTCCTAATATAGTAAATATGAGGATAAGAGTTGTCTGCCTTTGATCTGGTCCCTTCTTTTGTGTCATTGACTTCTAAATAGCTAATTTAATATTTTTTTAAGTGATGAGATCTTGTAGCTTCCATATAAAAAATAATAGTTGATTTTAAAGGAAAAAGTAATAACAATAAATCAGCTCTTAAACTGAGCCCTGGAAATGGGTATATGCCTGGAATATATATCCAAGGAATATGCCTGTGTACCTTTGGCTCAGGATTTCTGTCCAGTTGTGTGACTGGGGAACAGGAACTTCTCAAGGAGCTGCTGGAGAGCCTTTGGGTTGTTTGGCCAGGAACAGCAGTGCAGCATTTTGCTCTCACAGGAAGCCACATGGCAGCACTGATGGAGCAGAGGTTGGGAATGGAAACCACGGAGTCCCCTGGCTTAGGTTTCCATAAGGGTGGTTTCATCCTGAAGTCAAAATTGTTGAAGTCACCTTTGAATGGCCAAAGAAGCCACATCTAAGTCCCTGTCCCCAGCAGAAGGGGACAAGGGGTGACTTTAGGGTGGACAGAGACAATCACTCCAATTCTGTGGACCTGGAGCTCCCTGAGCTGCCCAGCAGCCCAAGGGTTTCAGCAGCACCCTTGCTTTTCTTTTCTTTTTTTTT
>VZRM01015741.1:375267-419916 GCA_013397955.1 Grantiella picta
TTTTTGTTTTAATTCTAAAGTGTTTGCAAAATGTAGAAAAATGCAGCAGGTCCAGAAAAACTGGAACTGTTTGGTGCAATTATTCAGAGCAACTGCTTAGCACAGACAAATCATAGTAAACCCCTGCCCAGGAAGTGCTGCGAATGCAGCAGTTGAGTAGTAAGAAAAAAATTTTTTTTAATAACTGTAATCCTCCATTAGGAGAAACCAGAGCTCAAATATAAGCCTGATTCATGGGTAAGCATGGTATGAAGACCCCCAGAGAACAGTTCCATGAAATGCAGGGAAAGCAAAGGGAGATGCTCCTCCAGGACCATGTCTGATGTCTGGAAAATTTATAATTGTGCCTAATCCACAGCAGAGCTGTTTGTGTTATTATAGCACATCACATGGCAATGTAGAAGTGTTGAAACAGCTCTAAGAACACCAACAGTGCAACACCCACTCTGAAAGGGCCTAAAATTCTTGAATAACACCATTTCCAGCTTTTCTGTCACTTCAGGATTGGTGGCTTTCCTGTGTGTGTTTTCTCCCAAAAGCATCAAGCCTGATATTTGAAAAATTTTTCATACACAAGCATAATGCTTGAAGTTTTTATTTTGTGCAAAAGCCCTTACACCACATGAAAATCTGCTCCTTGCACCTGTAGATCAGTCAGTGCCTCCTGCACTTGAGGGATGTTGGCAGCTCAGTGCATCTCTTGGGAGACTCTGATGTCCTACAAACTCAAGATTTCTTGTCTCCTCCCCAGCAGGGCACAAACTGTATCCTCCTCATCCATGGGCAGTACTGGGGGAGCTAATTCTAATCCAGGATTTATAGCAGAGAACTGTGTGTATATACTCTATGAACAACCCTCACAACGTCTTTCAAGGTTCTCCTTAGCGAGGGCAACTGCTGCTGGCATTTTGGCTCTCCTTCAAACCAGTCTCGTCAGCAAGAAAAGCCATATGAACTTGGAGATTGAAATCAGTTGCCCCAGGGTACCAGGTCCGGTTTCATTTTAACAATGAAAGAATCTGATGCCTTTTAGCAGGCAGGTAGTTATTGCCTAGATGAAGGAAGAGCTGTAATAGTAAATCTAGGATTGCATTCAGATGTGACATCAGCTGATCTGCAAGCACTGCATGTCTTGCCGTATCCACCCACTCTTTCTATATGCAGGGAAATCCGAACCAAGGGAAAAGTCAAATGTTGGGCTGGCTCCCCCAACTCCACAATTATATAGCAGTGATCCTGAACTTCCTCTCCATTTGCAGGTTAGCTAGAGGGGTCTGAATCTTAATGCTGTGCTCAATTCCGTGTGCTGTTTTCATTAACCTACAAAAGCTTGAGCGTGTCTGTGTCTCCAGACACACCAGACTCGGGGACACAATAAGCGTTTGAAAGTTCCTGGAAAATTACTGTTATGGAAAGGTTCTCCTTTGCAGACTGAGCTGTAGCTGTTTTGCACTGATCTCCTGTGGTTGAGGTGTTTGCTGGATCGGAACATTTGGTTGACTGATTCTTACTAAAATTGGGGATGGGAGGCATTGATCAATGGGTTGCACATCTCTCACTATGGCAGAACAAGCCAGCAAAGGGAGGAGTCATGGATTATTTACTGCCTGAACCTCTTGGTGTTATGTCAGGTATCCCACAACAGGTGTAATGACTTGGAGTTTTATCCACACAGCTCCTTAATCTTGTCACCACCACCAAACGTTTGCCAACTCCCAGCAGGGACACACAAAGGGGATCCCCTTCTCTCTACAGAGAGATCCCCAATTAATTTTCTTACCAAGTACGCTATTGTTTTACTGCATCTTATCTCTGAGGCTGTGAGAATGACCCTTTCTGAGTAGCTCTGGCTGGTTGCTCTGGAAGGGCTGTTTGGGGTGTGTTAATTGCCATCCCAGAGCCAGGTCTGTGCCCAGCAGGACGGTGGCTCTCAATGGCACTGAGCAGCTGGTGACGGTGGCTGTAATTGCTGCCCTGGACTATTGATCAAGTGGGGTAGGGGGAAAGCCCTGCTGGGCTTCAGCCTAACAGCTCCACTTATGAATGACCTTCCCAAAGGTGCCACTCATTCTTCTAGTCCAAGACAGTGGAATTAATCTCACCCGTGTGGTTTAATCAGTAAGACATGCATTTGGCACGTTGTGGGGAAGAAAATGCTCTCTGCCATCGAGCCCAGGCTGGGCTGTAGCTGCCAGGATAGACAGGGCTGTAGATGAAGACATCCTGGGTTTCTGTCAGTATCCAGAGTTTAATACCAAAACGAAATGGAATTTTTGCTTTTCGGTTGTATCCCACCTTCGAAACGTGGTGTGTCTCGGTTTGCAATCCAGCTAAAATCTCAGGGCTCAGATTGCTGCACTGGCTGCCATGGAGCAGCCCAGCCTGTGGGAAAGCTTCCTGCTCTCCCGGTGGATTCCTTACAGGTGCACTTTGCTCTCTTGCAGGAGCACAAAACCAGCAGAGCTTGTGCCTGCCTGCGATGTCTGAGTGCCACTGCAGTGGGGAAAGCTGGGTAGGACAGTAAATTAGGTGCTGCTTCTGGTTTTGGTTGGGGGAAAAAGTGGAAAACGTGTTAAAAAGTTAAAAACCCTGAAAGCAGTTATTTGGATGTAATTAAAATGCTTTATGGTATTGTTTTAACTTCAAGCGTTTAAAACTCAAACTTCAGAAAGGTGATCTGTTACCAAAAGAAAAAGCCATAAAAATTGAAGTCTGGAAATTACAAATGGTACACTTTAATGTGGGAAAAAAAAAAAAAGCTGTCCAAATTCACTAAGAGACTTCATTTTACAGGCAATCTACCACTTTGATGAAGTAGCTTTATCAACACATCTCGAAGCAGTTTCACCATCCATCTCTTATCTATGTGGGTTAATTTTTCCCGATGGAATCGCTTTGTCTTTCTCGTGTCTTCCAATTGATAGCAAGCTGATCCTTTCCTCAGCCTCCTCCCTTCTGATCTGATGCTCCGTTTGTCTCAGTCCTAGAAAATGTTGCTCAACAGGATATCTATCAGTGTCTTTGACCTTTTCCTGGGATACACAGTCCCAAGCAATGCCCCACCACACGTGCCTTGGAGGAGTTTGCAGTCTTGCAGATTGAGCAAGGTTGGATCTGGGCTGCTTTCATCTTTGTACAGCTTTAAGCAACCCAGAGATGGCATTGCTGCAGTTGGTTGTGTTTGCCTCGCTGTGGTTGGTAGGATCCATTCAAGCAATGTCAGGTATGTTCAGCGGAAAACCTTCCAAAGGAAAAATAAATTAAAAAAAAAAAAGTTTTCTCCAATGTCACTGTTTTTTCCAATGACAGAAGAAAACTCGTTTTGCATGCAAATCAATCAATCAATCAATCAACCACCTGGCATCAATCAATTGAAAATATAGGTGGCAGGAAGAGGGAGAAAATGCCATTATATTGTTTATTCTTCTAGTAGCTAATTTTCTTTGCCTTTGGGAGCTCTCTTATAAAGAGTACATAAAAGATGTGTTCTGTTTGCTTGGGGATTGGGGAAGATGGAGCCACCAGATCTTCCTGATGTTTGTGCCAGGCTCATGGAAAGAAAAGAAACTTGTAGGAGTCAATTTGTCCACCTCTAAGTTTGCCAGTAACTTCATGTGATCAAACCTTTTAATTTCCCTGAGCATAATCATGAATATTATAATATTTCCATCTTTATCAAGTTGTTTGGGTAAAACTATTGTCTCCTAAATTGATATTAAACTGCTTTGACACAGAGGTTCTTCCACTGTGGCCCACAGAGCACAGAACTCTGAATTCGAATGTTTGATATCCAACCGGCCTTGGCAATTTTGGAGGGATTTTTTTTCAGAGGTACTTCAAACTTCCCCTCTTGGTACAGTTTCAGCTGGCTGCAGGAAATAATTTAGTATAGGATAGGTAAAAGTGCAGGCTGGTAGCACCATGTAATCTACCTGACAGCTTTTTTTTCACTTACTCATTTATCAGCCTAAAAGCTAAAGAAAATAGGGATGCAACCTGTAAAGCTGTTGAATAATTTTAGTGAGCTTAACCACATGTTTAGCCTGAGGAAGAAAAAGTAGTTAATTTTATATGTATTTTTTTTTTTATCCAAAGCAAAGGACCCTCCTTTTTCCTGAAGGCAATTTCAAGCTGTTATTCAAGAATGAAAATTGATAATTGTTATATCTGTACTCAGTTGATCTTAATTTTAGTGGAGCTCCAGGCTAGCAAATATGAAAATATCATCTTGCTGGCTGATAAACTGGTTAAATGCATCACTGCAGGATTTTGATGAAGTAGCAATAGTTAATATTTGTTGCTTAGCAAAGAGCAGTTATAATCCTGGCTTTGGAGTAAATCCAAATAGGGAGGGAGAAAGAAGTCATTCAGCAGCAGCATGAAGTGGGTTTTTATCTATGCAGACACACACAAACATTGTTAGACAGCATAAAGTGCTCTCGGAGCAAATTGTTTGCTCTCCCTGCTGCCGAGATGAACCTCCTGGAGCACAAGGAGGTTGCAGTGCTGTGCCCAAACCTTGTCCAATTTAAACATTGCATCAATCCTTCCCAGTGAATAGACTTTTCACCCCATGTCAATGTAATAATTACAGAAATGTGGGCAGGAGCAAGTCTGGTGCTTCACTGTGTCCAGTCCTCTGATCTTAAAGGTGCAGCACCATGGGTATTTTCCCTAGAAAACATTATTTTAAAATGAATTAGTACTTTTTTCTTTTTCCTTTTTTTTTTTTTTCCAAAGGGACTTTTGATACTTCTGTCAGAAACGCTGGAAAGAGGTGAGACATTCTGCCTCATCACAGAATTGGCCAAATGGCTGTTGAGAAGTTAGAGTAATACCTCCTGAAATTGAGTCCAGCAGAGTACTGGATCCCTTGCAGAGCATTTAAATATAAAAGATATTTCTGCAGTGCTCAGGAGGCAGCACAGCTTTCCCACTGTGTGTGCAGCACTTATTCAGTGATAATTTTTTTGCCGGAATGGAACTTTTTGTGATGTCACTTGCATTGGCATTTCAGATCAGCTAAAAGTAGGCTGGTTGAAGTGTGAAGTCTTCTTCCATTCTACGGGCAGTTGGGTTTTTTGGGCGTATACAAGTTTCTGTGGTTTAATGAGACAGGAGAAATAAGTTAGCTACTGAGACTGTTTCAGCAACTTGAATACTGCTGTGATGAAAGAAACCAGATATTATGGATTCATTCTGGGGCATGAAAATATTTATGAAGTACGAATTTATTAAAGGCCTTAAGGTACTTAAACCAGCTGCTGTGCATCTTGCAGCTCTACATGTAGGTTTGATTTGAATATATATAACACTATTGCAAACAAAGATCACAATCAGAGGTGAACCTCGCCAAGCAGCACGGCGTTCCCTAGGATAACAATATCCAGGGAATAACTGCAGGGATATTAATTTAAAGCACATACAGTCCAGTGTCCCAACTCAGCCTGCAGGAAGCAAAAGCAGAAAATGAGAGCCATGTCGAGATAAAGTGGTGATAAACTGGAGAGAGAGGCAGGGGTGCCAGTTCAGCAATGTGTCACACCTTGATTGCGATGAGGCACGATTATGCAACTCCCAAGAGGAGAAATCCTAGCTGGGCAGGTGAGAAGATAAAAAAAAGGCCCTTAGAGGCAAAGCATCCAGGTTTTTGTTGATGGCTTGGTGATAAAGGAGCAGATTTAGACACTGAGAGTGAGAGCTGATACTTCTCATCGTTCAGTCTCTACTCCCACCCTTCCATTCCCTGCTCTGCTTTCTTCTGCAGCTCCAAGATGATTTTATTGCCCTCAGTGCTGGTCTCTCTATGCTGTACAATCCCATAATTTTAACTGTGAGTTTCCATAAAAACATTAAGGCAACAGAGAGGATGAGTGATTTGCCAAAGGCCAAACAGAGCACCTGAGGTGGAGTCAGGCACAGCACCCACTCCTCCAGGCTCGTTTGTTTAACTGCTTTTCCTATTTTCCACCACTTTTCTGCTCCCTGTCAGTCCCTCTATTCTTGTTTGAAGCACAGGGACTTTATAACCCTGTATTTCTCCCATGTGTTTGAAAGCTCTGCAAGAGGGAAATGCTCCTGATTGTTTCTGCTCAAAGATGGGGGCGTTCCTAGACATGTCGCAGCTGAAAAGTGAATGAATTTTGGCACCTAGTGCTCGGTTTTCTGACATGAGAGATACATGCAAAGTATATCAAGTACATGGCTGAAGCTGGATTGTGCCTCTCTGAGCATACCATGGTTTTTTTCTATGCTGAAGGCCTAAAAAGGGAATTTTCTCTGCCTTTCTAGACAGGGGAGCCCCTCTTAGGTATTATCTGCTATACAAATATTGGCCTACTCCTTAAAGCCAGTTTCATAGAAAGTTGAAGGCAGTCTAAGAAGGAGAACATATCCTTTATATGTGTTGGATAAGGTAAATGATATCAAATAAAATGAAGGATTAAAGCATGCTTGAGCTTGAAGCGAGAGATATAAAAAGGACAGGAATTATTGTTTACTTACATTTTTCAGCTGGGTGTGTGCAATCAGTTTTGCTGAGGATTTATGTATCACATCAGTTAATTTCCAGCCTGTGCCAACTCCCACAGGGAGCACCACAGCAGCAGCTCTGCTCTGGGCACTTGCCTGGGCATTTGCCCACCTGGTGCCACCTTCTCCTTTCATTTTCCCCCTGGAGAACATTTCCCTTTCCTCACCATTTCCCCTGATTACTTAAATATGGATCACCAATGGCTTTGTAGTTAAAATCCACACAGAGATGTTTTCTTATTTCTTCCCCCCCCCTTTTTTATTTTCTTTTTTAAATTTGTTGAGATTTAGGAGCTTTGTGCTCTGGTTACCACAATATTTCAAAGCATAATAGTGCCAAGATATCTCCTAGAAATCATGTAGAAAGAGCTGGGACTTGCACCTTCAACAAAGAGTAAAATACACCTTGCAGTGATTTATGTCCATCATATTTTATGTTCCACATTGCTAATGAACAACAGAGTCAAAATCAGTCTGAGTATTATAACAACAAAATTAACGAAGTAAAAAAAATTTAGAGAGGGCTTGAGACAAATCAATATAATTATACTTCAAGTAAAAAAATTAGAAATTTTGCATCAAAGCCAAAGCATTAGAAGAGCAATGGAACAGAGATAGTTACACAGTTGGAAATGCATATGTATTTACAACTGTTTAACCACAACTATGTAAGAATTTCTATAAAGAGTTTAAACAAACAGAAAAGATTTCCGTCTATACACTCTGCTCTGAAGTGAGCTGGCCCAACAGTGGAATTGTTCTCCAGCAATCAATCAATCAAACAAACCCTTACAAAGCATTTCACGTTTCTAATGGCCAAGAAGTAGGAATAACTGCATGGACTCCAATTTCCCTTCATTTCATCAATGAAACCAGCAATTGGGTTTGGCTTTTCGAGTGCTTTGTGTGGGATTGTTGGAAAGTTGAGGTGAGTTGCTGACATAGCTGGGATTAAATTCAGGTTTCCATAGAGAATTCAGACCTCAGCGCTTTGTTTTTAGGAGTCCTTTTGAATTCCTGCAGCAGCTGTGAGGCAGAGGTTGGGCTGGAGGTGGGATTTAGGTCTGGTTGGGATGTGGGCAGCAGTCCAGAGGAGCTGGGATGGAGAGTGGTGATCTCTGGGAGCACTCAGCCAGCCTCAGTCTAGGACTGCTTGCCAGCAGCTCAAGGGTGGCAGTCTTGATTTGCCCCTTGAGTTACCTATTGATTACCCCTTTCTCAATCTGAGTGCACAAATACTGATTGGTGATTATTGAAACTAGAGCTCAGGCTTTTTGAGACATCACAATGTGAAAAGAAACATCCAAAAATCGTTTCTCCACCTCGCTTCAGCTTTGAGCCTTAAAACCAGGGTTTGCTTTAGAAAGGATTTCTGGAGTTTTGAACAGCATCAGCAGCAGATCTGCATCTCCTCCCGAAATTTGCACCACCATGGCTACAGCAGTGACCAACAGCCTCAGGAGAGTTTCCTTCCAGGATAAAACAGGGAGAAGGATGAGTCTATTGGCTCCTGGAGGAGGGAAGAAGACTGGGCAGAGCTGTGGTTGAGCACAAGATGTGTTGGGCTCTGCTGTCCCAGTAACTGTTGGGGAGGCTTTGCAGTGCAGCACAGCCAAGCATGGCTGGGGGAAGAGCCACAGGGCTGGTTTTTGATCCAGAATTTTTCACTGGAGAGGTTTAACTATCCTTGATTCAGTTGGCCTTGCCTTGAATTGATCTTTCCAGGAAAGCCAACCCAACTAATGACAGCCTATGAGAGTGTCTGGGTGAACTCCTGGGGCTGATGTGGGTTTTCCTCCATGACTTTTGTGGTTGCCTCCATCCTGTCCTGCACTCAGGGCACACGAGGAGGCTGCAGGAAGAGCAGATGCCCCTGGAGCACTCGGTGGTAGGAGCAACACCATGGAAGCTCAGAGGTGAAAGCTCACTCAGAGCATTTATTTTGCTTTATTTCACACCCAGTGCTCCTCCTCTTAACCAGATCAAACTTTACCAAGCATTATGCAGCAGGGTTGATCCACAGAAAAGTTCTTTCAGAATGAAAAATCTGTTTGCTGGTGGGGAAAGGGTAACGTAGCAACTTTTGTGTACTTTGGTAAAAAAGCAATGCATAAAAGGTGACTCTCTTTATGTTTTCCTGGGTGATTCAGGCTGGCTGGGTGTGGCAGCCAGGGAAATTCGATCCACCAACTATTTACATAAACCAAAAACTGTTTGTCTAAGCACCAGGAGACAAGGACTAAGCTGGATGAAGTGCTGCAAAGAATTCTTTTTGCAGAATGGATCCCTATTTGCCATCCAAAGAGGCAGGCAGATGCTTATATAGTAGGATAGAAATTTTTGTGGAGTAGTTAAAATCCTTTTTCTAACAGCTTGGCCAAGCTTTCTGCCCTCTACCCCCTTGAGAGCTGAGTGTCTGGATGGAGAGAGAATGGTGGAGGGAGTGCCTCCCAAGATGCTCTCTTTAGGCCTTCAAAAAATAGAGTACAAATACACTACAAAGTTTAAAAAAAAAATTGCAAAAAAAAAATTTCCATTTTGTACAGTGTTTACCAGACCCACTGCAGAAATTTCATAATCACATAATTAACCATTCTGCCTGTCAAGTGGGTCTAGTTTCAGCCAATACTAACCATGTAAAGCTCTAATATGCAAACGAACTGGCAGAAAGGAGTTCAGAATTTCACATTAGGTGCTGATTTCACTCCTGATAAATCGCTTTGATCCACTGAGTCATGCCTTGTTGTCCTTCCAAATGAATGCAAGCACCTTCTGCTAGCAGTGAGTCAGCCCTGCAGATGGGGTCCAGCCTGACCTCTCTGCTGCCCGTGTGACACCCAGGTGGTTTAAAACCTCAGATATGTTTATCCTCACGGTATTATTGTGAGGTCAGGAAATGCTGTTCTTTCCATTTTGCAGCAATGGCGAAGAGGTGTGAACTTCTGAAATGTGTTGAAGCAGCAAAGTCTTGAAATTAGTGGGAGCTGCAACAGCTGACAGCTCACGCTCATTTCTATGGGAGATGGATGATTTCCCCAAGATAACTCAGGAAAACTGGAGCAGAGAGCAGAGTTATTCCAGCTCTGTGCTCTAGACAGCAAATTTTCTTGCTCTGATGGAGTGAAATTTTATTATCCTTTGTTATCCTAAAAATCTAATGAGAATGCATTTGCACTATGGAGTTTATGCTCTCTGCATGTGAATTTAGTGCATTTGTCGAAGCCCAAGCCCCTGAAACAGGAAGAAGTAAGGCACAGTGGTGTAAATTTGGGTCTTAACCTTACATAGGAACACCAAGTCTTCCCTGGCACTTTCCTGCCTCTCTGTCCTTGGCTTGTGCAGTTCTGGGTGAGCAGAGCAAGACCAAGGCTGACTCTTCACACAGCACAGCCAGGGTTATTTTTAACAAGGGAGGATCCACTTCTGCAAGAGCAGCGAATTGTGCACTTCAGGCCTTCTGCTGTGATTGTGATGATGGGTCTTGGGCTACAACCATGCAACTCTTCACGTCTTGGTTGGAGCTTGCCCTCCAGAGGCAAAGCCAAATTGAAAAGTGCAGCTTTCCTGTGAGACACTTCCACTGCCATTAACGCTTTATGATGCTCAAATGCATGAAGTAAATACTTGAAAGGCACAGACAGTTGTCAGAGCAGAGGTCCAGATGCAAGAGGACTGATTTGAAAAGCCTGTGTGTTCAATATAGCTGTACACGTCTTCCCACAGGTGAGTCTGGGAAAGGATATAGCACATTTTCCCCAGGACAGCTCCATGCATTTTCTATTCCTGATCAAGATCTATTCATTGGGCAAGTGCTGTTTAATCAAGCAGCAGGAAAAGGGTGTGTGCTGTCTTCAGAAGTACAAAGAAATCTCATTCAAAGACAGTCCCGTTCTTAAAAGGCTGGTGTTTAAATTAGACCTGCCCAGACAGGTCTGGCATGTTTAGTGTGACCCCCTTTTACTGTGGATGTTCCGGTTAGAACCATCTTACTGCTTCCAGTTAAAATAAAAACACAACTGCCATGGAAAACATCGAGCAAACCAAGCTCCCAGTGCTTGCCAGCCCTTGTTTCATGACAAACTGCTGCTACGGGAAAGCAGCTGCAAGCAAAAATTTTAGAAAAGTACCTAGAAGAGGAAATTCAGTCGAGAAATTTAGAAGGTAGTGTTGAAATTAACAAGGGCAGCAGGTTTTTTATGGCATGTCTTTTTGGTTTATTCTAGTGTTTGGGCTTCATGGGTTTTGATGCTTTTGGACCTAAATGTATTGAGGGCTCTGTGACTGTCTTTGCTCCTACAAACCAAGCAGAGTATGTCCTTTTCTGCTGCATTAGCAGGAGAAGCTGCACATCATCTTTGATAGTCAGAAGAATGATATTCTTGGCTTTTTTCCTCTTCTTGGTCCTCTATGCTCTACCCTTCCAAAGTTACCTATGGTGACAGTGAGTCTCAGAGGTCACCAAGGCTTATTTTTGTTACGTTGCCATGATATGCTATAGCTTTATTAAAAAAAGATAATGTGAGATGCGTAGCTTTCCTGATGTAGGAGGGACTACCTTGGCCTCTCGGTGAGTCCGTATGTTCAGTTTTTACCTGCTAAGTCCCTTGGTGTGTTCCAGCCTGCCTCTGTCCTCTCCAATCTGCTGGCAGAGGTGGCAGATGCTCAGCAGAGGCCTTGCAGTGAGTCATGGATGGAGAATGAATGATCCATCTGCAAACTCGATGCGTGTCAAGAGACTCCCTAGGAACCACTGCCAGGCTGTGCTGCTGGTGGGGATGAGGGCAAGTCCAGCACTGCCTCATTTCACTGCTGTTCACTGCTCCCCTTCAGCCCAGTGCTGTTGAAGTGTCTGCAGAGAGGACAGAGATGCTGGAGGTGTGGGTGATAATGCTGGGGTACCCCCTGAGCAGCCCTGCAGAGCTTAGGGTTCCCTTTCTCCTTGATAGGTTGATTAATTGTAGGAAGATTTTATAAACAAAAGCACCTTATCTCTGCTCAGCCAGCACAGGAGTGAAGGTGACTTTTCTTTTGCTTCATGTGAGGTGGAGTAGAGCAGAAATACAGATCTCATCCTTAAACTGTGCTTTCCCCCTGATTTATTGCCTCACAAACAGCTTGAGCCATTTTCCAGAATTCCTTATAAGTAACTTTTAGTCTGGACACAAATAAACAGCAAATAGATGGGTTGTTGCAGGCAGGAGAAATCATGAATGCTCCAAAATAGCAATCTCACAATAGGGAAAGAGCAGGCGCTGCTTTATTGGTCAAGAAATGAGGGAGGTTTTGCCCAGGTGCCGAGGGGAATGAACATTGATGAGATAAACAGGATGGTTAGGGTTCGACAACCACCCTTTCCTATGGATAAAAAGGAAACACAGCCCTGTGCATGTGAGGTACTGTGGGGTGCAAGTGAAATCCCGTATTTATCAAAGAGGATTTGCCATCACATTTAGGGATTTCAGATCCATTGCAAAGGAGAGGAGGTCAAAGATTTGCCTTCCCTTACTTACATGAATTTGGTGTTGAAATCTCGTATCCAGTGTAGAGATTGCTGCCTCGTGGTTAGATTTTTCTAGATTGCCCCACTGCAGTTGCAATGTCTAATCCCTCACCTCATTGCTGGGGAAGATCTTTGTCATCATCCTTCCTCTGTGCCAATTCCTGCCAGCTTTGAGAGGCAGAAAGGAGCTGGGAGGTCTGTGGGATCCCCGAGAGCTGAAGCTGTCTGGAGCCATTTCTTTCAGCAGAAAGGTCCAAAGGAGCCATTTAGGAACAATTGCTTAGTCTATAGTAATTTGAAGATTTACCGCTGTAACTCCTTCCTTATAATCCTCTTTAAAAGCTGGATTTGAGATAGATCAGGTCTAAGACAAGGCAGTTTCTGTGACTATTGCAGTAGTCACAATTGAAATTGTGTGTGGCACTTTGGTGAGTGTGAAAACCTTGTGTAAAAATCACCCTCTGTTTGACATCCTCAGGCAGCAAAAGCTTCTATTGGAGATGTGAATTTACACTCAGGACCCTGTTGTGGGCTTTTTTTAGACCAAATTAGACAAAATTCAATGCACAGTAGTATTTCTTCACTCAGGCTGGGTTCAGTGTAAGGATCCCACAGTCATCTCTCAATCAGACCAAAGTCCTCTGAAGGCAGCAGTGATATCACTCAGAGATCAAACATGACTCTAAGAACTAAGCTGCACCTCGGTAAAATCCCTTCATTCTTGCTTTGCTTTTTTAATCTTACATTTTCTTTTATTTGTCCACCTTTTATATTTTGTAAAATAGGTACCGAGATTGCAGCTTTTCCATACCACAGCTGGGGTGGAGATGTTTGCTAAGCAAGAGTCCCAGGTGCTAAAACTGCAGGAATATTTTCTTGTTCCAACATCTGAAGCACTTGCCTGCCTGTTTCCACCACTGTGCAGCTGTCAGCAGTGCAGTTTATCAGCTTCCAAGGAAAAGCTCTTGTCAGAGTGGGAAAAGACCCAATTGTACCTGCGTGGGGAATCTCAGAAATTGCATAAATACATCTAAATGTTATCTTAAGACTGCGAGGCTTGCTAGGCATGAAAGAATTACTTAATATCATGGAACAGCTAGCTGATTTCTGTTTTGCCTAAAAATGTGTTAGGGATATTTCTGATGCTAAGGCTTGTTCATTTCAGAGGGAACTGCAGAACAGATACATTTACAAGTATGAGTAATGGGAAACAGAAAATTTCTGCACAATGCAGACAATCCTTTCATGTTACATCATTCAAAGCAGGGTATTCACATGGGGATACATTCAGGCAAAACTCCACAGCCAGAAGACCAGGCTCCTCTGCTTGGCTGTGCTTTTAATGTAGGAAACTTTTGGTTAAGATTTGTGGGTATCTTTCACACAATGCATCAAAGAGCTGAAAAGTTGAGGATAATCATTCCCACACATGGATCTACGTGCGCTGCAGTGCGAGCCCTTCTGTGCTTCCTGCACTTCAAACATTATCCCTACATTTGCTCTTGGAGGTCCCCAGCAGTGCAGACAGCTCAAGAGACACTTCTGAAATTACTGAGCTATCAATCCAGTGGAAAATGGTAATATTTAAAAAATTGAACAAATAAATGTGGTATAAAACTGTGTTAAGAACTACATTTATTTCCTGTGGATACATTTCCTCATAAGGCAGAAGTCAAAACTTGCTTTTGGAATACACATTTCAAAGCAAGGGAAAGCAATGGGAATAGCCAGCTTTGCTGTCTGTGTGTTGGAATGACCAACATGTCATGAAGAACAGCACTTCAGACTTCATATTATGATAAATGATGTGGTAGAGGTGAAGGGAAGAAAAAATTGTGCATTTATTGCTTTTTTTCTTTTTCTTTTTTTTTTTTTTTCCTTTTTATTTTCTTTTTTGGATTTTTTTTTTTTTAATTGTGTGCTGTTTCCACTAAGGTGTCTAATTCTGAAATGCTAATGGTCCTTTGGATTCCCCAGTGAGATCCCAAATACCTCAGAGTCAGGAACTGGAGTTTTCAGAAACCATGCAGCACCATGTGAATACCCAAAGCTCTGGCAGCATAAATGAATGTGCAAATGTACATAAAGCTGTAGTTAGTCATGCAAACACCGAGCTGCAGCCCCAGCCTGTGCACAGTGTGTAGGTTGAGGCAAACGTGACACAGCCTTGTGCCTATCTCTGCCCCAGCTGCTGGCAGGCTGTCTCCATCCTGACATGCAACAATCCTCGCATTCCTGTCCGACCTGAAAGCAGAGCAAATTTAATTAGGAAAACTCCATGCTAAGCTGTCCTGCCGCAGTGCTGAGAGGGAGCTGAGCCAGGCGAGGAGCTGGGCAGAGCACAGAAATAACATGGGGGGCGTTGGGAGAAAATCCTGTCCTTGTGCTCTTCCCCTTTGAGAATGAAAGAGTGAGTGGGGAGGGAGGATTTTTGGTGGCTGTTTAGAGGTAGCTTGACCCACCAGAGCCTCGCAGAGTTCTGGCCAGACCTGAACCAGAGCCCTGCTGTGAGTGCAGAGCGAGGAGCCAGCCATGCAGCCAGATGCCACTGCTGGCAGTGCTCAGGAGAAAAAGCATCCAGCCTCTTGGCACTTGGCTCTTGCATCTGCCAGGCTTTTCCCCCATCAATGGCTCTGTGTGCCACTCCAGAGAGGGGGCTGTGCTGAGGGGAAGGGGCCAAGGCAGTGAGTTCTATGGGGAACGAGCTCCGTGCACCCTGAGGAAGAGGAGGCTGCCCGACGCTCCCCAAACCTCCCTTCCTCCCTGAGCTTCCTTTCCAGCCCCACTAGAGTTCAGGGATTCCTGGTTTGTGACACCCCTTTTGGGTGAGTTTTTCAAAGCGTGATTGTTTGGAGAAACGAAGCAGGGCTACGATTTTGATGTGCTCAGTGCTCTGCTGACACCTGGGCCCCAGCTTGGTGCAGAGCAGTGCCATCTGGGGCAGGCAGTCCTTGCTGCCAACACTGCCTGACCCGGCTGCCCAGCCTGGTACAGGGGCTGACAGCTCTGCCAGTCTGCTTGGCACTCCATTTCTCAGCAAAAAATGACATTTTAGGGGGTTTTTAGAGGTGGTGATCTTTTCCAGAGTGAGGGAAAAAATAATTCAGCCATGTTCTTTCTCTACAAACTTAATCTGCACACACCTAATTGTGATTACAGTATTGCCAGCATTGAATTTCACACATTTAGTTATGAGCGAACACTCTTTTGCAACGCCACGAGTTACCCAAATTTTGAGCACTTAATATGACCTATCAAGAGGTTGTGTGTTTTATTTTGGATTTTCTGCGTTGGCCCAAAGCTGCATCACAATGTTGTCTTTGGCCAGCATTGACATCTGTACAGAACATTTAAAATAACAGATGCTTGTCCAGGATCAAGGATCAGTGTGGTGCATGGTGGTACCTATGTGACACTTCCCTTGTACTTCAGGCTGTTTATTTCAGTGTGTTTCACACAGGAACTGCTGCTGTGGGGAGTAAGGGACCTGTGGGGAAGAGGTTGCCAAGCTGTGTGGGATTGTCACACTCTGGAAGGAAGGAAAGGAGCACTTCTGCTATGAAACAAGGCTGAGATGGGATTGTTCAGCCTGGAGAAGGAAAGGGAGACCTTGTAGCACCTAAAGGGGCCATGAGAGAGAGCAGGAGGGACTTTTGACAAGGGCATGTGGTAACAGGACAAGGGGAATGGCCTTAAACTGACCCAGGGCAGGGTTAGATGGGATAGTGGGAAGAATTCCTCCCTCTGGGTGCCCAGAGAAGCTGTGGCTGCCCCTGGATCCCTGGAAGTGTCCAAGGCCAGGCTGGACAGGGCTTGGAGCAGCCTGGGACAGTGGAAGGTATCCCTGCCCATGGATGATCTTGAAAGTCCCCTCTGACCCAAACTATTCTATGATTCTATGACTTGCAGTAGTGTATTTTCGGATGTATATAGAAACCCCAGGGCATCATAAATTACTTCCATTTACCCCTTCTTGGCAAAAGATATATGATCAAAAATGTGTGGAACATAAGTCTGGTTTTGCTGAAAACTGATTGGAAGAATCTAATTGAAGAAATGGGATGCCAAAACTTGAACAAAGGCTTTTTTTCTTCCCCCATCTGTTTAATCAGGTGTCTCGGTATAGAAGGTGTTTTAACAAAAGGTTGTGCAGATGGTAGGGAAGACATTCAACTGTTTGAGTAAAAATCATTTCCTCTCTCAAAGAGGGAGTGCTTCCACAGATCTCATTAGTTCAACTGTTACAACTTCCAGGAGTTGCCACAGGGTACAAAATCCCTGGATTCGGTGGCACAAATTTATAAGCAAGGAAAAAAAAGTCAGTGAAAGAAAAAAATAAGTGAACACTTAGCTCTGATTTTGGAGTACACATCCGAAGGAATTACATGCTGCCTCATTTGTTCTATAAATATTATGTATTCCTTTATTTGCCACACCATGTTGACTGCAATATTGCTTTGCCACCTCTGCTGCTCAAGGCTGGGTGTTAATTGTGGCTGGTGTGGCAATGCGTGGAGCCAGTGCTGATCCTCAGGCCCCTGAGCTGCTGCCTGCCTATTAATGACCAAATAACATTATTCTCGTTACTTTGCTGTGGTGGGATCAGCTCGGTGCTGCTGCTGTGCGAGCAGGAAGATAGTCTGGAGGAGTCTGCAGTCTCAGCCAGCCTCGTGTGCTTCACTCCAGACTGCAAGGTCTGTCTGATTGTGCTGAGTGAGTCACGGTTTTGTTTTGCCATATTCAGATGACACCTCCTCCTCTGAGTGAAAACATGCTGGAATAGCCTGGCAGCATAACCAAACAACAAAAGGGTGCTGCTGATGGCTGACAGCTCTGACAGGTGCATTTTACACCGCAGTCAGCTTTGTCATCGTGCGCAGAAAGGAGCATTGACGCCGGAAAAATGAGTGGATTTTTTTATATGTGATTTTGTAACTCTGCCAAACGCGGTTTCATTAAGAACTCCAAACATTGCCATCTTCCAAGCAGGGTTTTTCAAATGCAGATTTGTTTGTTTTGTGAGGGCACTTAAATATTTCATTCTTGAGCAGAGGTAGCAGAGGATTTGCCATGGCTGCTGAGGGAAGGTTTGCCCGTTCTGGTTTGAGGAGAGCAGGATGACTCTGGGCTTCTTCAGTGCTCCGAGCTCACTTCTGTTCCAGCCCTGCAATTTTTCATCACAAATTGCCCTGACTGGTTCAATGATTTTTGTCATTGTACAGGTCACTAACGCTCAGTCATTATCTGAAGCAGAATTCTTGTGTGTTAGCCTTTTGCAGAGTTTGGGTTCATCGTGTTTGTGCTTTGGAGGAAAGCAGGAACCCAAGGCCCTGCTAAAATCGAATGCCTTGGATCCCAGTTGTTTTATTTCTTCCCTTTTGCCATAATCTCTCTGTCTAAAGGCTTCAGGATCACCACAGGTGAGAGAAATGTAGCAATTCTAAAGGATTAGGACTTTATTTTTTTAATCTGTGATCTCAATTCAGCTCTCCGGAAAGATCTGTTTTCTGAGGAAAACTTACAGAATCTTTAAGATCATAAAGTTGCTTGACTTGAGACCCAGCTGAACCAATGAGAGACCATCTTTAATCAAACGTGGTAAAACAAATGGAAGAAAACAGATTTGGTGTGTTTCTGGTGCAATTCTGAATTATTAGGTGCATTTAGAACAAGCACTGACCACAGAAGGGTCTGTGCTGAATTCCTCATGTTCCTCATGTTTTCCTGAGAAAACATTAAAATAATTTTGGTAGAAAAAGTATGATGTCAGTTTGATAATAATTTGACAGATATTTTGTGTTCTTCTCACCATCAGACATATAAATCTTAAGATCCATAAACTGGGGTCTTCAAAAGACCCTAAAATTTCTGATATTGGTAGCTTTTAATTAAGAGAGTAAATGAACAGCCTTATGAACCTTTGGTTGTCATTTTAGGGTGATCATTTCAGGCATTCTCCACTCTTCCTTGGAAGATACAGCCCTCCCTTTCCGGGTGTGAAGTGGTAGAATTTTACATGTATAAAATTAATTAATATTTTTTTACCCCTGAGTGTGAATATCTTCTGAGCATGCAAACTAGTGAGCTAAATTAAGGTAGGGACCCTAGCATTTTTGTTTGGAAAATTACATCTAGCTCTTTATGGCTCCATGTTTAAAGAAGTCTCAGTGTATATTTTTACATGCACAATTCACAGCTGCAGACAGGCCTAACTAGCGTTTGGACTTGACTTTCTTCTTGGAAAAAAAAATCTGACTCTCAAATGTATTCTTTTCTTGTGAGGCTTAGGAACATTGATTTAATTTTTTTTTTTCCCTGATGACTTATGTGTCAGACCACCCTTCATCTCTAGTACTGAAATGAAGTGACAGTGTGTGGATGGCTGTGGAATAAGTGATGTTTTGGTCATGGCCCAGCACAGATTTCAGGCGCAGCACTTCTGCCTCCCTTGCCAGCCTCTGAGGCTAAAAGTCTGCCTGTGTCCCAATATCTCATCTGCTTTCTCACTTGGACTCGGGAAAAAGGTCAGCCCTTGACTTTACAGGTCAGTGCAATGAGTGGCAACAAACTACATGAGGAGGGGAAAGGAAAAAGCCTTTCATTTGTGTGTTGGGGTCAAACCCAGGCAGGACATGAGGTTTGTCCTCTGTTCTTCCAGCACAGGGTGAGTTCCCCTCTCTGGTCTCCACACTGTGAGGTTTTGGGGGCTTTTTCCTCTCTGTTCTTGAGCACAGCCAATTCCCAGTGACTTTTCCAAGAGCTTTCCCCCAGAGCTGCAGTGTCTGTGTGCCAAGGGGCTGCAAAGAGGGATTTGGGAACAGAGAACCTTTTTTTCTAATGAACCTTCTTGTGCCACTTGAAGGCCTAGACATCACTTTCAGTATTTGCTTTATGAAAATTCTGTGTCGTTGTTTTATCTTTATTTCCATTTGCTTAAAATTCTCCCACCTGGAGCTCTGAACACACATGTGCCTGGATATATGTTAAATACATATATTTATATACACACGTACTGTGTCAACACAGAAAATTCTCCTTTCTCTATTTCAAACTCTGCCAAAAAAAGCAGCTTCAAACTGAACCCAGGCAAATTCTTCATCTGAGCCCAGAAGCGACTGCAGACTCTGTGATTACACCTCTCATGCTGCTCAGTAAAATGAAGCACAGCTTGGCTGGAGATGTGCTGTGAAGGTCCTAAACAAGTCTGGCAGTGCTGACAATCCAAGGGAGGTGTTTTGCTTCTCGGTACGTTCATGTGACAAACTGTCGGCTGCGGTGCTTTGAGCTGAGGAAGAGCTTTACAAACAAACAGGAAATGCTAAGGGAGCAAAACCAACATTTTAAAGAGGGCTATGCAAAGGTGGATCACAAAAAAAAAAATCAGTTTGAGAAAGGATAGGACGTTTCTGATGTTTCTCTGGGGAGCAGTTCAGAAATTTTAGTATTTCCTTCAAACTTGGGTTTATCATCTGATTAACATGGAATTAAACAGAGAAAAAATGTCAGATAATAAGCAGAGAGAAAAAGATCAAGTGTTGCCTGAGATGTAAAAAATGGCTAAGATGGTGCAGAGCATTGCCATATTCTTCTAGTTTGAATATTACACCTCCCAAAAATAAAAGGAGAGGGAAGCAGGTGTGAAAAGCACCATGTGATGATTGTCCCATCCTGTCGGGCAACTAATGGAGACTCAGCTGTTTGCTGTTATCCAGCCCTGGGATTAGGGAATAAACATGTCTGGGATTTAGCATAAGCAATGAAGGGTTGGTTCCCATGCTCTGGGATGGGTGTGCAGCTCCTTGCTCTGGGTTGTAACCTGGGAGTAGGGAATGGAGGAAATAAATAGTCCTTATCCTGTGCTTTTGGGTACAGCACTGGGAACCACAGCAGGGGATATTAAAATAATCCAAGTTGCTTGATAAAATGCTACAGAAAAATCATTAGGTCTCTATAGTTATTTATCTGCTGGTTGTGCTCTGGGGTTCTCAGAGCATAATTTCTCAGCACAATTTCACACTGCTGTTCCAAGGAGATCTTTGCAATATCAATGTACACTGAGGAGAACTGATTTGAATGGTTTCTCCCCCAAGGAAGCTGCACCTTTCCCTAAATGCAGGCTGTAGGTGTGTTAGAAGCTGCTTTCACAACAATGGTCAAATAGGATTGTGCTGCCTGTTACAGGAAAAAAAACCCACAATCCTCTCTTTTAGTTAATCTCAGACCAGAATGAGTCTAGTGGGGAAACGAGTTACAAGAGGATTTTCCCTATAATATAAAATGAACTCAAGAAAGGGAAATTCACTTCATGTATCAAGGAAAATGGGGAAGTGAATGACACCAGGAGTTATGTTTATCGTGTTCTTGTTGAGCCAATTTCAATCCCACCATGGTCAGATCCCAGAAA
The DNA here is from genome assembly GCA_013397955.1 of Grantiella picta. NCBI lineage: Eukaryota > Metazoa > Chordata > Aves > Passeriformes > Meliphagidae > Grantiella > Grantiella picta. The sequence continues at coordinate 395,703 of VZRM01015741.1, forward strand.
CCTGAATTGTCTTCACTTCCTGGGAGTTAATTTATATTTTGGTGGAGTTCAAGGAGGACTTGTAGGACAAGCAAAGCAGCTCTCTGTTGAGCTTATGAAAACTAAAACTTGTGATGTATTTTGTAACATCCACACATTGATCCAAATCTTAGCTATGCCATTAATTATGAATTTTTGCAATGGAGGCAGCCTGCAGTGCCCTACTGGTGACAAGCACAGGGCCAAGATGTTCCAGGAATTACTTAGCCACAGATGAAGTTTGGAAAAGGAATTGGGTGCATAACCAGGCTTTCTTCTCGGTAAAGTGTTTAAATAGTGACGTTTTAAGGAAATCAAAAATTTGCATGAATATAGGTTTGGCAGATAATTTAGCCTTCAAAATAAGGGAAGGAGTAGTGAATACTGAAGTGTTTTCTTTTTAAAGTTCTGGATTTTCATTCCAGAATGACAGTTTTCTTTGTTAAATAATTGCCATAATTAAAAGAAATATTCCCTTTTGAGTAAAAAAGAATGTTTCTCTTTGAATCAATTATAAAGCCTCTGTGTGTACAAATTTTTCTTTCACTAAGGAAAAATTGCAATAATTAGCTTGTTCAAGAGGCTGTGATTCACATATAACAGAAGGTCTTAAAAGCAGCAATGTTTTATCTTTTTGCATATTGTTTATTCTTGCTGTTTAGAACTTAGTAACAGGCAAATACATACCTTTTCTGGGAAAAGAGAAAATTGCTTCATAGAAAACAATGGGGATTTATTTTTTGTTGTGTCCATTGGGCAAATATGCAGATTTTCTTCTACCTCTTGTTTGCTTTGTTGCCCCAAATATCTACAGAATGTGTAAAGTGTAGGATTTTTTTTCCCTCTTATGCAAATTACATGTGAGCACATAATTACCTGTTACAGTAATTGCTTGGTTCCTACAAAGAGGTAGCAACTATATGCAAATAAAGCACACAAATACCTGAATATTTTGGTATTTGTTTCATGTGCATGAAAATATGCATCACAGTTTCTGTGTAAAGATGATCATCTCATTTCTAGTGAAATGCAAACGAGTTCTGAGCAGCGTATCTCAAGATCTAAATTCAATTAGACTCGTGTAATGATCTGTCAAGAGGCTATTACATGCAAGGTTTTCTAGATATCAAAACCTTTCTATCTGGTGTCAAACACTTGAACAAAATAATTGTGAATTAGGAGTATTAAGTACAGTCTGCCTCGGGATCGTGAGATTTCCTCTCAAGGATGCTCCCACAGGTCTCACGAAAGAACAGAATATTTATCATCCTACCAATGATTCCTTCCCCACATAAGGATTAGACAAGGACAGGTTTAAGGTTCACCTTTGGCAAAAATCGGTGCTTGGATTGAGTTCTCTTGATCTGAGTTATTCCAAGCACTCTGTGATGAAAATGTGCCTTTTGTTGTATTTCTTGAACAGTCTCCCTAAATTTTCTCACTTCTCACACCTCAGACAGTTGCAAATTTTCATATACTTTATGGTGTTTGGGCCAGATTAAATAAAACAGAGACCTCAGCCTGACTGGTGCCATTGGAAGTGGTGGATGCTTGGGATTGCTCCCTTTTCCCTGGAAATACTGAATTCTCCCCAGGATGGCTCCAGCGTGGAGGGATTACCCACGGCTGATTCAGCCTGGATTGTTTATCTTTTGAACACAACTAACCACAAATTAGCTGCTCTTCTCTGGCCATTAATTAATAGATTCCATTAGTGAGCAGTCAATTACGGGATGATTATTTTTTCCTTCCACCTTGTGTCCTTGGCATCCGTACTTTCCTTTCGTCCACGAGGTGATGCAGCACAAATGGGATCCCACATGGGATTGACCCCATTGCTGCTGTGGCCTCACTTTTCTGGTGCTTTTGATGTAATCAGACAGCTCTATTTCCTATAAAATCTTTGTATTGGGAGATTAGGAAGGAATTGTTCCTTGGGGTGGTGGTGAGACCCTGGCACAGGTTGCCTAGAGAAGCAGTTGCTTCTCCATCCCTGGAAGAATATTTTCTCTATTATGAAGCCAGATAGCAATGGGAAATACTATTTCATTCCTCTAGACCAAAGTTATTCCAGTTCTTTAGTCCTTTCTTGATGATTTCCTAAGTAAAAATCATAAAATCCATAGGTAAAAAAGGAATGATGGCATTGTTTTTTGCTTTGAATTTTTTATTCTTTGAAGGGGTTGGTATTGAACACGTAAATGAAAAGATAGAAGTCTCTTGCAAAGATAGTATCTTTTATGAAAAGATGGGAAAAAATCCTTTCATTTAGATGAAAAGATAAATAGATTTTTAGATGTAGTAAATTCCGTGCTTTCAGCCATCTATTTCAGCAGCTGCATAGCTGAATTGTGGCAAGCTGGCCCAACACACCCTGGGAATTTATGGGAATGATGCAGAACAGGGGCAAGGCAGGTGAAGGAGGAGTCTCCCAGTGCAAACTGGTCCAACGGGAGGCAGGGATGCTTTAAAACACCCTGTTTGTGGGAGGAGCAATCCCCTAAAGCACCTGTGCTCAGCAGTGCCTTTGAAGAAGGCTTTGCAATCTGGGAGCAAAATCTCCCTCCTGCCCAAACTGCAGATTAAACCAAGGCTTGAGATTGGTTGTGTGGTGGCAGCCTTGGAAATAAATGATTTATAATCACAAACTGTAGCTAAATTTTGCAGGGAACTGGATCTGCAGACATCAATGGCACGATTAGAAACACCGTGGGGAGTGCATGCATAAAGCTTCTTTTAATTCTGGGCTTTTCAAGCATTTAATAGCTTGACAGCAACATTTTAATAACAGCCGACTAGGCCCAGTTTTGGCATTCACCGCACACGGAAACAGCTCCTGGAACTTGTCCATGGAACAGTGAATTCCGTTTCTGCAGGCTAGAGCTCATGTGGAGATAGAGCCGAGATAGAGCACTTGGAATTCAGGACACTTTGCCATGGCTGAGTGCTTGGGAGCATTGCATGTTCCAATCCTGAAGCTTTGCCACCCCGCAGCAGGGGCTGTGCAAAGTACATTTTTCAACACACATTTTCTCCCTGAGTTGACTTTCCCAAGCAGTGCTGGAGGAAGTTGTCTTGCAGTGACGAAGTTTTTTGGATCCGAAATTGAAAAATTTTGGATTTTTGCGTCAGTGACGAGGCAGGAGACCCTTTGAAAGGAGTCCTGAATACCAGGGCTCCTGTCAGTATTACTGCCTTGAAAAAAGAAAAAGGTTTGACCTTTCTGAACTTTGGTTTTAACCTTTAGAAGGGAAAGTGCTTTATGAAGAAAAAAAAAAGGCATTTTAAACTCAATTGAGTTTCAAAGGACTCAAAAAATCTTATTTCTTGATAGTACCATATCTTTGATTCTCTCTTGCATTGCATTGCACACAGTGCTTATAGCCCTGAAGGGAAAATGGAAATATGCTTATAGTTATTCAACTACAGGAACAGTATGTACCAATAAATAATTTATCAAAGGAGTGAAAATTAGGAATGTTCAGACTATTTAAATGGAACTGCTTAGGCCTTTGCATGCAAGAAGACTTCAGTCTTCCAAAGAAGTGTAGAGTAGGCTTAAACCAAAACAATTATCTGTAGAGTGCCTTTCTACTTTAGTTGTTGTTCTTTGCTTTCTCTTTGTGGGGTGTTGCTTATCTAAAAAGAGAAAAGATGAAATTAAATTTAAAAACATATATTTCTATTGAAAGAAACTTCTAGTGCTTGTTNTACTTTTCCAAAAAGTGTACAATTTCCAAAAGGCCAAAAAAGCCACTGTTTGCTAACAAACACTGAAGTGGGAATTAGATTCACAAGGGTATTTCTCAGCATTTTTACATTTTAAGGTGTACGAGAAATAAACTACTTTAATTTATCACGTTTGCATCTTGCCACAGCAGAAATTGCTCACCACTCACCCACATTTCTCCACTGACCTTGTTAAGTAGATGTTTGGGCTTTTGCAGGCGAGCATCCTAAATATAGCAGCAAATTGCAAATGTTGTTTGACCAAACGGTCTTACACTGGCTGGGCAATTCTGCTCATGCAGGCTGCACCAAATGCTGGGAAATTAATTAATTTACCTGTCATTGAGCTGCTGATGTGGAACAATGCAGGGAAGCAGAGATAGCCAAACACGTTAAGCACTTCAAGTTTGGTCTGACCTATGCCACGGGAATAACTTTAAATTTTACTTTAAATAAAATTTAAAGTACACTTTAAATTTTGCTCCGTGGAGGTTTTTCACTGTTTTGGCTGTTTTCCTCCTGTGTCTGGGCTCTGGGCACAGCTCAGCTGTTTGCCAGGGCTGTTCTGGCTCAGGGCTGGCGCAGCTGCCGTGGCATTGGGTCCCCCTGTGATGAATTCCCAGGGACACCGCGTGGCATCTCCTCAGCGAGTTCAGTCTCGCCAGGGTTGGGCATTTCTTCATCAAAAAACATCAGGAAGAGGAGCTGGAGATGGAGGTCTACATCAGACCTTTAAGGCTGTGGTGCCTCTGAAAGCAAGTAGAACAAATTGTTGGAGGAACGTAAAAAATTGTGGACGCGGTAAACGTGTAAGAAAATGGCAGCATGGAAGGGGAGGTTTCTTTAATTGATTGTGAGTTTTTTGAGCTTAATTGTTAAGGGGGATATTCCTCCACTCTGGGTTCCTCTGTTAGTGAAGAGTAGAGGGCAAGGACCCTCTGGATTTCTGTGCAAGTAATCAAGCATATATTTGATATTAAAAAATTTCAAAGGTTTAGTCATTTATGCACGTGCTTATTTTTAAGTGTGTGAATGACTCCATTGTCATCAAATATAAGTCTCCTTTGGAGGTGCCTGACTGGGTTTAGATATCCATTAGAAACTGGAAAATCTCAGGTGCCAAACCTAGCTTTTTCTGACGTTATTCTGGCTAAAATAAACCATAAGACACCAAGTGTGTTGAAGCCCAGGTGAACTGACCTGAAACTTTTGCAACTCCGACTTCAAAACCCATGTGAAAGCACCTTTAGTTCAGATGCTGTTCTTGCTGTATATGCTGACTCTTAATGTCAGCAATGCTTCCGGGATAATTTATTTATTAATTTCCACTGTTCCATGTGCAGAACATCCGTTAACGTTGGTGGCACCTCCAGGTTGGAGTCATTCCCCTCCTTTGCTTGGTTGTCTTCCTCTGATTGGATGTTGTGCAAAACATAAGGACTACACTTGGAAAAAAATGTTATTTTTTAATTTCTAGATGATAAAGGAGCATTGACATCATCGCAAAAAAAACCCCCTTGCATTGGCAACAATATTTTTCAAAATCTAGGTGATTTTAAAGACATTTTCAACCCTTTCGTCTGGATTTCTCCCAGGATTAAGTTGCTACACTGATGATTGGTGTGGTTAAATTAGTGATTTAGATGACTGCTTTTGAGATACATAAAAGCATGTTTTAGATGTTTATTACATTTCACTGCTCCTTTTAAGGCAGTAAAGCCCCACATTTCAATGTAAAGATGTTTACTGCAGAAAAATCAGAACCAAAATAAACAGTTAAGGTTTGAACAAAACTGATCACTCAACAGCATTTATATGATCCATGGACTTTAATCCCTCTTACTAGGGAGTCTTCTCCGAGTTCAGTGGCATTGATTGTTTTAGTTGCCTAAGAAATGCACATGATGGGAAGAGGTATGTTGATAATAATGTGCTGTGAGTAGCATGAAGGCATTCTGTGCACAGCGTATCATATCATCCATCATTAAGTTTTCCTTCTCCCTCTCTCTCGCTAATGGCAGCGAATCAAATATTTAAATGCATTTGTTAGTCCAACGTGCAACTGTAAGAGTCTGAGGAGCAGGAAAGAAACAGATTGTGTGGTACAAAATCAGGCTATAAAAGTGCATTTTAAACTGGAGATTTAGTAATGGACACGGAGCAAATGAACTCAGAGAATTGACATTAGAATTTGCACTTTAAATGCTTCCTAATTGGCACCTCTTGGGATCCGTTTTGAACTCACCCAACGCGATTTTTTTCTTTTTACTGAAAACAGTCAGTTTGGGCTGACAGCACCTGGGTCATAGTGAATGAGAGATGATGATGTATTTGGCAGCTTTTCTAGTTGAGCACTGACAAGTCTTGTTCTCTAAAGAAAAAAATCAAAACATATCAATCCACATGCTCACTGTACTGAGGAACTTCGTTGTCATATCTTTCAAATTGTTTTAATGTTTCAGCACTGCAGAAATGAAGGCATAACAGAAGGAGACAACTATATGCAGTTTCACTTTGTTGAAAACAACTACATAAGGAAAGCAGAACATAACTAGCAGAGTCCTGATAAGGTCATGTCAAACAAATTAATAGGAGATGGAAAAGAAAAGCTTAAAAATCTTTCTTTTAAGATGATAGTCCTGCTGGATGGAAAACTAGTTGGGCCAGCCCATCCAGTCCTTCTCTTGGCTCGCTGCCTTTTCCGTGCCCAGCATTCTGTGCTGTCTGGATGGGAGTGTATTGACTGATCCTTTCTGGAGTGTTTGTGTGTCTGCTGACCCCATCTGCCACCCTGGCCTCATTAGAGCTGTTCCCTGACTGCCATCCAAAAGCCACCTCTGCGCTCTCTCCCAGGTGACAGAAAGACAAGACAAGGTGACATCAGCCTGGCTTTGGATTATTTCTGAGTGCAGGAATTGGCTTTCCAGAGTGAGCACCTCTCTGGTGGCTCTGCAGCTGGAAAGCCTCCTCCCTGCAGGATTTGTGAGACATCAGACAGCCCGGGGCTGGTTTTTGGTGGTGGATTTTGTGTCACAGTGCTGAATCACTGCTCGGTTCCTGAGCAGCTCTGCAGCTCACATGGAACCTGTGGTGCCATCGCCGGGAGACCCACAGGCAGAAGAGCACGGAATTTCTCCCTTCCTTTGGGACAAGGGTTGATTCCAGCTCCTGTATGGGGATAAATGCTAAGAAGATATGAGGAATTTTGGGGAAAGGTCCCTAATCCTCTCCTTGCCTTTGTTCTGCACCAACACAATGCAGAGATGATTTCCAGCCTCATCTAAATGCTGCAGACTCAGGCAGTTCCTTTAATTCTGCCTTCTGATTGGATCACCATAAAGGAATTCTGTATTTTTCTCACAACAGAACTTTACAATTTTATTTATGAATACTTAAATTCTCGGTTACAGTGAAGAAAAATAGTTTTGAATGCAAATATGTAGTGGGCTTCTTTTACTCTTTCAAAACAAGGGGCCAAATCTGCAAAGCATATTCATTAATATGGCTGATCTTTATCAAAGTACTTAATTAACTAAAGAATAAGATAAACATTTATTTATTTATTTATTTATTTACTATTACACCCTTTGTTATGAAGAAATTGAGAGGCAAGGGGGAAAAGAGAATAAAACAGTAAATGATATCCTGACAAAAAAGTTGCAACAATAATATCTGTGACCTTGAGTTGTTCATTCTATTAAACTGCCCAGGGATTGCTTATTTTAGGAATCAATTTTTTTTTTCTGCGTTGAAAATAATCGAGTCAATAGGTTTGTGTTTAAATATAGCCTTGTTTGCCTCTCTGTAACCTGTTGCTTAGTTCTACTGACTAAATGTCCCGAGGCACAGTCTTCTCATCCTTTTGTCAGTGGAATCTACTTAATTATTCACCTTAGAGCAAAGATGTTAAAATTATAGCCTTCCCTTTGTGTAAGTAACCAAGCATCTCTTTGACTGTTATGTTAACTGTTTCAGAATTAAAATATCTGCCTATAAATCTGGCCCCTTTATTCATGTGAATTCATGGGGCTGTGTTACTCAGCTGAGAAGTTCGGGTTTAATCTGATAACCACTATTTTACAGATCACATAGATGAATATAAAATTCTGATTAAAGGTGTGTGGGAAAGCATCTATGCATTTATTTCGTTGGTTTTTTTTTTTTTTCCAAAGGATTTCTATGGGCTTGGGATCTGGCACTCTCTTTTTTTCCATAATGATTTACAATTATCTCCGTCCTGTCCTCAGCAATACATGTGAAAGGAGCTGCCAGCTTCTAACAGTTCCCAGTCCTGAAACTTTCCTGTAAATTCCCCTGTGTTTCCTAGAGCTCTCCTTTCTAGCTAAGGAGGAGCCTGGATTGTATTCCCTGTTTATTAACATATTTATTAATAATTAATAAATAATAATGAATAAACACTAATATGTTTATTAACATATTTACCATCGTTGATCCCTGTTTGCTCAGGGTGGGAGAGAGCACTGCAGAGACCCTGCTCACTCACATCTCTAATCAACCCCACTTGAGGAAATTAGTGATAAAATTACTACAGTGTTTCCACTGAAGTTTTGGCAGCCAGTGTTTCTGTGTGTGTGAACGCAGGAAAACAAAGTTCTGAAGGTTTTCCTGTAACAAGTTCACAAGTGTGACAAAGCATTTTAAGCTGGAAATTTCTCAAAGTGAATTTTTAATGTCTCATTTTCCGATTGTAATTGGGACAACCGCTTTGCAGGCTCTCCAAACTGCAGTTTGGGACGTGCAGGAAATGAGGACTCAGCACCTTGGGAGGATTGCTCCCTGATCAAACAGCTCTGGCTTCATTGAAATCCTTCCCTGTGCTCATGACATCATGAGCCATTGAAAAGCCACGCTTTTCAATCCCAAGGTTGTTTTTTTGTATTTAGTATAAAGGTCATGTTAGGATTAAAAACAATGAGCAGCTCACAGCGTGTCCAGTGACCCCGTGAGAGAAATGGGAACTCATTTCAGAGTAAAACCTACGTGTGCTGAGCACAGAGCTGCGGCCAAGGAGTGGAATTTTCTAATTACGTAGTCATTTTGAGAAGGAATGTGTTTGCTAGAAGCAGGCCAGGTGTGCACTTGGGATGGGAGTTGGAGAGGCTGTGTAATTACACACCTTGCATAATATAAAGTTTACAATAGCCGTACAATTGATGCAGCGAGATGTAAATACGGCGAGTTAAAGTGTCTGAAAGGACACCTGTAATCTAGCCTACAGCTAGGACAATTATCTATGAAACAGTCTTGCAGCAAGATTTATTAGTGTGTTAGTTACCACTATTCCAAAACAAAAAAAAAAACCTGAGAAATTCATCAGAAAATTAGTGAAACAATGTATTCTCAATGACAAATGAAAGTTATTTGAGGGATCTTCCTGTAGGTTCCTGAAAAGTTGCATTGAAATCACATTTCTTCAAATATTCTTCAATTCGGCAACTCTCCAGTAGTTTTCCATAAATTGGTTTTATATTTGTAAAGGACTTGCATAGTGTGTGTCTGTCGGGAAGATCATCAAAACCTTTGCCACATTGCAACAAATTCAAAACATCAGAGCAAATTTTAAAAAAAGAGAGAGGAGGAGGGAAAGAAAAACATTTCTGCTCTAATCCCTGAATAATCTGTTTAGGATATGCAGCCCCTACCTGTCCCCCTTCAGCCATAAACTTGGGCATGCTAATTATAAAAAAGGGAAAAATGAGTCTATTTGTCTGATGGAACTGGGAGGTTACTGCTCAGTTTTCCCCATTTATTTGCTGCTGCTTTGTGAATAATAGAACAAGCCTCCAGGACAGGAACTTAGCCCCAGCACTGCTCAGGGATTATTTCCTTCCCTGTTTGAACCACCCAGCAGCTTTCCATGCCTTGAGGTAGGAGAAGCAGCATTGTGTGGTGACCGATGCTCCTCCGTCCAGGCAGGGACTGGTGACACCATGAAGGGTTTGTGGAGGGCAAGGTGCGTGCCAGAGGGGTGAAATAATCCAAATAAAGGCTCTGAGTGTTACAGGCAGTGCTGACAGGTGGTTTGTGGAGAGGAAAATGCTGTATCCATGCACAGCCTCTGGAGTAAAGCATAGAGATGAGAGCTGAGTTAATGCCAGGTGTGATGCCTTAAGAATTTTTAGTTTTTATTCTTCGTGTATCTGTAGCTTTGGTGTAGTTCTGTGCTTCTTATAAAATGCTAAAACCTCTGTTGTCAGCACCTTCAGCCAAAACAATTCCTCTGAATGGAAATCCAAGGACATTCGTTGCCCTAGAGCCCAAAAATATGGAAACAGTGAATTGGGGGAGCAGGCTTGGGGTGGTTAACATCATCACCTGAGGGTGTGATTGGAGAATTAGGGACCAAAATGCTGATGGGACAGAACTTATAAAAGGTGAAGAGCTCATGACCCAACTTCTATTTTGGGTGCAGCCTCGCGAGGGGGCTTTCTTTGCCCTGAATGAACCTTGAATGGATAATAAATTTTTTTGCTTTTTATTCTCCTAACTCTGTCTGGCCTCTGTTTGAGGTCACCCTGCTTTAGGCACCAGGTGTCCTCTGTTTGCAGCCACAGGGATGTGAGTGACCTGCATTAATCACCGGCCTGCTCCTTCCCCAGGCCCTGGGGAGCGATTTCTGGCAGAGGGAAGGGAGGTGAGGCAGAGCAGGCAGGGTGTGATGCCCAGGGGGTTTGGGAAACCCAGGTGCCCCGAGAGACCCGTTAGGTGCATTTCCAGAGCTCCAGGAGCTGTGAGCAGGGGATGGGAACTTGGCTGAGCTGTTTGATCATGATCCATATCCAGCGGAAAAATGACAAACAAAGGGTTCTTTTTGCTCATAATTTAGGAGGAAGTGTAAAATCTGGTGTGACAAGTTTAGTAAAATAAAGGCACAGGAAAGAGCCATTCAGAGCTTGCATGCATCCCACAAAGAGGAGCAGCTCTTCTTGGCTCTGACCCCTGCCTTGTAAATTTAGGAAAATAGCTATTTTGCAAACAAGTAATTCTTTGAATCTTCCTTATTATCATAATAAATTAACTAATCTTTTTTTTCTTTCTATTTGAACACAGTTTTTGAGTTGAATGGGGCTGACAGGCAGGCAAATAACGTTCAAGAAAGGGCAAAAATTTGTTGGGAAAGGTGAAAGGAGAGAAACATGAGAGAGGAATTAGGACTTTGTAGTGGAAATATGGAAACCTGCTTGAGAAGGGAGCTGACAGGAAAGTGCCTTGCAGAGGATTTGTACAAAGCTTTGGGAACAATCCATGTTCTTTTGACCTGCACCAAACACTTCTTCCCAGCAATGCTCATCATTTTGGCTCCATTTTACAAAAACGAGATTGAAAATTAAAAACGAACAATTAGCACCATGTGATCACCACTGGAGGAAGGTTTCAGCAGTGAAAAAAATAGAGAAAAAAATAGCACCTTCCCCACAACACCAGCTGAACCCACGTTAAAATTGTGGGGGGTTTTTATATGACTTTCTTTGCCTTCATCGACCTTCTTTGACTTCATTTTGTCAGGATATGGAGGGAAGAGCAAAGAGAAATGAGATTTTTTTGGGTTTTTTTTTGGAAGAAGAGTGAAAATCTCACAAATATTGCTGTAGCTGTGAGGAATATTCCTCACTGTGAGAACCAAAGGGATGGGTCTGTTCAGTTTTTGGAGAAGGGAGGTGACCTAGTTACATGTGCAAGTGCCTCCAGGGCAAGGTATGCAATATATGTTTCTAATCTGGTGAAGAAAGACATGGGAAGAACCAAAGTCTGGAGGAGAAACCCGTTAAGTTCACCTTAGAGGTAAACCATCAAGTAACAGGGCATGAAGCCTTGAGGGGAAAAAAATTATGAAGTGAAATGATAGTTTTTCATCTCGGTCAAGATGTCATTCTAAAAGAAGAGTTTTATTCAAACGCAGATGATTGGATTTAAAGCAGATTACAGCAGATAAGGGGAAGATCTTCACATTTGGGGTGGCCTGGTGGCCCAGGGTGGCTCTCTGTGGCTTTCCTAAGTTGGTTATTGTTTTAAATAGATTAGAGGCATGTCAGGTTGGAATAGCAGAGCTCTGACTCTCTTCCTTTGCCCACTCTGACTCATCCAATCTCTGGAAATATCTCTGTTTTGAGGGTGGGAAGAGAGTCCTGTGCCTTCAGTTTACCAAACCTGTCACACTGTATTTTACACTCTTCTGTACATTATAAGATATCGAAATCTCACAGCTGTGACCGGATTCCAGTCCCTTTACATCATTTAGGTGGATAATTTGTTCCACTGCGTTTTTCTTTCTTCTCAGCTGTACTTTCCCTTTGAAGCCTCCAGCTACTGGATTGGGGAGGTAAATTACAGTCTGTCTTAGGCCTGAATCGTGCCTCTTGTTTCAATTTTTGGAACTCACAGAATTGATTCATCCCAGGATTGCTTGCACTCAGGGGATTAAAGAGCTGGAACCCCTTTTCACAGAAGCTGCTGTGTGAAAATTGTTATGATACTTAAAAGTGATCTTTTAGTACTTCCTTCCTTGGGGCTACAGGAGAAACAATGTTTTCTCTGTGTCATTAAGTGCAAAAAAAAAAAAAATGGTACTTGCTGAGTTTTCAGCATGTGCACTCCTTGGCTTGATGTTGCTTCTTTGGTGCATGTGCAGGTTCCAAAGGGTCATTTTTGCTCTATGTAGTGGCACAGTGTGAGAATTTGGTCCTAAATATTCATCACAGAATCACAACTATCTGGCTGTAGTGAGATGTTTAATGGGGATTCCTTTAGAGTAGGTTTTTTTTTATTTGTTTTGTTTTGTTTTGTTTTATCATCTGTCCAGTAGAATCTCACTTATTTTTGAAGCATCTGCAATCCAGCAAAGCTTGGGGAAATTATAATGGGGAAGAAAAAACAGGTTTGAGAAATAATGGCGGTTTTCAGTCCCTGAACTTCTCTGGTTTCCATCTGCAGTTAAGCCTTATTCTGTTCCACTACCTGGCCACAGTTTTGGAGTGTTTTTCACCCATCAAATACCTCTGAGGTACCCATCAAAAATGGACAAGATGAAAACTGATCCTCCTGATATTTTAAAAGAGGAAAACCAAGGGAAACTCTTCCCCTTTTTAGAACTGAGCTGGAGGGGTAAAACCCTCTCAGGTTTTTTTTTTTTCAAAGAAGTTGTCTCGTGCAGCTCACCCTCATATCAGCCCTGGGAACTGCAGAGTTTCATCTGCTCTTTAATGCTAATTAATGCCCATTTGTGATGGACACCTGCAAACCCAGGGCTGGATTTTGTAATTGCATCATTGTGTTATCCATGTGTATTTCTAAGGACAGATTTTTACCATTAATGCATTTTTAAAAAAATCTTGCACATATTTAGATTCTCTCTATCCTAAACACAGATGTATTTAGAAGAAATAAAAATGCAAATGGAGAACTGGTTTGTGTTTGGCTAGTGAGCAGAGCAGGAAGTGGGGATGTGCAAATGCCCAGCAGGCTCAGGGGTTCAACCTCCTCCCTTTAATTTTTACAATGGGTTCTCAACATCCAGGATAAACAAAACTCAGCAAATTATTCCTTGTGCTGTGCTCAGTTGTCCAATCACACACTCATTTATTCCTTATTATATACATACTGCTTGGAAAGTAATTGAGGCAACTGGGAAAGTGCTGTGTGAGATGCTGAGGAAGTCTTAACCACCAGGAATTAAAATGTGAAGCTGCACAGTAAACGAGTCACATAACAGGAAGCTATTATTTTAATCAATTCTTTAAAGTGTCCCAGAGCTGGAGGAGAAAGTTAATGTAGAAGTTATAAGAAAAGCCTCTCAAAAGCATTATTGGGAGTGAAACAAAAATAATTTGTTATGTATTTAATCTGTGGTGGAACTTGGTGTGTAGAGAGTCTTGAATATTGATCATTTGTGATCCCCTTAAAGAAGTTATTAATGAAATATTGTCTCTGCTGTAAGGAGTTTGGAGTTCAAACTGTGTTAAATTTTCAGAAGAAAAATCTTTATAGAGGAGAACAAAATACTAAAATCTCCCTGCAGAGTTGGAGTTGATATAACTGTGGTGGACCTTGTGTGGGTTAGTGGCAGGTGTGGTGTATAGATCCACAGGGAAAGAAGGGATAGGTGTTGGATTGGGTCAGATTTTCAGCACAAATATTCTCTTCTGTTGCAAACACACAAATGTCTGATGTCCCTCAGACCCAACACAGTCACCCCACACATGTCCAACTTGAGTACATAGGCAGGAAGTTGCTAAATATCACAATTTTGCACATTTGGAAAGCCCTGATTCAATCCTGCCACATTCCTACCACTCCAGCAGCTGAGCTTTACATTGAATTGGACCAGGAAGATGCAGAATTCCCGCTGGAGCATCTGAGGGAAGGAAAGAACAACATGATCCAGCAGTGGCAGGTTGGCCCAGCAGGGCAGATGGGCTTTGAGGTGGCCCAGAGTCGTGTTCCAGTCTCACCAGTGAGCAAAACCAGGAGCTTCTCCAAGGGAGAGGTTCCTGGGGTGGAGTGGGAAAAATCACAGGAAAAGAAAATAAAAATTGAAAAATCCCCGCTGTGGATTTGGCAGACAACAAAGAAAACCAATCTGGATGAAGGAAAACTTTTGTCAAAAGGATTTTCTGCACAAAAACGTTGTTTTAACCAAACCTTGGGATGGTCCAAATGACATCCCCCCCCGCCCCAATCCCTTACAAAATAGTGATGGTTTTGATGAAACTTTATTCAAGGAAATTAAGAGTGAGAAATTAAATTCCAGAGCAGCTTTTTCCTCAGTTTAATCTGGTTTTTTGACGAGGGATCTTGAGGGCTGCAGTGGGTGCTGTGGCAAAGCTGCATCATGGCTGCACTCACTTTCTGCAAGTTTGAAATTAATTTGGGGTTGAAGGTTAATTTAGGATTGAAGGTTAATCCCCAATCCTGTCCACCAGCTGTAAGCAGCTGGCTTTAGCTGCACTTTCCAGGGGATTTCCTCCTTTCCTGTCCTGCAGCTCAGCATTATTGGTCTCTTTTCTCCCACCAAGCCCCTGTAAGCCAAGGCTACTGAAGCACATAACACACAGCAGGAATGTCAGACCTGTGCCATCACCTGAGATCACTCACAGCTCCTAGAAAAGTGCTTGCAGACACACCAAAACCGGGTGGGAAAGCAAATGTGATCAAACACCTTCTGTGCATTGAATAAAGGATGCTCTGGTTTTGAAAATCATATTCAAACTAAGGATTTTCAACAAGCTCCTCACTGCTGTGTCTGCTGATTCCTTTGTGCAAAAGGAACACGAAATTCTTGCCCATTTAAGAGAAAAAAACACACCAAACATCGATATCTCCCTAGGATTTTGAGGCATCTTGTGCTCATTTCTCAAGCTAATGTTTCTGTGATAGGTTGAGATGCTGTGGTTATCCACGTCAGAGGGCAGACACAACTCTCAGAGCCTCCAGGGAAGGGTGACAGGATCAAAGTAGGTCTGCAAGGACCTCATGCAACCCCTGGGCGACTGTCGTGCATCCATGCTTTAACAGGAAGCTTTCTTTGTTCCAAGATTTACATTCTGTTTTCTGCAGCAGGCTTTGTTTCTGCTTGAAGAATTCTTCTTCTCCCTGGTTAAAAAGTCTCTTCTTGCTTGCTGCTGGCTGTGCAATGCCCGGTGAATGAGTTTTGATAATTTCTGTTGGGATTAATTAATTAATTGCAAATGTCTTGAGGCTAAATTGTGAGTTTGCATGTCAGGATGCTGTACATAATCAACAAAATCACTCAGGGGCTTGACATTATGGAGGTTACATGGAGATTGTGAGAGGAGCGCATTCATTCCACATTAGTCAAAACTTTCTATATGTTATTTATAGAACAGTTCCTCCTTTGTGAATTCTCTGAGTCAGAAGCACAGATTTAAGATGAAATGTTAGGATAATAACAGAAGCAGGAAGATAGCTCCCCTGATTGATCCTGTTTGATGAAGTTGCAAAAATTTTTAATAGGATGAGTTACAATTTTAGTGGGAAGTGGGACTGTGGAATAAATAAAGATCCCCAGTAATATTTCAGGTTAGCTGGAGCACTGCTCTCCCAAATGAATGAGCACTAATGAAGCATTGTATGAACTTCTAGAGACTGACTACACCAGCCAAGTGAAGGGCACAGGATGCATTGTGGAGACAGAGGAAGATATTTAATTTGGATGTTATCACCACCAGCTGACCCATGAGAATAAGCAATGCATGAGGCAGATAGAAAACACTTCTTAAATTTATAAACCTGAACGTTTTGGCTTCTGTCCTGATCCTAGATTATTTGGTTGTGCTTTTCTTTTTTTTTTTTTTAAATTTTTTATTTTTAATTTAACTGACATCTCCTGTCTTATAAAAAGCCTATCCAGAAGCTGCACTGAGCCCAGCAAAGTTGAGGCAAACTCAGCTACACAAAGGCTTTTTGGTTTGTAACGAAACAGGAGGCAAATTTTCGGAATGTCTTACATTTGTATACTGAAACCATCAGTTTCAATCCCCTTGGCAGGGAAAGCATTGTTGCCTCTGCTGGATTCACTACTTTTAATGCACTTTGTAAAGGACTCTTGTTGGTTCGAGTAAGTGCTTATGGTTTTGTTCCATAGTACATGGAATTTTTGGGGATTTTTGACTATGAGTCAGTGCAACTCATTGGTCTTAAGTCTTCAACAGATCTAGACCCAGTGTGTTCCTAGTCAGTTTTCCCCAGCAGGACCTGGCAATACCCACCAGACTGATTTAGGTGTTCATCAAAGCAGATCCCGAACTTCCACTCTGAATGCTCAGCCATGCAGCCTAAGACTTTGCAGACTTGGTGTTATTTAGGTCTCTGGCTGGATATTTTGGTTGCAAAACCAAGTGCACATGGAAATCTGGCATGCAGCAAAATGCTCTAAGTGTGTGTGAAAATGCAGCATCCGGATGGTGAGGTTGGACAGTGCTTGAAGGTTAATTTTGCTGTGAACATTTCAAATTTTTAAGGATGTTGCTGTAATAACAGCAAAAGCAAAACTCTGCCTGGATGAGTTTAAAACTGTGCTCCAAGAAAGTAGCTTTGTCTCGGCCTTTGGTAACCAGATTTTGTTAAAAGGATGTAAAATAATAGTGCTAAAGTGGGTTTTGTTCAGCCTGTGGATGTTATTTCCTTCCAAGCATTGACTATAGGCTGTCCTAAGCATTATGGATTGGTGGGGAAAATGCAGCTGTCATAGAAACTATGTGGTGTTCACTAGGACTGGGCAGTTGTGCCTGAATTTATTTGATTTATATGTATAATTATCTTTTATGCATGTGGAAATTAGACATGTAATACAAATGTGTTGGAGCATATATTTCATTAAATCAAAAGAAGTTTATGTAAATAGATGCCATAGTAAAATCTGTTGTTGAAATCCAGGGAAGAGACAATATTTCTGGATATTCTCCAGAGATATTATATCTCCAGAATGCAGCAGCACAGCTTGATCTCCCTTTTAGCTCTCTAGAACTTGTTTTTCAGCAATCAGGGCCTGGACAAGCAGAAAAGGGAAGGAAAGAACTGCTCCTCAGCTCTTGTGGCGTAAAAGGGCTGGAGCAGCCGAAGGGATTCCCAGGAACAGGAGGATGCTGCCAACCCAAATACTGCAAAAGGAGACCATAAAAGTGCCTCCAGAAGGCTATGGGATGGACATCCCTGAGCATCCTTTGAAATCACAGTCATCCTGATAAACACTCACTCCCACAGGATTTTTGGGATCGCTCTCTACTTCTTTACTGACATAGAGTTTTGGGAGAATAATCTTTTATTCTTAGTGATCTTTCACGTTTTCCCTTGGCCCACAAGAGTTGAAAGGTAATTTGCCTCTTCTTGGTCCACTTCTGGATCACACTCACCCTTTAATCAATTCCTCTTTGCAAAATCCCATCTTTCACAGTATTCCACGGGGTGGGTTTGATTTTTTGTTGTTTTGTTTTGCTGGTTTTTTTTTTTTTTTTTAATGGTTGGACATCATCTGGTACAAAGGTTTAAACTACAGAAGTAATTTCAAATATTGTGGCATTTCCTTTCTTAATTAATCCCAACTGTTCTCCTCGCTCAGTACAGAAAGTATCAGTATTTGATGGGGACGTTATGCCTTCATCACTGGGGCAGTGGATTCTTCCTGCCGAGTCTGTAAACAGCAGACAAGCCACAGAGTTCAGCCTTCATCTTCTGGTTTTAATTAAGCCCAGACTAGAGGAGCACCCAGCTGTGTCTTCCTGTAAGGTCTGTCAGTCTTCCAAAGCTTGTTAACATGCTAATATAAAAGGAAATAGGGCTGACTTCAAGGAATTTACAGCTAGTCTTAAACATCAAAGAGTAGAGAGCTACATCTCTTCAATTCAACAACAACAACAAAAATCCTACAATAAAAGTTCTGTTGGCTGCAAGAACAGATCTGTGTGCATTGAACACTCCAGCCACAGTGTAGGATGACATTTTTTGCTGCAAGTTGCAACACAAAGCCTGCTGCAGTTGTGCAACTTCGTTCATAGCTGGTAGGTTTGATCAGAGAGAAGATAAATTGCTGTCCAGCCCACAATTAGGATATCAGGAATGAAGCTGTCAATCTCTCCTTCCCTGAACCTGTTTTCCATGTAAATGTTTGCAGTGGGATGGCGGATCGGGTTTGAACAGTAAGCAGCATTCTCAGGTGGCAGGAATTGGAAGAACTCCTATGACTTCAAGGGAATTGCTCCCATCCTGAACATCTGAGCTGAGGAAACACCTGCAGAGTCGTCTGAGGGTGTTCAGACAAGGTGGGACACATTCTGTGGGGATTCATGGAAAAGGAGAGCCAGGGGGAGGCAGCTTGTCAGCCTGCAGAATGACTCAGCTCTCACCCAGGGCTGGCAAATGGATGTGCAGGGAAGATGGCAGGAATGGGGCAAACAGGGATATTTCCTCATTCTCCAATGATTTGAAGCCTCCTATGATCCTGAAGCAGGATTAATACAATTTATATCAAGAAGCAATCAATGATTTCACACACCCCCCCCAATCAATTTTCTTACTACGTCTCTCCTTTAGTTAAATGGATAACATGAAATGTTCACTGCAAATGCCTCTTCCCCCCTTGGAGTGCTCTCTGCTCCTGCTGGAGCCTAAAGGAGCTTTCAGGTCTTGCAGGAACATGGTGGGATGAGGTCCTTCATCCCAGAAGTTCTCAGATGAGTACATTTCATCAGTGGTGAGACTAAATTGCTGTTTTTATCACCTGTGGATCAGATCTCTGATTGAAAAAATAACCACCTCAGGCATTCAAAAATATACCACCATTTTGATGTTTGAAAAGATTTCCATTAAAGTTCTCCTGGAGAAAGCTGAAGAATTTGGATGCATAGGAATGAGGGTTGTTGCACAGCTGAGATAATTACATATTGACCTGCTTTGGCAGGGACCCTGAGCAATACATGTGTCAGATGACACATCCTGGAGTCTTTTGAGGAGATTTCTTCATGAGGTTATTTCTTTTTTAATCAAGATAGAACTCTTTGAGTCAAGGAACTATAAGAATTTGTGTGCATTCACTTGACCTCAAAATTGGTTGCTTTGGTCACCCAGAAATATTACAAGCAGCTTAATGCAGGGATTTTTTTTTTTTAAAAAAAAGCGAAGTAGCATATTAAACTCAGCTGTTATTCACACTGCTCCTTCTCTGACAGCTTGTTAAAAATGTTGGGAGAATAGGTGCTGCTGTTATACTTTCGTTATTTGGTGCTAATTAGAACAAACTTACACAGAATCAAGAGCAGTTTCTAAAGGGAGCTGATGGTTTAATAGGAATTAATTGAAAATCCAGCCCCCAGTGGTGAAGGAGGCCACAGAGAGCAATGGCACACGTTTAGATTCACTTACCAGTGTGTTTTGTGCTCCTTGCAAAGGGAGTTGTGACTAAATCCACACTGGGAAAACACAGGCAGGAAGAAGCATGAAGATCTGGATGGCTGGGCTGGAAACAGAACCAAGCACAGCTCTGTCCAAATTCCATTTTCCAGCCTCTTTTTCCCTTGGAAAACGCAGAGATGGGGATGGCAACAGGTTGGGTATCAACCCTGCTGCTGTGTCCAGAAATGGGGTTTGCAAAGTGACAGCTACTATAAATACCTGACAACAGGTATCCCATAAACTGAATTTTCCAGGTTGTTTCCTTTGTGTATTTGTACAACTCATGGCTGCAGTTTCCATCCTCAGCTCAGCTGGGAGTTCTCCCGTGTGTAGGAATTTCTGTTCTTTCTACTGGCTCGTGTTGGTCTTATCAAGGCTCATTGGACAATAAAACCCCACAAGACACAAATAAAATAATTCTTATAAAAAGGCACAAACAGCCCCATAATGCCTTTGTTTCTTTGACAGCAAGGCTGGGTGTTCAGACGGCGATGTGCTATTTTTTTTAATGTTCTTGAAAATCCCATTTTAAGGGGAAAAAAACGATAGGAAAGGCTGCATCAGTCTTGTTAAATTCCTGGGGATGGAGCTAAATATGATATGGTGTGTATCTATTGCCTTCTGCCAAAAGCACCTCAATTTTGTCAGAGAAAAATGGTAGGAGACACTGTGCCATAAGCTGATAAGGTCATATTAAATCAGCTGTCCGTTGAGTCTCACATATTTTATATATAGTCATGCCCTGAGGGGGTTGTGTTCAGACCCTTGGACAGCCAGCACATAGGTGATGGCTGACAAGCACAGCAAAGCAGCTAGAAGGAAACCACACTTTTTTCCTTTTCCTTTTTTCCTTTTTTTTTTTTTTGGGGGGGGGAGAAGTGTGCAAATTGAACAAAAACCTCAAGATGACATCATTTGGAATGATTATTATGTGACATTATGAGCATTCGTAGAGACCATGGAGAACTTTGCAGTTCAGCCTTTGAGGTGAGGAATCCTGAGACTCTGGAGCAAAACTGGAGTTTGGGGAAAGCCCCCTTCCTTCCTTCTGTGCAGGAGTAGTAATTAGCAACAGCAGGAAAATAGGAAAGTAAAGTTAAAAAGGAAGTCAAGTTCCACAGTAAAGTTATTAAAATTATCACAGAATTTGCTTTGGAAAAAAAAAAATGTTGCTTAATATAGCCTTAAGAATCTGGCACATTCTCGATGATGTTAATCCATCTGCTGACATTTCATCTTCCTCTTATTGGTTTTGTTTCCAGTTTTTTGATACCTCCAGCATTTTAGATGTTATGTTATTGAAGTCGTGGGTCTTGTAGAAAACAAATTACTCCATAGACTTAATTGCACCCATCTCACTCTTTATCTTGTTGAGGTGAACTTCTTATCTGCATTTCATTGTGGAAAAAAAAAATCCATGATAGGAAACAAACACACAAAAAGGGAGCAGGAGTTGATCGCCTCTTGCCGTTTTCCCAAGAGCAAAATTAACAAGATAAGCCATTATTATCTGCCAGGTATTAACTGAAGCCCAAATAATCTGGGCCCTGGGTAGACCTGAGGAAACCTTGAGCTTTTGTGGCAAGCTATAAAAAAAGAATTCTTATTTGTGTTATTTAGAGAGTGCAGTTTGATTTTTTTTTTTTCTCTGTGGGAAACTTCCTTGGTGGAGAAAGTTGGTATTAGAGGGAGCTTGGCACACTTATGGATGTGGAAAGAATGAAACGTGGAGCTAGAGAAGGAATATATTTGAATTGATCATCTAAAATTCCAGTTTCACTGTTGCCATTTCAAATTTTGGCTGAAGGCATCTTGGTTTTCCAGACTGATCCCTTTTCCCTCACTGTCACCTCTGCGCTAAAATTCCTATAGAGTTTCCAGATCTATTTCACTGCTGCAATGCTTTCAGTGTTGTGGCTTTGTGTTTTTTTGATGACTTTGGGTTGGGTTTTTTTTTTTTGTAGCTGCCGCATTGTTTTAGAGGGAATAATTGAAGGACGAACGGAGTGTGCTGCACACATTTCTCGAGGTGTTCCAGGCTCCCTCTCCAAACAAGCATGTGCTTGTGTGCAGTTATGCTCAGGGAGCTTTGTGGTTGATGTCTATAAGTTATTCCTCTTGATTGTGAATGTATGGATTCACTGCTGGAATTAGCGGAGTGTGTGGATTGGGGAAGTCAAGGCAGCGGGGGAATCTGCGGGGAAAACCCAATTGAGTGGCTTACCCGAGACTTCTGAAGTGAGTTCCTTAATTTCTTTGTGTTTTCTCTTTTGCTGCAAGGTTTTTCTTTGTTTGTACGTGTTTAATTAGTATCTCAAAAGCACATGCAAACGAGCTGTCTGGCTAAAGATTTTGGAGCACACGGGAGTGGATGAAAGCGGTTTTAGGAACACAAAGGAGCACCTACAGGGAAAACGTGCTTCTCCCTCCTGTCCCTCGGTTGCCAACAAGCCAAACTCAACCCTGGCTCTGCTGGAGCCAAATCTAAAACTTCACTCTTTGTGGCCTGGTTTTCACCTCAGGTTAAAATAGATGTTTGACAAAAGTCCAACTCTTCAGTTGGTTTAGAGTGTCCCACAGAGATTGCAGGGTGCTTGGTGGGATGTGTCCAGAGCCTAAATGATGCTGTAGGGTGATTTCCAGCAGTAGGATGGCCAGGAGGCACTGCTGAATCTTAGAAAAACTGACATGTTCCACGTAGGTTCTCCCACTCTCTTACTGTCAGAAAATGCTGAATTAAGAAGCTGTTATAAGATCCAGCTTTGTTAGAGAAACATATTCGGATAACGGGGAATTTGGAGATTTATTCACCGGATGATGGTGAATGAATGGTGTCTGTTTTCTGGGCATGAATTGTAATTGACTTTATTATGAAGGTCTCAATGTATTCGTTATTTGAGCTGATTTCCTGATTCATTCTTTGTCAGTGGATTGGTTGCCAACGCTTCACTGTGGGTTTCCAACATTTAAAATTTCAGCTCTTTGTAATGAGTATCCACGCCACGTGGTGTTCTTCTTTTTCCTGGTTGGAAAAGGGGGGTTGATGCGAATACTAAAAATGAACATGAATTTAAAATTCGCTTTTTCAAAACACCTTTAAAGTACATTATTTTTAGGCAAAACTCGTCTCAGTGCAACAATCTCAAAACCTGTTCCCTTCCCTTGTCCTGCTCAAGCAACATACGAAAGTCTGGAGTGACACTCAGGTTTTTGCTCTGCTGTTTGCACAGATTGATGTGTAGGAGCTCACTTGAAGAATCAGGCTGGAAAACAACTTGAGTGCAGTGAAACAGAACATTCACAGGCTTATTTGCAGCTTTCTCTCACTTCTAATAATAAGTGTAAGTGTGGATCACCCGAGCTGTCTCACTCTGTGCTCTCTGCAAGTTCTGTAGGGGTTTATTTCTCTCCATCTAGGGCTCTCTGTTGAAAAACAGAACCCTCTCAGAGGAAGACCTTGGGATCTGAATCACTTCTGGATAAATTGCTGAATTCCCCCAGTCTTTCATTTCTTTCTTTCTGGGTCAGGAATAATAATTGCTATATTTTTCCTTGGTAGACAAAAAGTTGTGGAGAACAAAGGAAGGAGTGAAGAGACAAAGCCACTAAGAGGGATTTCACACCCTAAGTGTAGATATTATTATCCATCCTAATTTAAGAGGTAATTCTCACTCCTTGTTTCTGAGGGACACAGGATTAGAGCCTCTCTCCAGTAATCCCTGTCCTTGCAACACCCTAATAATATGATTTATTTATTTATTTATTCCATGTAGAGATGTACACAGTGTGGCAGTTCAGGAAGCTTCAAAATTCCCTCCTGCATGAGAATCTCAATTCCATAGCAATCCCAGGTCCATCCAGGATCCTCTCTCCCTGGAAGATTCTCTTCTCTTCTCTTCCTGCTGTAACTGGTCCTACTTGTCCTAGTGTAAATATTCAACTGAACCCTTTCGATAAATGAAGGAAAGAAATCCATGACAAAGCTCTCTCAGCAGCTTTTTTTTTTTTTTTAATAACAATATGGTTAATTATCTTTAAAATCTGCTGAACAATTAGACATTCCCATAAACAGCCCAGGCACTCCTCCAGCCCCCATGCATTAACAGCATCAAGCAGCACCTTATGTGAGCAACACAGCTCCCAAAAATGTGCATTTTGGGCCAACAGACCAGTTGGTAAAAATCCTACATTCCTCTCCCTGCTGAAAATGGCTTTCTGAGCGATTTCAGAGAGTAGATCATCTGCTCAAACAGCTTGTGAAGTGGCTCTCAAAGAGGAGAAAATCTTTGCATTTGCTAGATAATGCAAGGACTAATTCAGCCAGCCCTGTCCACTTTGCAGATCGAGAAAATGAGGCATAAAATGACTTTTTTTTCAAGTTCCAGCAGTGAGCTGGTGGCAGAGGAGGGAGGAAAACTCAGGTGCATGGAGCCATGAGCTCCTGGATGCTCCAACAGCAATATTTCACTTCGGCCAGGAAATGTGGGTCCTACAATGCCACATTTTATAATATATATAGAAAGTGTGTGCATATATATATATA
>VZRM01015741.1:419973-452538 GCA_013397955.1 Grantiella picta
GTGGATTTTTTTCTATGTTAAATTTATAGGTAATTTACATAACTAATTTGTAAGCCAAAGTGTAAATGATGCTCAGCTGAAGTGACCATTTTGACAAGCAAGTGCAAACATTGTCAGAACATTGGCAGATCTGCTTTGGACAAGACTGAGCTTGACAGCTTTTTCTGTGTTCATCTGGATTTTCTGGGGGGGCAGCAAGGGGGGGAGAGTGTGTTTTGTCTTCTTTTAAGAGCTACTTAAGATTATGGCATTATAATGGGCTGGTTTTTTAAATTTTCCATGGAGCGATGTCATTTAAGATATTAAAAACCTGGCATGAAAACTAGAAAGCTGTGGGTTTTTTTGTTTGGTTTTTTTTTTTCCTGTGCTTTTTGTGCCCAATACTGTTTAAACACAACGATTGTGAAAGGTGGAATGCTCTCAACCGTCTGACATAATAATTCAGCTTTGGTTAAAGAAGATGACTTAAAGAAAGCTTGCAAGACTCCCAACACCAATGTTAGATTGGGTTTAGAGGGGTTGAGAGTGGAGAGATCAACATTTCAAAATTAAAGAAATATGCAAGGTGATTTTTTTTAAAAATATTAGAATACTAAAATTGAGGATTTGAATGGCTATATATTTTTGAATTTTTAAAAGCCTACAACTTGACGTAAAGCCCGTGGAAACTCGTGGTGCTGTTAATTTTTTAATGTTTTTTTTTTTTTAGTCTGTGTGTCAGTTTCTTTATTTCCATCCCTCTCACATCTCACTCAGTTTGGACTAAGTCTCTTCCTGTCTTTAGCTCTCATCCAGCCCTGTACTCCCAGAATGTGGTGGGAATCTCTCCTGCAGCTTTGAAGTGACTCTGGAGATCTGGGATTTCAAAATGTGGGTCCCAACACACACCTGCTAACACTGACATACAAGGAATACCAGAAGAAAACTATTTTATTTCTGTATCAAAAAATATATATGGTTTTTAAATAGAATAGAATAAAATGTTCGTTTTGGACACTTAGTGGCAAGTAGCAAGTTGGGGTTATCCAGGGTTAGAAAAACATGATTTTCTCATTCTTGCCTTGCCCAGCTCATGTGATGTCTCTAGGTCTAGTGGCTTTTTAACTCCAAAATATACAAAAGAGGGACAGAATATAATTTTGCCTGTGGACCATTATTTGTCATTGCTCTTCTTAATGATCTGCATCTGCTTTAATAAAAAGAATATTTAAGAAACCATAAAGAAAGCTAATCCAATTCTCTTTTAATGCAGCATGTAATTAAATCTTTATTGAGATTTGAGAGCTGTGCAACCACAAAAGAAAAGAAAACAAAAAACGAGGAGTGATCATGCCTTTGTATCCAGACACATATTGGGAAAAATCAGAGCTTAGAAAGAAAAGTCCTGTATGAGCTCAGGTAGAAGATTCTGACTGTTCCAAAAGTCTGTCCTGCAAATATTACCTATTACACTCAGTAAGGTGTCCAGAACTGAAATATCACTAGTTTTGTCACAGAGGTGTTATGGGTGATAAATATTTTGGATGATGGATCTGTTTCACTCCACAAACACATGTTTTCAGTGATCATTTTTTTACAATTATGAAGCTTGTAGAATAGAAATCTTCCCTTTTATTGCCCTAAAAGTTCACTGAGCAATGGGAGAGACCCCCCTCTCCAGAACACAAGTTATCTTGTATTTTTGCTAACGTATATAATTACTGATGTGGGTGTTCCCACATCTTAGAATGGAAAAAGTGCTTGCCAAGATTGAAAAACCCTAGTAAGCAATATAAATTATTTCTCTCACACACCAGCGTTTCTTGCTGAGACAAGTGAACTGGAACTGTGTTTAAAACCATGTAATTATACTCCTATATATCATTTATTAAATCAGATTTCCCCCACCCTCTTTTCTTTCAAGTCACTTCTGAAAAAGCTTGTATTCCAAGAGGTCTGAGAGCTGGGGTCCTCCCCTGGAAGAACGTTTTCTTAAAAATGAAAACCAGCAGAAGTGTAAGCAGCACATCTGGATCCAGGTGATGTGTTGTCCCTGTGCCATTATTGCTCTTCATTTTAATTTTTGCTGTAGCTTTGGTGTCCCTGAAGTCCTGTTTGGGCCAAATATGAGGTGTTGTTTATTTGGGGACAACCAGAGTCATCCGTGGAGTTTTTGGCCACCCAGCCTGGTTTCTCTGATGGTACAAACCATGGAATTCCATCTCTCCATTCCTCCCTCACGCCCAGGACTGCCTGTTCAGGTAATCCATGGACTGTGCAAAGACCTTTGTGGATTTCCTTATTTCACACTCATTTCTCTGCTGTTTAAAATATAAAGGAGCTGACCCAGTGTTTTCACACCCCTGGAACAGAAGGACTATTAAATGATTTTTCCAGAGCACACAGATTGTATATGCAAAGGTCCAGTGTGCAAATCCTGACTTGTTTATGCCTCAGGTTGTGCATACAAAAAGCTGTTTAACTTGGAGCCAATATATCTCTCTTTCCAGCACCCACACCTCCCTCAACCCACCTCCTCTGAGAGAGAGAGCCTGGGGAAAAGGCTTTATAGCACACTCCAAAAATGAGGCTGTGTTGGACAAAGGGACCATCTGAATATGAATTGGTGCCTTTGCAATTCTCATCCAAGCAGACGTTCCAGCTGTTGGCTTCTGAGCAGAGTCCTACCTTGGGAAGGTTTTCCCAAGCTCAGACTTCCATTCAGAAGTAGATATTGGGATTGTTACTGTTGAATTGGTGGGGTTGGTGGTACCACTCAAGTCCTTAGAACTTCCCTCAGTTCGTCCTGCAAATTGCTGATCAAGATGTGGTCGCATTTTCTGGGATTTTCACTCTGTGTGTTGAGAGTTTAAGGACTTCTCAGAATTGTTCTTGTATTCTGAGGCCCTTGCACTGCAGATCACAGTGTCTGGACAGGGTTTTTTCAGGTTTTTAAGTGTTAATTCACGTAAGCAAGAGTTGTCAGTGTGGCACTGCAGTTTTGTTTTATCAGACTCATTTTTTTCCTTTGCTCATTCTGTTAGTGACTGTCACTGAGGAAGGAAAGTTGGATATTAAGGGTTTGATGTATCAAGAGAAGAAATTCTTTTACGACTCACTGATATGTGCACATGATTTCAGTCTAAATTTCCCTTAAATCTCTTTTCTATTGTTTCCCCTCTTCAACCTATCCTTCCCTCCTATCCTAGGGTGGTTGATTTTTCAGGGATTTTTTTTGCCATTCTTTGTTTTTACTCCTTTTCTGTTCAATCCTTTTGAAGTCTTGTCAAGCAATACTCTACTTCTGCTTGAACTCTTTGGTCTTCCAGGATGAGAGCAGAGCTCCAGCAGTTCCCATGTGGTGCTGCTGTCTCCAAGATTCCTAAGTTCCGACTCATGTATTTAAGGAGATGTACTCTTTTTGGGGGGGTTTAATTTATTTAACAGCTCTCTTTTTTTTTGTACTAGCCAATTTGTCATGTGTTTTTACAAAGATAATATGAAATAGAGCAAAATACCATTATTGGATGCTGAGAGGTGTGAGAGTGATTTGTGCTGATTGTTACTTAGTGATTAGTTGAAAATCATTATAGTCAGGACTATCCTTGTTGAGGAACTATTAATTCTCATTAACAAAAGGTATAAAAAGTACAAAATACAAAGAAAACCACCCTGAACATAAGAAACACCAACTTGCACTGGGTAACCTAGCATGATGAGAAATCCGCTGAACTTCCAGCAATGTTTGTCATAGGAAAACTTACAACATATTGTTCTCTTATTGCGTTTTATGCCTTTTATTAGCTTGCAAATCTAATTAGGAAGCCAATTGGCACCCAGTATGCAGTGACGGAAGCAGCACCACCTATTCTTGTGGCAGCTTTGGTTTGGCTTTATGGGTGGTCTTTGTTCCTAAAGGCTTCTATGAATCCCACATATTAGCCGAGCTGGTTCCCCCTTGATGTCTGTGTTGTATTGTACACATGTTGTCACTGTTTGACACTTAAACAATCCAGATTCTTGCCCAGCCCATAGTTAGTGCCATAATAAACTTGTGAGCATATGTTTTTGAGAGCAACACTAACATCCATCACCGTGATGTGACAGATAAATAAGCACTACTGGAGAGTGTCCACATCTTCAGAGGGCAGAGCTGGACTGCAAGGTGTGTGCCAAGGGGATGTGGTCATCTGCCTTGCCCTCGCTGGGCTTTCTTCTTCTCCTCATCCTAGTAAACCAAAACACTCACTGAAGAGACCTAAAAAACTCCCCCTGTACATGTGAAAAGCACGTTGTTACAAAACTCTCCCAGCGAAACATTTCCTGTTTGGGGCTTTGGCTTGACACACAGTAGATGTAAGGCAAAAAGCATTCCTCTTCCCTCTTCATCTCCCTGCCTGTGTTTTGCAGCAAGGAGCTCCGAGGAGGCCTGGTCTGGAGCCCTGGCAGATGTGATGGAGATGTTCAAGCCCTTCCTGCTCCCGTGAGTCTCCTCTTGTCTGTGCAAAACTCCTCTTCTCGAGTGGTTTTGTTTCAACAGACGTGGAGGGTTTTTTGTGGGTTTTGTCTGGTTGGTTTTGTTGTCGCTGCTGTTTGGGATTTTTTTTTCTTTTCCTTTTTNGCTTTGGTAGGAAAGAGAGAATCACACATGAGGAGCTTCAGGATTTGTGCTGGGCTTGTTCTCTCTGAGCAAGAGCAGAGGCTGACAAAGCCTAATGGCAGCACAAAAGGTTTAAAGTGTGGTCATGTCTTGTCTTAGCTGGGTAAACACATTCAATGAGAGCTTTGTCTGAACAAGGACAGAGAAGTCGAGCCTTGAACAAGGAAATAATTTATGTAAGTTTTAATGAATATTTAATGTGGAATGTTAATTATAAAAAAGCGGGTATCTATTTTGATGTCGTGCCTTTGAGTGTCAGGTCATGTAGTGTCTCCTTGGCCTGAGGAGGACAATCAGCTTGCTAATTACAGATGTGTATCAATCCAGTGAGAATACCTTCCCATCAGACCAGTATCTGTTTAAAGAAACAGGTGTTGCAGCTGAAAAAGAGCAAATATCTTCAGAACTGAAATATATGAGAACCATCTGCCTTTATTGCTTTCACTGAGTTTTCCATTGATTGTTATTGCTAAACACAAGAATAGGTAGTTATTAATCGAATATAAACCAGAATTTTCTTAGTGCCAGTTGTTTGTAATAGAAACATAATTCTTAAGATTGTATTATGATATGTAAATGTAAGGAGTTCTTTGGGCTGAAGTAGTATTTTTCTGAAGATAAATGCAGATGCAGTGGAAGCTTCTATCACAGTGAAAATGAAAAAATTGGATATTTTTCACTCAGCATGTTCCAGTGCTCAACAACAACTCATTCTATGAACTGAAACAGAAATAAAGGTGAGGTTACCACATGCTGTCACAACACTAAAATCTGTTTTGAGACTTAGAGTCTCATTACAAAATCCAAGTGTGCATCAGCAATGGGTTCTGCTTGTAAAGGGCCGTTTGTTTATATCTGACCTTGGTTTGAAACGTACCCCTGTCCTCATTAGGAAGATAAAGCCCAGCACCACTGACCCTCCTGTCTCCCCAAAGCACAAAGATCTGAATCCAGGCCTGGTCTCTGCCCCGATTTCATGCTCTGCGTGTGTGTACAGCGAGTGAGAGAGCAGGGAACACGCCTGGGAATAAACCACATCAGCCTTCGAAGGGAGATTTTTAAGTTTTAATATTATGCTTGTCTAGTTTGATCTAGTATCCGGTCATTGAATTGTATCATTGCAAGAAACATGAGAACAGCAGCATGACCATGAGGTATATTGTGTTACAGAATGAGGTTACACAGCACCAAAGCACCACCATATTTCAGTAACAAATGCAGCTTCTGGGGAGTTTTGTTATCATTGCATGAGCTTCACTGCTCCCTAGAAGATGACACTGATTCAGACAGAAAACACTAATTCAGTTCTTGCCAGCAGAGCCAATTGTCTCTCTGATTACGTTAGACTGACAACTGGTTTTCAATGTCATTGTCAGCCGCAGCTTCTCATACGTGGTGCACTGGAGCATGAACTGGGCTCCCTTTATTTAATTATTTCTGCCCATTTCTGTGCTTGTGAATAAGGCAAATGTGAGGCTCCCATCTCGTAGACAGAAAAATGTCAGGTGTTTAGGTTACGAAACTCAGGCAGCAGAGTGCAGCACCTTTTTAAAGGCAGATCCCAAACGCGTGTGTCACTCTAAAGAATTAATTTGAAACCATCATATCTTTTTTTGTGTATTGGTTGCCTAGAAGTAACCTAGGATTTCTGCATGAAATAATTGTTTCATTAAACAATTTACTGAATATGTTAATTTATCTTTTTCTTAATTAAGTGGTAGCTGGATGACTGCCTGTGAGCTGCCCGTTGCAGACATTTGCTGTTTAAGGTTTGCTGTGCATTGTTGGTGTTTTTGGGCACATGTGTCCATGCTGGGTGTGGAGCTCAGGGGTGTCTGTCCCTGCAGAATCTGAGCTGTCACCCCTGCTCTGGACTGATGCAGGGGGTGGTGATGAAGGCTGCAAGTGGAGTTGTCACCTGCCAGCCAGGGCACAGACTGGGACCTCAGCCTGAGCTCCTTTGGGCATCACAAACAGCACGTGGGGCTCTCCAAAAGCAAACCCCCCTTGGTCCAAGCAGCTGTGCTGTTTGACAGGGAGTGATGGCCTTGCCAGTGCCACAGCAGCCATGGGCTGACACACCAGTTCCTCTGGTGACAGTAGAGCGTGGCCAGCTGAGGTACAGCCTGGCCACCAGCCAGAAAACATCTTCTGGTTCTCTGCTCTCGTGCCCAGGCAGTGGGTAGATTGTTTTCTGGAGCACAGGACTCCCCATGGAGCTCTGAGACATTTTTCCACAAGTGTGTGTCCATAATCAGCCTCTTCCCCTCCCTCCCTTGTGTCATTCCATAGAAGGGAGACTAGGGAACCATGAGGTCGCTATGGAGGTTCAGCACCATCTGCAGAGATGTTGCTCCTCTGTGCAAGCTTTTTTCTATTCCCTGTTGGTCATTGCTGTTCCTCCTCAGCAGAAAAGGGATGCAGCGTGGGGGCAGCGTTTTTACATTGTAAAAATCTTTTTCTCCACTTTTTCTTGAATAGACTTATGAATTTTTTTTTCTTTAAATGTTTTCATCTCTATTAAGGTCATTAATGTATTTTAAAAAATATATAGCTGGAATTTTTCTCAAGGTCTTGTTTCTAGAGGAGCTGTGGGTGTAAGAGGTTGGCATTAAAGTCAGGAGAGGTATCAGCAATGAAGGCTGCTCTGCCAAATAAAATGCTGTTAAAATAGTATTTTTGCATTAGCTTCCTATATTTTATTAAAAACACCCGAGAATGTCTTAGAGCAGTAGGTAGACAAGGAGGAAACTCCAGGAGCTCGCAGTAGCCATGTGAAATGTAGTCCATTAAGTGGTTGCTGCCAACTCTTCGTGATCCTTCCAAGCCTGCAGAATCAGAGATTTATGCTCTTCAGAAATGTCTCCTTCTATTTCTGAATTCTCTTCCGCTGCTCCCATTGCCCAAAAGTCAAACAAAGCTAACCTGCGCCAGGTCCCAGAGTGAAAAAATGCAAACACGCTGCATTTAAAAGTAGATTTAGCAACTCCAAAGTGGGCGATTTGGTTCCACCCATCCAACCTGAGCTCTCTGATCTGAAGTCAGATGGGTGCTACTCCTAGCGAGATGTGTGCCAAATCTAATTAAGCTTTGCATAATGTGCATCTTGGGTGATTTGATTTATTAGCTTTGTTTGAAGAAAGTAATAATAATAAAAAAGAAAATGGCTTTGGTAATGAGCTGTTTGAATTCCCTGTGCAAGTAGGCACAGTCCCTGCTGGATCTCCCTGGAATGCTCTCGAGGTGCACGAGTTGCCCATGGACTGATGCAATGGTGGGATGCAGAGCAAAGAGGGGTCTGCAATGGGGTTCTGCCTCCCCTACTGTCCTGGCTCTTGGCTCAGTGCAGGTGCTTAACTATTTCCCACTGGGGATAGTGATTTCCATGCTCACAGTCACCATAAAACCCTGGAAGTTGTCATTTGTCACCATTGATACCAATGGGGCAGGGCATACAGAGAGACCGGAGGTGGCTGTTGCGCAGTGCAGCAGAAATATTTGTATCAAATGCTGGGATTCACAGCTGGAAAAATAGCCCCAGACCCCATGCTGGTGTAGCAGGGCTGCTTTTGATTCCTGGAATAGCTGTGTGTATCTTTGCTGATTTTTTAGTGTGCAGTGCAGATGTGTCCCCTGGCAGAGATCCTCAGGTCCTGTTGATTCTGGTGAGCCAAGTTCTGGTGGCCATGGCATTGTCCCATATCCTGGAGCATTCCAGGAGCTGGGCTCTCCCTAGCTATCCCAATCCTGGCTTTTTTCTTGTCTTTGATGCCTTGTGGGTTACAGAGAAGGATTTCCTGCAGGGCTCCTGACGCCAGGCGAGTCTCTATTTGTAACCATCACTGGTGTTCATCACACACCATGGAAAAATTTACCAGAAAGTGGAACATACTGAAAATTATAGATGCTGCTTTGCAGTATGATCCCAACACTCCCTGGGGTCAGTTGGAAGGACAATTCCCTTGGGATCAGATCAGCAGTCATATTTTGGGATATAACTTCTGGTAATCTGAATGAGAATAAGGGGCAATACATCTGGGACACGGATATTAGGGTTTCTTTTCCCAATCCCACTCCTGAGCTGCAGCAGGCACAAAATATGAGCAAAGATTGTGCATCTGCAACTTCTGTTTCCAGGGAAAATGTCTGAAAATTTACTTGAAAACAGAGCATAAGGAGCAGCAGTTGTGTTGTTGTATTTTCCTGGTGTCAAACAATGACTCTAAGACATCTTACAGTGGGAATTTTCCTATTGGAACATGAAGGGTTTTATCTTCCCTCTTTTGTTTATCTCCCCTCTTTTTGGGGTGAGCTCTCCTAAAAATATCTTTCAAGGGTTTTTTCCATTTGCAACTTGGAAAGTGAGAATTAGGTGTGGGGGATCAGATTTATTCTTAGTTGATGAAACATTACTGTATTTTTGTTTGGTTTTTTTTTAATTTATGTTGAACACATTTGAAAAAAATTGGAGAGTTGAAAACTTTTGGAGAATATCCATAGAGTAAAATGATTCGATGCAAATGATTTTTGCAGTTTAGTTCTTTCTGTAAAAAAATTTAGATGTGGGTATTTGGAAAAATCAAGCTTTGAGATGTTTTAAGAGCTTTAATGAGAATAGCCTCTTTTATTCTTACTGTTTTAAAAAATATTTTCTTTACACTGGAATAATAGAAGAATTAAAGAAAATATATGGATTAGCAATAGTTTTATGGGAGATAAAATTATCCAAAATTTAAGTGAATTGCCCCAGAATGCTCCATGAGGTTTTAATCATGATACATGCTTTGTTTTAGCTTTTTCCTTTTCTGATCAAGCATACAGCTGAACCTTGTGCCAAAAACATTCACCTAAAATACTGATTGATATCAAACAAATATCAGTAAATATCAGTAAAAACACTGGATATAAACACTTTATTACCAGAAAGCAATTAATAGCATTTCACTACAGCCAGGCA
The DNA here is from genome assembly GCA_013397955.1 of Grantiella picta. Classification (NCBI taxonomy): domain Eukaryota; kingdom Metazoa; phylum Chordata; class Aves; order Passeriformes; family Meliphagidae; genus Grantiella; species Grantiella picta. The sequence goes on from VZRM01015741.1 coordinate 429,570, forward strand.
GCAGAAACAAGCTATGCAACCTCTTGTGTGTGATCAACATGATTTGAATTTTGAATATTAAAATATTTAAAATTTGCTTACAGACCTTTAATAAGTTATCTAGCAAGTAATTTCAAATGCCACATCAGTGGCAGAGGGGATTTAACATGATTTGCCAGTAATTTTTTTCTTATCAGACACAGACGTAAAATGGTTAATTATGACAAAATCCCATTTCCATGCAGCTGGATATGAAACGAAAGTTTGAGTAAGAAATTAGAAAGGTGTTTTATGTTTCCCACAGTATTAATGGTTTATGACAGGAATTATTTACCCTCTCCAGCTGTGCAGTGACTCTGGCGTTGGGGTAAAATCAATGAGGCAGCTTTGGGGGAGATTTTCTATGGTTGTGATGAAGAGAATGGTCTCACAATATGAGTTTTTCTGTGGTTGTGATGAGCAGAAGGGTCTCACCATACAAGGTTGTCTGTGGTTGTGATGAAGAGGAGGTCTCGCAATATGAAGTTTTCTGTGGTTGTGATGAACAGAAGGTCTCACAAAACCTGTCTGTGCAGCCATGGAACCTCCTTTGTCCTTAGAAAACACAACACCAAGGTGACACCTCCTCATCTCCTTGATTTAACCCTAAGACAGAGATGTTCAACAGCACCTGAGAGGGCCAGTGTTCCACTCCCATTGGATTTTAATGGGTTTTGAATGCTGGACTCCTCCAGGCTCCTCAGCAAACCTCAGGCTTGGTTGCTGTGCCTGTTCAGGTCCTGGACCAGCACGGTTCAACCCAAGAAGCAGCAGCTCTCGGATGCAAGTTGGGCACACTCTCCCCAAAAAACCGCCTGTGTGGTGGGAAACAGCAGCACCCTGTGTGCACAGAGGGGCCTGCGAGGGGCCAGGGCGAGAGGAGTTTATTTTTAAACTGGTTTGGCTGACTTGCAGACACAATGCATCTCAGCATCCTCCTCTGCTGACTCTGCACGCCGCGCTGAGCTCCAGCTCGCCGTGACTCAGAGCAGCGATTTCGGCTCCTGGCTCCAGCCGAGGCTGCTGGGAGGAGGAGAGCAATTCATTAATTTATTTGGGACACTGCATGGTTTCCTCGCTGTCTGCAACAACAGGGTGTGAGCAGCTCCAGCTGCTGCTGGCAGACAGGTTTTGCAGAAGCCAAAGTTGCTCCCCAGCACCCACCAGCTGGATTGGCCGTGCTGGGATGAGCCTCCTGTGCCAGTGTGGAGGGGTCAGGGGGACTCCTAATTAAATTCTTACAATGCTCAATAATTAGAGATTCAGGTTTTTTCAAAGTTTGCTAGAGGTATTTTCTGTAGTGCTAAGTTTTAATTTTCACTGGAAACAACAGGGCTGAAGTGTCAGTGCTTTTGGGTTGGGCAGGGATTTGCCTGGCAGAAAAGGAAACCAAGTGGGAGCATCAAACTCAGGGGGTTTGGCAGCTTTGTACTGAGCTGGGGAAAGTTGGTGTGAGCACTGGATATGTCCCTGAGTTTACCTATAAACTGATGAGCCAAACAACCCCAGAAACTTGCAGGCTTACATTCCTCCTGCCAGTGCAAATCCTGAACAGTTCCACTAAAGAACACGCTTTGGGATTATTGCAGAGTGGTGCAGGTGGCAGAAGAAAAGTTTCCATGATTTCTTTTTCACTGTGTAATAAAACACTAAAATAATATAAAAATTCCCTCTCTGGTGATTGCATTTCAGACGGATGATTCTCCATCCTGACAATAGTTGAATCTTTGCACTTGAAATCTCGGGATGCTGCATGGCTGTGAATGCAATGCCATGGGGGCAAAGGCCACCCTACAATTTTGTATATGCAAATATATTTCTTTATTTTCTGAGATGCACTTACCATAAATAGAAATCTACCAACACGTGCATTATTTAAAAGTAAGGGTCGCTATCCTGACTGGAAGTTTTGTGTACTTCCATAATAAAAATATTTATTATAGCAGTAATGATATATTAGGGTTTTGGGTTTCTTTTTTTTCTTTCTAAATGTTTGCACTAACAAAAACTGTAAAATCCACACTCCTGTACACTGCAAAGACTGAATATGAAATATGCATTCCAAACTCCATACTTCTAAGTTAACAAGTATGAAGTACTCAGAATAATAAGCTTGAGTGTTAGGAGACGTTATTTCCTAAGACATTTAGAGAGTTCATTTTGCCAGCAGTCAATCTCTGCAGAATGTGATAATGAAGGTCGATTTTGGCAGTTTAATCCTTTCAAAGAAAAACACTTTGCAAAAGACAAGTTTTGAAACCCTTTTATTTACCAAAGACAATATTCTCAGGCACGGTTGGTCTTGCTGTGATTGATGTTTGCCCATCACAGCACAGATTCTTTCCGAATCACTCAGCAGTCCCAGAACAGCAGTTTGGGTCTCAGGATGGTATTTTGGATATTTTGGATCTGGTTGTGGACAGAGCAGTGCAGCACTGAGCTGCAGCAGCAAAACCAGCCGACAGAAAATGCAGATACAAAGATGCGTCTTGGCTCCAAAGTCCATTTTTTGAGCTTGATTTCAAGCAGTACTGAAGGGAAAATTACTTCAGGGCTATGTATTTTAAATATCAAGTAGGATTTTTTAAAAGCATCTGAGCAGCTTCGGAACATAACTCCACTTACTTCTAAATGAGACTGGTCCTGAGAAATTTTAGGAGACTCTTCAAATCTCCTTTAGGAGGTTTAAAATTACTTATTTTCATATCTTAAGGAGTAAGATATTAAATGCTAAGTAGGTAGCATGAAGGATCAGTGATAATTGCTCCCCTTAAGTGGAAGATTTTTAGCATTTAAGCAAAGCATTGGATTCTGTTATCCCGTTGTTCCATGGACCTACCTGAGGAGCAAGCTCTGTCTAAATGCAGGTTCAAAAAGCAGATTTAATTTGTGAGTCAGCTGGAATAGAGCCTGTCAGAGGCATTTGCTCTGCTGTAGGTGGCTGATGCACCAGGTCTTCATAGGTTTGAAACTGTATTAGGTTTCACCAGCTTATTCCATGGCTGATTTTTTGGGTCTAAAATAGGACAAAAACATAGACACAACCTGGCATCTCCTCCTGGCTAGGCTTGCACAAGGCTTACGTAATTGTACTTTTTTTCGCTCGGAGGAACTATTTTGAAGTGATAATGGTTTTCCTAAGGAGATGCTGTGAAGATAAGCATCAAGTATTTATTTCCATAAAAACATCCATTCTCAGCCCTGAGATGAACACCACCTTCATTTATTAAAACTGAGAGTTTTTTAATGATGGGATTGACTAATGAGCTGTAGGACCCTGCAAAGGAGAGATGGCAACTACTCCCTGTCTGCTGTGTAATTACAACCTGGACTGAGGGATTTGATCTTGCAGTTGTGCAAAGGGAATTTTGTGTGTGTATAATCAAGTGGAGCAGAAAAAATGATGATTTAAGTTAGCAGTAGGGTGGCATTTTGCCTTTTTTTAACTATAAACTGGAATTTAACATCTCTAATCATAGACCCCAAAGCTGGACATGGATATATGACTGGGGCAGTGCAAGAGTGTTTGTCTCCAGTGATATTTTCCAGTGATTCTTTAAATAACAGAGGCCTATGGGTATAGATTGATTTACATTCTTCACACCTAAATCATGGCTCTTGTTCATATCTCAGAAAACCAGTGCATTTCACAGGTGAGAAAGATCAGTGATTTTCTCCACCCTTCTCAGCCTGTGACTTCCCTGTCCTTTAAAAATGGTCACTTTGGACAGTTTTAGTTGTTCCCTCGAGTCTGTGTGACACAATCTGTCTTAGGAAGTTTAGTCTTACAAGTGAGATATCCACGCATCTGAAAATTAATTAACTAATTAATCAATCACAATTGCACTTCCTGAAGTAGAGTTATGACCACTAACACAGTGAAACAATTTCTCTGTCGCTGTCTTCAAACAGCTACATCCTACTATTTACAATTGTTAAGGAGAAGGTCAAAACCCCACTGGGAAAACCATAAAAATCTCCCACACTTCTGAATGAGTTCTCCTCTGCATTGATGATTTTCATCTTCTTCCCATGGGCTGAGTGCACTTCTTTATAAAATATTTAAGCTTTCCCGCTGGGGGCTTCCTTTTTAAAGGTTTTCAAACCTGATGAACTTCAGAGCCTTTACTGGGGAGATCCAAACCAGCTCACGGGTCTTTGGCACTTGAGGTGGGAGGAAGTACCATATTTTATTATTTTTTCATAGCAAGAGAAATGTTTTCCCTTGCAAAGATCAGTATCAGGGAAATTGTGTTCCAAAAATCGCTGTTCAGGACTCCAACCACCTGAAAGACATACACCACTTGAGGTAAAGCCACAGCTAAGCAAAACCTAAAGAAATCATGACAATTTTCCCCTAACTTGAATCCTAAATCACACTAAAATTACTTTGTCTTTTTTCCTAATTAATTGAAGTGTCTTTGGCCATATATTGATTGGTATTAATTGGTGGGTTTTCTTCTCCTGGACAATTCTAAATTTAGGAAAACCAGTCCTGATGAAAGTATTTTAAAAAAAAATCAAAAATATTTTCAACAATTGAAAAGTTATGGAAAAGCTAAAAGAAATGTTTGGCTTGGCCCATAGTGAAACAGTTTCTTTATTTTTGAGCACTTAACACTTATTTCTATGACACTGAGGCAAATATAAAAATGAATGACTGCTCAGAAAAGAAATCAATTATTTTAGCAAACACTGAAATGAGGCATTCTGGTTTTCAGGGACGCATTTCTGTTTGTTTTGGTCTCTGAAAGCAACGCTTGGCTGAAACTGGCACAAAGACAGAAGCATCCAGGGCTGCTGAATTTGCAGTTTTAGTCTGAGTGCCAAGCAGTGTTTTCCACACTCCTGGAGAGCCACAGAGATCTCCGTAACGTTTTCCTGCATGTTCATGCAAACACTTTATCGCTCCATTTTTGCCTGTCCCCCCAGATAGAATCCTTTCACTGCCTCACCAAATCAACAGCATTTACACATCAAAACAATAATTCATTTTCAGATTCAGGCCTTCATTAAAAAGATAAGTAGGGCTTAATTGGCATCCAGAGCCTGTGTAGCTCCTCTGTGCTAGAGCACAGCTAAGTGGGGTTTCTCAGACAAGGGCCTTGGGCGAGCCCTCTGTCTGGGATGAATTTCTCCCCAATTAAACTCATTTGTTTTCACATTCACATAATGGCACCTGAGATATGGAATGTCTCAACCACTTCCTTCAGCTTTTTTTTCTGAGGGTGGGGAATTGTTTAAATGTGAGCTGCAAACTCATTACGGTGGAATACACCGTGCAAATAAATGTCCAACGTGCTGGAGGATTATCTGATTAAAGAGGTTAAATTATCCTGTTATTACTTTAATAGTTTATCTTTTCTGAGGTTCAGGTAGAATGATGTTTTATTGAAGATATGCCAAGAGGTGGAGTTTTGCCTCGGATTATGTTTTGGATAGAAGTTGAGTTTGAAGAGGGATCAGAGGTGCCAAATCTTGTGACCTGTTCATGCCAGGGTGGGGTTAGTGTGGTAGGAATTGGGGAAGATTTGCTTTCTCAAAGTCTTGGAGAAATGCTTCTTCTGCAGAGAGTTCTGCTGCATCTGGGCTGGAATTGTTTGTGCTCAGAGAAAGAAACCCAGGAAGTTTAGAACAGAATTCAGAGCGGTTTTACTGAGCAGAACCTTCCTACTAAGCTGTCTCACAGCACTACCTAGAACCAAGCAAAACACAGCTGTCATCTCATCTGAAATTCCTAACCTTTATCTTTTCTGTATTTCAAACTCCTTTGGTTAAAACTGAAGTGAGTAAAATTGAGCTGATCTACAGAGAATTCTCTCAGTCTGACTGTGAACACCCAGGGCCACACCTTTATAGACCCTTGGCCTCCTGATGTCCACAGGCATTATCGTCCCATTAGAAGCACAGCGTTTTTGGAAACCCCGGGGAGACACTGGCGTAGAAATCAAATTTGTCTTCAAGGTCTTCATTCTGCACTTACCTCCGAGCAGCTGCCTTTTTGCTGAGGAAGGTAGCACCTCAAAATCTGTGCCTTAGCACAGGCTAAACGAGTCTGGAGCACACCAGAGGTTGGGAAGGAACTTCAACCTCCTTTATCCTTTCACAAGGGTCCAAAACTGCGCTTCCCACGTGTAGGGGTGGGATGGCAGCTCCTGCTGCTGTGCTGGAAGTCGCAAAGGCACCAAGGATGTCACCCCAGCCCCTCTCAACTGCTCAGTTTTCTTTCACCACAAAACCGAGAAGGATAATTCTGAGTCGTGTTTGTATTGTGCTTTGAGACTTCTGGCTGGGAAAAAAAAATGGAAGGATTTCTATCATTCTTCTCACAAAGAAATATCTTGGTGGGACTCATGATCTTCTTGCCCTTTTCTGTTGAAATCCTGCGTCAGGAGGCATAACACAAACCCCTGTCCTGATGGAACGAGAGAAATAATTGAATACACTCAAATGCTGTGAAAAAGTTAATCTTTCTTCCAGTTTGGCATTCCTCTGGATGTTAATAACCACAAGAATTAGTGATGGGAAGATCTAATGTTGCAAGAGCAGTAACATGGGAAGCTGTGGAAAATTATCTGTGTCTCCATCTGTAACGAGGAGCAGAGAGGACAGAATGAAGCCAAAACCAAGCTGCAGTTTGGCCATCAGGGCAAAGGCAGAGCAGTGTTTTCTGTGCACCTCAGAGGTGTCCTGATGCACGGGAACAATGTGTGTTTCAAACCGTGGTGCTGGGCTTGGATGGGCTAAATCTGAGCTCCAGCAAAGGCAATCAGGCTTTTTTTTTTTTGTCTTGTGTATATTACTGCATCCGCGGTGGCTGCAACTTAATGTATCACAACAAACTGCACCTTAATTGAAAAAAAAAATTAAAAAGAGCAACCATGCAGGCAAGAAGAAGCATCTGCATTTGCTTTACTGGATCTTTTTGTCAGGCATTGTGATCAGGCTGACAGTTAGCCCTGAGGAAAGTTATAAATTCTGCTCTGAATTGCGGTACAATCTTTCACCATGGCATTTCTGCCCCCTGGCCACGCTCTGGTTATCCATAATTGTGGCAGATAATGGTTTTTTATGGCTGGAAACATTCTTTGCAGGCACAGGGACAATAACCAGGGCTGAAAATGTAATTAAAGTGAATGGATGAACTTTCTTAAAGAAACAGTGTGGATTATTACTGGAGCTTAACACCTACAAAGCCTGAGGCAAAATGGCAGCATCTGAAAAAACTTGTATAAATTTTAAATGTAGGGCAAGCTTGAAGGTGGCTATTAGATTACAGAAGGAAAACTGAGACATTTGATGTAACAGATAACTAAGGGCTTAGATCATCTCCAGAAATATAAACTAATGTAACTTATCTTTCTCTGTCAGTTGGAATATGTTGTTTGTGATCAGTGGCACCTTGTTTTCATGAATCCGAGGAGAAGTTTGTTGCAGATTTTGCCCACTCATGCAAAAAGCATCTTTCTTAAATAATTAGAGTCAGAAAGACACGGTGTGTCTTCTCTGTAATACCAATTACTTACCATGAAATGAAACAGATTTAATCTTTTTTCGCGTAGCACCGTTAAAATCGGATTTTATTGAACAGATCCAAAAAGGCACAAATTAATAGAAAACAGCAGATTTCTATTTATTGCAGCACTTCTGCTGCAACATCATCTGCTTCTGGTTTAACCTCCTCCTCGGGCAGTGTTAGTTACCTGCAGGCAGCTCTTTGCCCAGATGGAGATTCTTCCAAACTTCTGAAGAACATTGTCATCCTCCTGTATCTGCTGAAAACCAGAATGAGACAACACATTCATTATTATTTATAAAGGCTTCATACATTTTTAAACATTAGTAATGGTATTCTGGTATTATTCTGGTATTATTGATTAAACCATTCATGTGCTGGTAACGGGCAGTCTAAACATGTCCAACTTAGACTTGGCCTTTATAATTCCTCTTCTCGTGGATTTGGGCTGGATTTGGAGAATCCTCACTGCTTTGCAGGGCACTTTTAGCTCTGCATAGCCTGGCGAAGTGACATTTCTGAGCTGCTCTCAGTTTGCATGCAGGAGAACTGGTTGTAAAGTTTAAAAGCAACATGATTTTTTTTCTTTCCTCCCTGTTCTATTTTTAGCAGGCAGCTTGATTCCCACAGAAACATTCCCTCAGCCACACCAGGATAGCAGCAGCAGCAGGAACAGGCAGCCTGTCGTGGCACAGGTGGAACAGCTGACTTCCCCACTGACTGCAAATTAAGGGCAACTTTCTGTGTGGGATAACATGAGAACTGGCAAAACTGCTTTTCTGTGTTTTAAATAACCTTCCCAGTTAAGGATAAATTATGCTAATCTGGAACCACAAGTGGTGCAGGCAGCTGGATTTTGCACACCTTGTACCTGGTGAGTGAGCTTGGTCTTGTGGCTTATATGAACAAGCTGAATTTTGGAACCTTGTGTAGGTATTTGGGTTTTCTTAGCAAATACTATTTGCTGCTTGAGTTCATGGTGGAAAAGTGAGTCCTATGAAAAACATCACAAACCCAAGGGGTGGTGGGGACCAATCTCACCAGAGCAAGGGAAAACCACTTTGTGTTGGAAAGGGGCACAGGAAAGAGGCCTCAAAAAGATTGTTTGAAGCTCTGCTAGAACTTGTTCTTGGCAGAAACCTCTGCCCAGTTGTACTTCCTGGTTACCAGCAGGAGAGATCACTCTCTTTCCTCAAGAACAAAAGAAATCCACGTGGATTGCAGTTTGGGTGCCATGAGTTGTATCTCTGCATTGAGGGATAAATACCCAACAGCCCAAGGTGGAATTGGCTGCATGTGGCCAAATTCCGTCCAAAAATCCTTCAGCAGAGGGAGAAGGGTGTTGGTGGAAGCAGAATTTGGCCCCAGACCCTGCCTCAGGGCTCAGCAAGGATTTCAGACAGGTTTTCTCTGCTACCCATAGTGGTTTGGGCTGCCAAGAGTCCTATAAATGTCAGGGACCTTGTAAATTTATTAATTTGTTGATCCTAGTCTTCAGGTGAAAGATGACCTCAGACACTGCTCCTCTTGTTGTGTTTTAACGATAGAATGGGAGGGAAAATCAGTCAGAGAAAGGAGATTCCACTAACAGAATTTTGAATTTTCTGGATTTTGTGGAAGAAAAATGCCATAGCAACAGCTGAGCCAAAAGAAAATGGTAGGAAAGCTCTCTTTCATTTTCATCTAATGGCTTTCCTATTACTGGTGCTCTGATCCACCCACACACAGCCCAGATCAGGAATTTGGGCTTTCAGAAAGTTCTCTGTGATTTAGCCACTGCTCCTAACTCAGATTTTTTTTTTCTCTCTTGAAAAAGAAAGGAAGAAAAGGGAAAAGTCAGCAAAGATACTGCCAAAAAAAATCTGTGTCCTCTTGCTGTATTAGTACAGTCAACTTATCCATGGCTGATTCACGTTATGGCAGAAATATCACTGACATGATCCCACCTGACAAGATCATGTGATGTGGCATATTAAACTTAAAGAAAAGAATATTTTACATCAGATGTCCTCCGTCAATCCCAATTTCCGAGTAATATAGCTTAAAGAATTTGGCAAATGAAAGAAACACTGATGTCTGTCTAGAGTAAAAAACTTCATGTATTGTAGTTAAGCTCAGTGCAGGGATGAGAAAATTAATTTTTAAGGAATCGAAGTTTTTCAGTGGGGAGTTTTAAGAAACACTGGGTTTTTTTCAGTTTAGTTTTTGTTAATAAATGCAAACCAACTCAACAGACACAGCAGAACACGCAAAACGCTGAGCAGGACGTTTCTCTCAATTAACCATGCTGTTTATCTACACGCGTAGCGTGTTGCCACATGTTTGTGATTAATACAAACACACAGCTCCTGGGATGAATTTCTGTGCCTATGAAAGTGCTCTAGAAATCCACTCAGCTCATGAGGAAAAAAAGAGGGGTTTCAATATTAAGAAGATGTAAAAATGACACAACTCCTAGTTGGCTCCTCTGGTTGCTCCTTGTCCTGGTGGCACTCCAGGTTTTATTCATGCCTGGGACTGTGTTTATTCACAAAGGTGGAACTTTTGGCTGGAAAGCTCAATTTGTCTGTAAAATTTGCTCTTTTCTGAACGATGTTTTTGAGCGTTGATTAATTAATTTCTGCGAGAAAATATTTTTTTAAAAGGTGTTCTACAAATTTTCGTTTCATTTATGCTGATCATAGTCATCTGCTGACAAATGAAACTATTATTTTAAAGAAAAAATATTTGACAAACAACTTCAAAATTTATCTTTGCAAAAGAATTAAGATTCAGGTGTTTTATATCTCCGGTGGGGAATTTGTGGACATTTCCTGCTGTGATGGGAATGGCACAGTCTTTCTCACCATTGCACAAATGCCCAACAAGGTGTAAAAAATCCAAGTCTGGCAAGGAAAAGACCACACTGGAATGGTAAAATAACTGAAGCCACTATTTTTTTTTTTTTCCCCTGCTGCTCCCAATTGTTTTTTAATCTTTTCCAAAGCTGCTCCTCCAACCAAGACACTTTGATGGAAGAGGGAGAGACGGAAAGAGCAGTTTTGTTGGGAGAGCTCAGGGCTTCCTGAATGACAAATGTCGCTGAGGTGAGCTGTGTGTGGAGCCATGGAGGTGTCCACCTGCCACCCCTGCAGTCCCCAAAAATCAATATTGTGCTCATGTCCAGGTCACCCTCTCTGCTGAGGCTGCTGCTCTGCTCCCCCAGCCCTGGGAGAGACACCAAAATCAAACAGCAGGCAAAGGGAATAATAATGAAATTAATGGAAAGGAAAAGAAGCCTCACAGGTACAAAGCAAGCACCTCTGAGGAGCAAGTTCTCCGTGGGTTCTGAGCAGCCAGGCAGAGGCAGTGGTGCATGACAGAGCAGAGATGCTCACAAAGATCCATGGCTCTGAACACAGGCATTAACCACAAGCGGAATATAAACCCTTCATTTAGCTTGGGGTAAAGAAAGCAACAAAACTGTTTCTTGATGTCATGTCAGAAGAGATCACGTCTGATCCTGATGTGCTGCAAAAGAAATTTTGCATGTGATAGAGCCCACAGTTGCTCCATGTCCTTCATGCCTTTTGGGCACAGAGAGGGGCAGACAGTCGGATTCACTGCAGTGCTCTGATAATGCCAGACAAGAACGGAGAGAGGGGAAAGTTCTTTTGCTCTGGGCAGCTGGAAAGAAAAAACAACTTTCGTGTGGCTCAGCCTGGCTGTGTGAGGCAGCTGGGGGATTGCTCAGGAGAGTTTTATTTGTGCAGAGAGCCCAGGAGATGGCTCATGGCTCTTGATGGTCCAGAGACCAGAGCAGGCTTTTCTAGGAAAAGATAGTAGAGTGTCTGTGGCTTTAGAAGATAAAATCCTTAAGCCTGTACCTCTGTGGAGATGAGACTGAAATTAGACTTGTTACAAAGAGCAGCAATTAAAGTGTTTTCTGCCTATACTTTCTGCACCAGCTGTTAAACTCCCGTTCCACCAGGTTTGCTCATCCACTCACTGTTTAGGTACAAAGTTGTGTCCTGACTTCTCTTCTCATGGTTTAAACAAAAGTAGCAGCTTACCTGCTCAAAAAGATGCTGCAAAACAGACCTTGGGAATTGTGAGAGGTTGTGCTTTAGGGGTGCTGAATAAGTGAAAAAAAAATTGGCACACATTTTTTTGACCATGTTTCTGTCTCCTCTGGCGCTTCCTTTTAGAGAGAGAAAGCTTGCAATCAAAAGAGTTAAATGTTGCAAGAAATGCCAATTTCAATTTTACGTGCCCTAATTTCACTGTTGAAAGTTTCTTTGATCTTTTCTTGGGGTTTTTTTTTTCAGTTTAGCTTTAGTGGGAGAAACTTGTGCCTAACAACAGCATTGCAATGTGGCCAAGTCTTCAGGTAATTTGTTCAAAGTAGAAAAGCAACGAGCAAAGGTGTAGAAAAAACTCTAGTAGGATTTGATCCTACATCATGGAAAAGTTTCTATTTGTTTAAATTGGTTTTGAGGTTGTCAATATATAGATTTTGACCCAGCCTTTCAAGAATTGGGCAGTCCGTGGGTGTTTGATCTGTAACAAGTGATGCCAAGTTTGTGGGTAAAGTTTGTCTTGGTTTGCACGAAAGACGAGTAAATAATTTTAATAGCACCAATCATAAATGAGTGGTCATTAAAAATGAAATGAAAATGTAGATGAAAGTGTAAATGAAAAATAACTTTGAACTAGGCTTATTTCAATCAACCATCCATTAGAAAAATATTTGTGTTTTCAGCTAGCTATAAAATCCTTATAGTAATTTCTGGGAAAAAAATCCGTGATATTTATTTTTAATGGTACGTAGGAGTCTTTCTTTCAAGGGACTTGGTTGTTAGGTTTGATAGACAAAAGATCTAATTTAGCAATATTTGCAAACAGGAACTTCTTCCTAGCAAATTCAAAACATTTCCAAAGAAGAGAGAACCACGTACTTGTCAGTGCTTCAGCCCCTTGTCGTTTTGATTTGTAGATTTTTGGGGAAGAGAATTAAAAGGAAAATGTCAGAAATGTTCCTGATACTTCTGTGTATCATTAGAAAAATTAACTGTCGCTCTGCTCCGTTGAGTCAGGCGTTCTGTTCGTGCTCTCTCGGCACCGAGAGATCTATGCTAACAAGCCTGATGCATGCTGACATCCAGCAGACCTCATTCCTTCACTTCCAAAATTTCAAAGGGAAAAAGCTGCAGAAGTCCACAGGGAATCACCACAGAATCACAGTGTTTGGACAAAAGGCAGGGAGTACCCTAGATGGGATGCTGTAGTTTTGGATACTAAAGTCGTCCTTGCGTTTCGGTGAATATCCAAAATAATTAGTGTCGTGTGTGCACAGGCTTTGTGAGCTCCAAACACCAGTAAGACTGCTGAAATGGGAAATTTGTAAAGAAATCTGCTATTTTATACTGCTTTTCCTTGCTAATTACAACACTTTGTTTGGATAGAGAGCAGATGCTGGGAGAATTATCACTGTGTGCCTGCCTTGTGCAAGGACTTTTTCTAGGCAGCTGTTCTAGGGCTGGAACAAGATCAAGGAGAGAAGTGTCTTTGACAAGGAATATTCTGATATCAACCATTTATATCAACCATGCAGGTTGCATGCAATTGTGATTTTACTGATTAGATGGACTATGATTTGACTGATTAGATGGACTTTATTCATGGGGAAAAATTGCCTTTTTTAATAGAGTCTGCAAAGCAGTTCTGAAAGGTCCAGGGAAAAGGGAGGGAGTGTGTGAAAGCGGCTGAAAAAAAAAAAGTCTTTAACATCTAAGTACTTTATAAAGTCCTTAATTGGAATATATTAGGTGAAAAGCCTCAAGATTAAAATATTTCATTATTATAATGATAACAGGAGGGATGGAAAGTAAGGAATGAGAACACTAAGTATGGATTCTGGTTCTCCTAAGTAGTTTATATATTTTCGAACTCAAAAGGATTTAATACCTTTTTACACTTGTTGCTGAAACTGCAGCTCAAAGTGATTTGGTGCCTTTATTATTTTTTAAACTTTATGCTGAGAAAAGGGAAGTTTTTCTGGGTGTGATTGTGCTTAAAGCCAGCTGCAATATTTAGGTGAAACAATCACAAATTCCAGTCACAGCTGTGTATATAATTACTTCTCTGAACTGGAGGGAAAACTGGGAAGAAAATATGTTTGTCTGAAATCACGTTTCATTTTTCTTGTGTTTACTTCTCAAATGTTTCAGTGCTTTGTTGTGTTCAGTGTTGCAGTGCTTTTCCCGTTGCAACCAAAAACCGAAAACCCCGAAAGACAAAATAGAAAGGAAAAAGAAAAAATTTTATGTTGCAATGGGTGAAAAACTCTAAGCTAAATGAAAGGCATTGTTGCATTATTGTTTCCAATATAACCCTCAATTATAACCCTTAAATCTGGTTAATTTTGAGATGAAAAAAGATGGTAGTGCTCTCCACTATCACTGATTTCTCTGAAAACGAGAGGAGTCTGGTCACTGTAAAATGATCATTGAATATCAAAGCATTTCATCATCACTCAATCAACCAGGACTTGTGTCTGCAGGTAAAACGATGTTGGATTAAATCTTAATTCCCTCAAATCAGCCTCACTGGGGGCTGGAGTTTGCTGGCGAAGGCAAATGGAGAGGATTACACTGAAGCAACTTGAAAAGCTCAAACTCTTCCCTCCCTCAGCAAAGTCAAAAATCTCTAGAAAGATTTCTGGGCACTTAGTAGGAAACTTAGCAGCCCCAGAGGTTTCAAGCAGATGAGGCTTCACCTGTAAGACCCAAATCCTGCGTCAGCACAGCAGCTGCTGCAGAGCTGGGAAGGAGGGAAAACACTCTGATAATAGCCAAGGGCTGCTTTTCTCATTAGACCAGAAAAAAAGTAAAAGTGAAGGGAAAAAAATTTAAATAGATGACTTTTTGCTTATGATTGTGTAAGGTGGTGTCCTTCTCTGCCAGGGAATTCCAGATCTCATTAGCAATATCTCCCTCCTGCTGGAGATGGCCAACAAGGTTTGGGTGCAGGAAGAATTCCTGCAGCTGGAATTGGGCAGCTGTGGGTGCAAATTGAGTGTCTCCCCTCTGCAGTGTGGGGCCTCTGGTAGCTCTGGAGAAGGTGCTTATAGCTGCTGTGTAAGGTGTGGCTTCGAGGATTTCTGTTTTCAGCCTCTTTATTGAAACCCACTGAACCGTGCTGTCTTGTCTTTCATTTATGTTTTTTATTATGCTTACATGCAAGGTTTTGTCATAAAGTGTAGTTGCCAGGAGGCAAGTTGTATATGAAAAATGCTCTGGTTGTTTTACTTGAATAGCAGAGTATGCTTAGGATTCCAGAAGGTAATGGGGTGCTTAGGTGTATTTAAGTGAGTTTTGAGTGGAGGGAGCTGGGCTGCTGGGTGAGCAGAGCCTCCCACTGTGGTCCTGGGTTCTCCTGGAGTCTGGAAAAGCTCTGGGATAAAAATCCCAACCTCCCACTTGGGGGCAAGGCCGGGGCTGGAGCTGACCAGGGAAAACAGGCAGTTTTGATGTGTCAGAGCCCAGTGGGTTTGATTTTCCACAAAGGATCTCACAGGTTTGCAATGGAATTCTGCCTTCTTCATAAAAACCTAAATCTGTGCATAGGGATCACCCCACAGCCCCCATCTCCCTCCTTCCCTGCACACATCTCTGACACTAAGACTGGCAACTTTATCCACAAATTATGGGCTCCCTTCAGGAGGGGAAACTTGGTGAATTGGTTTGATCGGGTGAGCTGCCCTGTGGAACTGCAGTGAGGCTTTGGAGTGGATGCAGCTCTGCTCTCCTCTGCTGAATTTCTGCCTTAGCCTGACATGGATTCCATTCTCATTTTTAGGTCAGTGCTGATCCCTCTGCTGTGGGTTTTGTACTCTGATCTTCAGTATTTTGTTTGGGAATTGAGACATCCCAATTGTGACACAGAAACTCCTTGGCCACACCTGCTGACAGCCAATTTCTTTACTGATAAAACTGAGGGTGTATGCAGACTGGGAGCCAGCTAGATAGCCGATGTAATTTTATGCATTAATTAATTATATACATTAATTCTGAGTCTGTAAACACCGAAAGTTAACAATAGTGTGATTTAAACTTCTGGCCCAGGTCTATCTTCATTAAAACTTCGGGCTGTAAAGGCCTTTGTGATGTCCATGCAGCTTAGGGGCTATCAGGAGCCAAGGCTTCCAGCACCAGCTTCCAAGAGGCACTGTTCTTTTTAGAGCCGAATTTTTGGGAATATATGTGAGGGAATAGGGAAGAGAACAATAGAGTTCTCTTTGAATGAAGTGGGGAACTCTGTAGTACATAAAGAAACTGGCAGGGGTCCATGAGAATTAACATCAGAGATAAAAGGGATCTAACCATTGCTATGCTGGGAGAGTACAGTGAAACCCTGATATTGGGCTTTTGGCAGGTCTAGGCATAAGACAAACACTCACTGCTGCATAGCCCAGGCAGACCTGGCATCTTCTGCTCTGGAGCTGCCCTGCCAGCTGCCTCAGCCATAAATGGGATCCCACAAACATGTACAGTCAAGGATGAACAATGGGAAAGGTGAAATATATTCCTTGGTTGAGAAGAAAGAGTGGGACTGGGAAGCATTGAATTTAATGACGTTTTGGCTTTTCTGCCTCAGGGCTACAATGGAATGGGGGGAGAGAGAACGGTCTTGGCCACGTAGAAAATTGGAGATGCTGGTTGCTGCCTGTCCATGCCATCAGTTGGTAACCACAGAAACTCAGCGCAAATCACTCCCCCTGCCCAGGAGACACGAGCTCAGACCTGCTGCCAGTGAATATGGGGGTCCCTGGCTGTGTTTGCCTCACCAGAAAGACAGCAAGGGAGAGTGGAGGCTCACATGAAGGGTCTGATATGCACCTGGGGCTGTGCAGAACTTGTGCTGCTTTGGCTTAGTCTCACAGCACAGATGTGGACTGGTGGGTGACCATAGGCAAGAATTTACCTTGATCCCCGAGTACTCACTACTTAAAAACTCAGAGGTTCTGTAAGGAGCAATTAACCCAAAATACCTCCAGGAACACTTTAAACATGAAAAGTGTCACCTCAAATTTGTTGTAAAATGAGGTGACAAATCATTTGAGCCAATGTTGAGTACCTGTCATAAGACATCCTCTCATACGAGTGAGAATCTTCTAATAATCATTAGCAGTTTATTTGCATGGAGTTTTCCTGCATTTGATGTGAAATCTTGTTTGGCTGGATGCTAGGAAGGCTAAGTATGTGCTGAAAGCCAGTAATTTGATTATCTCCACTCTTTCTGTCTAGTTATATGATCCTTGCGGAGTCCTTTATTAAACCCCATTTAGAAAGAGTTGCTAAACCTTGGTGGAATGCCAACCATGCTAATACAATCTGGCCAGTGAAGAGTAGATGCTTATTGAACAGAAAACTTTAATCTTGTTAAGACTGGATACAAGAGGAAACGGTAATAACTGGGTTGTGCTGAAACTGTCGCTCAGACAATGAAGGTGGCACCTCCGCCGTGGTGTGGACACACCTGTCCTTTTTCATACTGGAAAACTCTTCTTTCATGTAGGATAATCCTAATGGATAGGATTCCAGGAGAGCTTTTCGCAGGTCATAATTATCCTCCATGCCAGCAGTTCCTGAATAGGCATCTTGGTCACTTCATTTGCATGCTCTGTAGCTACCATTTGTTTCTTCCAAGGAGAGGGATTCCTTGGAGGCAAGTTTGGTTAGCAGTTTCTACCTTTCAAAAACAATTTTCAGAGCATCGATAGATGCTGCAGAAAGTCGTAGATAGCGATACAATGGTATCTAAAATAAGATGTGCTCTTGGCGTTTTGTCTGTACGTGTTAGAGAGCAATTGAGGAGGCTGTGCAGTTGGAAGGCATTAGGAGAAGCTGGGCAGTGATCACATTGGAAAGAGTCCCCTGTAGGGAACCCTCAGTCCCAAAAGGAAAAAGGTATGGATGGGGATATGTATCTGCAGAGCTGGGCCACGTTCCTTCTAGGGCCACAGACTGCTTCTGGGAACTCTGTGAAGCCACACTAAAATAGCCAGGATGAGAGTGGCTGAAAGCTATGGGTGCTTTCAGTGAAAGGGTTAATTGGGATGGGGAGTTTGGGCCAAGTAACAGCACAACAATGCTGAGAGAAACGAGATCTATTTTTGTGTGAGCTTTATTTAAAGACTGAGTCAGGGCAAACAGCTCATCCTGAAGTGGTGCATGCAGGAGGGGACTCTGAATGAACGTCCAGCGTGGCACTTGCGCCCAGCTAGAGCAGCACGTTGAGTTTGGATATTTACACCCTATTTTATTGCCTCAACACAGCTCTGAGAGCTGCTTGCGCCCAGCATTTGCAGTATCGGAGGGTGTGAACTCACCGGGAGTGAAGGGACTCACCTCCCCGCTCAGGGTGGTGACACATGGTCACAGCTGGGACAGAGGTGACCCCAGGTCATCCCCATGGCTTCAGACAGCCTCCAGACTCTTGCGGTTCATTCTGTCTTGGAAAAGAGCACAGTAACCTCACAGCCCCTGTGCAGTTTTTGGGGTGTATGTAGTGCTCCTGTGTCCACCACAAGATCCAGTGAACATTGGATTTGCTGTGGCTTTGCATTTTCTCCTCCAAGAACGAGTGGCTGACACTCATGACAAGGTCATGTCTGAGTGTAGACTGATATATTCTCATAATTATTTTAAGCAGGCTCTTATTGAGTGGTAAAAATGAGCTTTCTCCTTGGAATGAGGAAAGAATAAATGCTGATAATTGTCTACATATACCATTAAGCAGAATATTTGATAGAAACCCAGTTGTGAAATTAAACTCTGTCAGTACCTTTTCTGGTCTCATTTTACAATTATGTGCATTGACATCTGTTATTGTTAATTACTTCTTCAAACTTCAGCAACGATCTCTTGCACTTCCTGTAAGAAATGCTGAAAGCTTTTAACAAACAAATTAATTATGTATAGTCTTTGATGCAAATTAGCCCAATTAGTTGTAGCATTGATACCTCTTCATGTAAAAAGAAAAAAGAGAAAGAATGATCGTATACATATTTATAAGTACCTTTTTGACAGATGATGGTAGGTCAAGGTGAGGAATTCGTTTAGATTTATGGAATGACTTTTTCAAAATGACAAACCAAAGTAACATTCTTGTGAAATGTGTTGACTTCACAAAACACGTGAAATATTTAAAGATGTTCTTGCTGGGAGAATCAGTGTAAAGTGAATGTTATTCTTCAGTCTAAGTGACACCTTAACTAAACAACATAGTGTTGCACTGTGTGACACTAACTTGTTATGGATATGTATGGATATATGTTGGGGTTTTTTTTTTAGCATTTCATCCTAGATGTATTTGAACTCTACCTGTTTTGGGGGAAATGGTCTACAGTAGAAAGACTTGAAAAGCTGACTAACAAAATCAGTGATTTTGTTAGGAGAGCAGAGATGGCCATGTCAGCCAAAAGGACAGTTCATAGCACCTCAAACGCCCATCTGCCTGGCTTCTCCTTTCAGTCAATTCTACCCACAGACTAGATCAGCCCTTCCCAGGCAGAATAACTCTTGCTCATTCCATACATTTCCTATGGAGTTCAATCACTCCCTTATAGCTTTCTCCTCTGAACACATGCAACTTATTGACTGAATCCTAAGATTTTTTTTTCACCCCCCTTTTGATTGTTTCCTTTGTTTTGTTGCATGTTGAGGAATGCGAATGACAAATTTTCTGTGGTTGGTTTTTGAGGGTTGGTCACTGTCGAGAGTGGGTGTGGCGACAGTCACTGCTGGAATGTGTTGGGAACTTAATTCTCCTTCTGACTACTCTGCCCAGGTATTTCATTAATTCCAACCAGGGCAGTCTGTGGAGAGTTACAAAACTGGGACTGCAACCTTTGTGAAATGTCAGTTCCAGGAAATAACTGGTTTGCTTTCCATCTGCCACTTCCAAATACTACAGCATCAACCAAGTGCTAAAGAGGTGCACTTTTTGCATTTATCATTTCTGAGATTACATTTGCCTGCCATAGAGCTGTTTGAAATCAGCCATAACTTGTGTTTAAATACACTAAAAAAAGAAGAAAAAAATCATGCTTTTATTTGAATATTTTTCCCTAATGGGACAGAGTCCAAAAAACTGTGTTTTCATGTTTTGTAACTCTTCTCTAAGAGTGTTTCAGCAGAGGGATGGGAGAGAACAAATGGCACTCCCCACTTTTGGCTTTCAAAACTTCAGTGTTTGAGGTTTTCTCACAGCTGTAAATCAAATTGCAGCTTTTGTGATTTTTGTGGAAAAATAGGAATTTCATTTTAAATCTACTTTTTATTTTGAGATATTTCGGTGAGAGAAATGTCTGGCAGAGCTGCCTGGTTGGGGACAGTGTGAACTTAACCACAGAGAGATGCTACAGAAACTGGCTGTGGTCATCTGGGGAAACAGCATTTATTTCATGGTGTTCCTTACAAAGATGGGGCATTGCAAATTTTCCACTCCTCTAGAAGTAACAAAACAAAGGCTCATTGGGATGAATATCAATATTTGTTTTTTCACCCCACTGAGATATTGTGACATTTTGTTTGCAGTTTTGTAACCAGCAAAACTTTGCTCGAATAAGCAGAAACGTAAAGTCAAATCTAGTGTCAGGTATCTCAAAAAGACCAGTTTGGGAAGGGAGAGTCACAGGTTTGAATTCTGTTTTTTTATTAGGTTACCAAGCCAAATAAAATAAAACAAAACAAAGTGAGAGGAGTCAGCTGTGCCACGCAGTTGTGCAGACAGTGAACATGGGTCATGCACACTTGGGCACCCACTGGGTTTATGTGAGGGCTCTGTGGATGTGATGAGGGTTTTATTTAAAATTTACTTAGAAAACAGGTGCTGGATTTAAAACTCCCAGTGTTTCTGCAGATGGTTCAGGGATCTTCGTTCTGCAGCAGCTTCTGCCAGACCCAGGGCTGTGTGACACACCTTGTAAGCAGAGCAAGCTCCAGCCTTTGCCTGTGGTTTGTCCTGATCCAGACTCCATCCTTTCCTAACTCAGAGCCTCTGTGAGTAACTGCCTGAGCATCCAGGACCTTGCAGAGCAGGGACAGACTTACAGCTCCCAGCTTCCCATCTGGAGGTGGCAGTTTTGCCAAAAACTTTTGCAGGAGCATCACACCTTCTGCTGGGTGAATTTCTTAGGATCGAGGAGTTAGCTGGGATTTGCTGTTCAGGACTGGCAATCCTATACTAATCACTACAAATACAGACTCTGAGGGGCTGAAAGATGCTGGCAGGGGCAGCTGGAGGGAGGAGGGAGCTGAGCTTTGAGTTTGGCCTTGTCCACCCTGAGTCCAGGTCCCACCAGAGAGCCCAAAGGCGCTGAATTCTCAGCCTGAGCCCTAAGTGCAAACCCAGTTTCTTTTCTGCCCACTTGCATTGTTTTCTCTTGGAATTCTGCCTCATGTTTTCCTAATTATCCCACTGCAATACTCAACCCAATAGTTGTGCGAGGAAGCCGATCATAACGATTTAAACACTTCTACAAAAGACAGATTAGCAGATTAGTGACTGCTCTGGAAAATGTGCAGCAGTGCTTGAAAATTAATCCTGCTCTTAATGCAGGGGAAAAAAAACAAGCAAGCCTGTTATTAGCATTTCCTATTTAAAATAGACTTCAATTTCTGATTTTAAAATTGCAAATGCTATAAGAATATGGTGAAGTATGTGTTCTGAAGAAACCTCTTGAGGTTTCCTTTAGCTAATTATTTACAGTATGAAGATCTGGCATAACAGGTAGAGGCATCCTGGCGATTATGTATGAACATAATCATGGCCTGTCAGATGTTTTTAATTAAGCTTTCCCTAGTCTGAGTGCTCTGCATGGTGATGAGCATTAGCATCCTTCAGCAGAGCAGTGCACAACTTCCTTGCAGTCTGTGACTATGTGCTGTGCTCAGTGTTCAGCTTTGAAGTGTGGATTTAGTTTGAAACTGGGTGAAGTGAGATCCTGTATTTGGTGATTCCAGTTCCCAGCACTGAGTGTCTCTATGACTGTAAACTAAAGTAGATATAAGGAGGTTTTCTGCAGCCAACATCTCATGATCTCATGGAGGGATCTAAAAAAGACAGCCTGGATACATTCCCAAGTGTACTCCAACATCAGGTTCTGCAAGGTGAACTGCAGTGCCAACTCCAGTTCCTTCCTTGTTCTCAGGAGTGCTGCACAAGTGACTCGTTACCTGGTGGAGGGGTTACCTGGGAGTGGAAATAACATGGAAAACTGGGTGATGGGCTTGATGAATGCACCAGGCACGGGAAAGTGATTTTTGCCCTCTTTCCAGCAGTGGTGATGTCACATCTGCTCAGCTGTGTCAAACCAAGGGATCCCCAGTGCAAAGAAAACATTGGCAAACCAAGGCAAGACAAGCCCTGGGTAGCATGGTTCAGAGGCTGGTCCTGCTTTAGGCAGGAGGTTGGACCAGGTGAAATCCAGAGATTCCTTCCAGATTTAGTTGTTCCATGGTCCTGTAGAATCTCATGGGGGTGGAGAATATTACTTTTCCTGTAATTTCTATCTTAATGTGCACAGAGCTGAGAGCACTCAAACTGTGTTGGAGTTTTCCTGTCTCCTCAAAGCAATTTATTGGTGTCTCATACTGTGAGGAACTATGTTGTTTATCTGGTGATTGGTGATTGGAGATGGCATCTATACACCTGCACATACATACAGAGAGCTTTTCTCCATGCCTAGGAAAAGATATTAAAGAATCATAACATGGTTGCTTTTAATATGTCAATTGGATATTGCTTGCTGTATTAGTAAGAATTTTGTCCTACAAAAGGACTTTGGGAAGTGACTCCTTGATTTAACTAGAAATCCTGTGTGTTCAAAACCAAAATGTGTGGTTTAATACCTAGGAAAAATGTCCCAGGATGTGAAATATATTAGAGTGGAATCTCTTGCTAAAGGATGTGGTGAAGAGCCATTTCTTTTCTTCCCCCCAAATTCACCTCAGCAATAAAATAGAGGTAAGGGATCACAGCCTTTCCAGTCTGAGGGCAAACCCAGCAGAAATGCATCACAATAACTAAACCAAGCAGTTTGTTTTCTCCAGTTGACTTTCAAAGCCCTCTTACTCCATGGACTCTCTTCCCTTGCTCCCTTTGGGGTCACCAGCCACAATCACAGCACCCTGTGTGAAGGTATTTATTAGGGAAGCTGTGCTGAGAGAAGAAGGCCCATCTGACCTGCAGTGTGAAGTTTTTAATTTCTTTTAATCTTCCATAATCTGAGGTCTAAACAGGTCCAGATCCACAGAGCTGTACAAACCAGCAGAGTGCTGGTGCCCCTGGAGCTCTCCTGTGCATCCAATCCAGTGTGTCCTCTTTGTTTTCATTTTGCTTTTTCTTTTTCCTCCCCTCTCTATTTTCCTTTTCTTTCTTTTTTTTTTT
>VZRM01015741.1:452567-473258 GCA_013397955.1 Grantiella picta
TTTCCCCCCCCCTCTGTGTTCCTTTTCGTTCTTTTTTTTTTTTTTTTTCCAGAGGAGCTGGGGAGGGGGGTGTGTGTCCTGCTTTTTAAAGAGGGAAACTTCTGGCCATCTGCATGTAAAACAGGTTGTTGCTTGCATGAATATCTATGCGTGGTCATTTAGCAGTGCTCATGCATTTCCCTGTTTTGTGTACAAAACTGTGTGAATTGCATGCAATTTAGGGTAGAGAGTGCAATCGTCAAGTATTACTGCACAAAGTACAGCAGCTCAGCTTTTGTCAAAAAACAAGCTATGTAAATAAAGGTAATACTGTCAGAGATGATGAAATTAAGATTAGCAAATAATGAGTAAAATTATTTAGTTGACTACAAAGAGAAGATGGATGAGAATCTTATCTGGGAAACAAATGTAAATCCTCAGATTCCATTAGAGATACATTAGGGATTGGTGACAGCTCCCAATCCAATCCATTAAATATCCGTATCAGCCCTTAAAGGGCTGCTTTACAAAGATTATCCTGTCGGGCTGGTTACACTGAGTCCCCACTGGTACAATAAAAAAATCTTCTATTACTTAACCACTTCCTGCAATCATCATCTGCGACTGTAACAGTTTGAAATTAGCTGAACAGGATCCTCTTTTTTGTTAATTTGCTTATGATTATAATCGAGGGAAAACCATCCTTTTTAAAAACTAGTTAGTTTTCAACTTCAGGCCAAAAGCTTCCCATTATCCAAATGAAAGAGCAGAGATAAAATATTTTCTATTTTATTCAGTATCAGCTTCTCAAGTATTCAAATTTTTCTTAACAAATGTTTTAAAACATAAAGCATGCAAACTTGTGATTATGTGCTTGCCTAGTGATTTGTAATGTCAAATTTTTGGAAAATTATTATTTGCATTCTTGATAAAGTAAATGCTGTCTGTTATTATACCTGTTTCTGCTATATGGAAATCACAGTGCTTAAACAGGCTGCATTATGAAAAACATGTGTTTTGAGAACCTGTTCTCTAAAGATATTTAATTTCCATTTAGAACACTAGCTTTAAAATTAATGACTCTGCTTCAAAATGCAAATTCCCCTTCTCTGTTTCAAGCAGACAAACTGAAGTTCACTGACTCCTGAAATATCGCTGCTTTGTCCCAAGAAAGCGCTGTCTTTTTAAATCTCAGCTCTAATTCCTCTTTGATTTTGCATCAACACCTTAATGGGGAAAAAATTCGCCACAAATCAGCATCTGATTAGCCCAAATCATCCCCTCCTAATCCCCCTTGGAAAAAAAAAAAATGCAATTTGCAAAGTACTGTCGTGCGCTGATGTAGCATCTTTGTAAACTTTAAAACCCAGGTGTATTGATGAAAATACATAGAACATTTTAATTAAAACTCATAAAATTGTTGGACATCTGCTCCAAATTGTTCAACATTTTAGTGGTTAACAGATTTTGTGCACCTAGATAATGAATTACTCGTTATTATTGGCATAAATAGTAGCTGTGGGGCTTTTTATAGCAAGATCAGAAGCCTCTTTGTGCGAGCTCTGGCTTACTTTATAGTCTTTTGGCAGATGCCTATTAGAACCAATAAGTTTAGCTAAAAAAAGGGAGGCAGAGTTAAACACAGGAAACAAGAGTTGAATGTCCGCCAATAAAAATGATCACAAATCAGGGCTGCTGATGTCATAACCCTTGAGGTCAGAGGTTGGGCGAGGAATAAATGGCTCTGAAAGGGGCAGCCTGTCTGGAGGGCTGAGCTGTTGTTGGCAGGCAGGCACGGCCATGAGTAAATGGAAGGCACAATGCCGCCACTGGGCCTCATTAGCAGCCGGGCCGGTGAAGAGAAGTGTTTGATGAGTCCTTCACGTCCCACTGTGGCACTGTGTGATGTAAATGGAATAATTACTATGATCTAATGGGCGTCTCTTTTGCATGCGGGCCCCCGGTGAATGAAGCCCCTCTTTTATGGCATTCAGGCCGGGTTGTGTAAACTGTGGGGTGCCGCTGGGGATGGAGCGGCGGCAGGTCCCGCCGGGCCCCTCGCATTCACCCGCCATAGAAAGGGAAGGCCAAGTAATTTACTCCGCTGCCTTTCACCATGAGAGTGGCAGATTGAAGGTCACACTTGATTTGGCAGGACTTGAGTCGCTCTCTGTGCTGAGGCTGGTGGAGACAGATGCAACATCTCTTCGCGGGATTTTCGGGGACGAGGCGTTTAATTGCGTGCGTGTGCGCCCGGCCGGACAATGCAGAGTGGGGTATCCCGCTTTTCAGGGAGCAAACCCCCTGGATTGGAGCTATCTGCTCGGTTTTCCATTAGTTTCACGTGTCTGAGCACACCGGGCTCTGAGCAGGGTGCTGGGGTGGTGGTGGCAGCTCTCAAAGTCTCGCTGGGCTGGGCTGAACCCCAATTCAGCTGGTAACAAACAGCCCATTGTTGTCTTTATATAGATCATTAAAAGTCTGAATTAAAATAATTGCGTCTCATGTAGATGTACTACTTTGTCAGGCTGAAAAGATGTGACATTGTCTCTGCCTAAAATTTGTTAGGAATGTCCTGGTAATGATATTATATTGATTGTGTAATGCTCCATGTTCCGTCTGAATCCAGGCTGCCGCAATCCTGACATAACGAGATTTCGTTGTGGCTGATTTCAGATGTCTACATTAACAATCAACATAATTTCCTAATTAATTACATGCTTTGTGCATCCATATGGCTTAAATTAAATTTCTCTGACTTTTTTTTTTTTAAGTGGGGTAATATTCTTCACAAACTCACTCACTCTAGAAATGTTTTGTGCATTTTTCCCCAGCATTCCCTGTGGGCATGATTTTTAGGGAACTTTAAACCAACTTTTATTTTTGATGTTTGCTTTTATGATATGCTTCATGTATGGCTAATGAAGGCCAAACTCATGGGCACATAGAAGTCAATGGAAAAACTCTCAATGACTTCAGTAGGACCAGGATTAAAGTGTGTGGTCTATACAAAATTCAATGGAATCCAGTCTCTTGGAAAATATTTTTCCATGGGATATTTTATAAGGTCATTTAAATTACGACCTGTACAGTATTTCTGTTGTTTGCGGTCACACAGAATCCTCACTCATCATTTGCGAAGACAACACAATCTTTCCTTTAGGCAACATTTTTTATTTTTAAAGAAGGAATAGATTGTGGATACTTGGGAAGGTCAAATCTAGGTCAGCATCAGTGCTCTAAGCAGTACTCTAAACACATGTTTACATCATTTGGAACCCATTATTCATGGTTTTATATTACTTATTGTGAAATAATGCATCAACAGTTTTGTTTTGTTTTGTATTTAACTGGTAATATTTGAGTGTTAAACTTCACATCAGTGGAGTGTGGGAGAAACAAACATGTACAATTACTAGACAAAATAGATTGGAAGTTGATGATCTTCTGTTGCCTGTGGAATCACGCATGCAGTGATGTGGTTTTCTTGGCTACTTCAAAGGAATCCACAAAAAAAGCACCTACTAAAAGCAAAAACTATTGTCAGGAACTGTAAATTCTCTATACCTGGGTCTGTGTGCATAGGTCTTTGTAACAGTTTAGAAAGTTGTTTGAGGTCCACAAATTGAACAAGCCTGGAAACCCCTGCTGTAGTACCTTTCAATGGGTTATGGATTATTTGCCATCATTTAATGGTTCCTTTCTAATGCTTTTTTTCCCCTAAATCTGAGTAAACCTGGCAGAAACTATCCAAACCTGGCAGCAACCATCCAAGCCAGCCCAAGGCTTGGTCAGTGCCCTGAAAGACAATAACTGTGCTTTTCTTAGCAGTGCCAAGTGTCTGACGCTGGTTTCACAAGCACATTTCCCAGCTGCAAACAGAGCCAGCAGTGCTGAGTTTCCAGTCAGGGAGGTGGCAGGAGCTCAGCTCTTCACACTCTGCACTTGAATGTCCCCAGAGCTCAGGAGTCACCGAATCCCTGGATTTCCCTTCCACCTCACACAATGCTTTGGTCTTCCTTTGGCCCCGCAGAGTCAATGGGATTTTGTCCTCGGGACACAGACCGCTGAGCAGGTCAAATAGGATTTTCTGACACCCAGCAAGTGCAAGGGGAGCAGAGGATGCCCAGTGTAAGGCACTGGTGTACAGCCCTCCCTTTTCTGGGTTCGGGGTGTGTCTGACTGCAGCCTCCCACTCACTGTGTCACCCGGGCTGTCCCCAGGCTGGCTTTGCTTTCTCTGCCTCCATGCCCCAGCGCATCCATAAAACAGGAGAACATCACACTGAGCCCATCTAAATTCACCCCCTGCTCCTGGTATCTCCCATTTATCGCTGCCTCCCTTCCAGCCAGCAGGACACAAGGAATCTCACACCTAGGTCCGAGGCATCCTTCGTGTGGCCAGAGCTGGTTTTCCTGAGTGCAGCGAGCAGGACCTGTGCCAGTGAGTTCAAAGAAGAGGAGAAATGAAAGACAGTCTCAACCAGATTTCCCAAGTTGCTCAACACTCAGCAGTTCCCTTGCTGAGTCTGCACCTGAATAAGTGGCTTGATTTTTCAAAGTTATTTGTCAGGCTGTAACTCTCGCTGCTCCTCATGATAAATAAAGCTTCAGAGGGAGTTGTTGTCTATTAAGCACCTGGGAAACCTTCCCTGTTATACATACTGTTATTAGAATTACTATTCTTTTATTTGTTAAAGCTGTTATTTGTTCATGTAAATATTCTGTGGTAAATTAATCCCACTTCAGGAGATGAAGCAGGTTTGGCTCTGTCATTTAATATACCTGAAGGTAAACATTGCTGATAGAAATCTGTCAGAGGCAGGAAAACACAAAAGCCAGTTCAGAGTTTCAAGCGTGTTTTGGTCAGTATCTATCCTCCCGAAACTGATTTTTGACCGTTTCTTGCTTTTTGGGAGCACAGCAGCACCAGCAAACAAAAAACTGCAAATCCTGTCCCCCGCCAATCCTCTGGAAAAAAAAATGCTAGATTTAAATAATAATTTCGAGAGCTGTTCCTGTTGTAGGTGGAGTTTGGAATGCAGAGTACAACAGACCCCCACATTTTTCACTGATTATCTTTAATTACTTGTGAGGGCTGAGCAGCTCGCATTACCCCCAGGCACCGCAGACTGACAAGAAATCTTCTTTCAAGACTTTTATAGAGCATCGCATTATCAAGGAACGAACAGAGCAAAACTGACACGAGAAGAAAGTTCATTATTACTTTCATTATTGTCAAAAGAGTTTTATTTACTTCTGAAGCCTTACTTTTGAGCGCACTTTCTACTCGGAAAGTGTTGCCACTGAGGGGTTTCTCCTGTGCCCTGGAGGAGCTCCGGTGCCATGGAGCTGCCGCAGTGCCCAAAATCTTTCAGGAAAAGCTTGTTGACCCTTTGGAAAGTAACTGCATCTCTAATTTGAAGTCTTGAAGGTATTCTTTTTGCCAGATTTTAGGTGGGATAGGGAAAATGTAAAATTTTCTGTACTAGGAGGTTTTTTTGCATTTTTTTTTTCTCGTTCCTTCTGTGTTTTCTGGGAATGATGTGAGCTCTGTGCTGGGAGCTAAAGCTCACAGATGAGAGCTCTCCTGCTTCTGTGTCTCACAGATACCTCAGAGGAAGGCAGGAGGACTTGGGACTGACAGATCTATGCCAAAGTGTCACCATTGGACATTTAAAATCCCAGGGTCTGTGATATGAACCTTATTTGCTGGGGTTAACAGAGCATAGGACTAATGGATCATGGATGGTGGGAAGAGATGGAGGTTTAATCTGTCAAAAAGCATTTTCAGTGCCTGGATTTTAGCACATTTACCTTGATGAACCTCCAGCTGTGATTTAACTGCACAAAATCCCAACATAGCCCAGGGGGGCAGTGAGGAACTGAGAGGACATTAAGAATTATCAAAAAGTTGGACTCTGGAGAAGATTAGCCAAGGGCGTATCCCTCTTTCTCTGAGCCTAAGGGATCACCTACATCCTGAAATAAAACGGGGTTAAACCAGCTGGGGTTGCTAACCAGAGCTTATCATGAGAGAGATGAGTGCTGAGACTGCTGTTATCTGATAGAATGCTGCTCTGTCCATCCCAAGGCTTAGCTCACCAACCTGTTTCCATTGGTGGAAAAATCCAAACTCAGAGTCTTCTCTTGGATGTTGGGAGTTTGAATCAATGTTTTCTGTTTCATTATTTAGGGTAAAAAACTCCCAGCGTTGCCAGAGGGCAGTGGTAGCAGTGTGAAGTCTCAGGTGTAGAACAGTGGCAGCCATCGGAAAAACTTCGTTCCTTAGATTAAAGTTGCAAAACAAATCTGCAGTTCACAGCATGCGATTCCTGCAATTCCACGTGTCTAGGAAAGCCTTGAGAGAGATCCAATAACTGGCACTGGGATACCAGCACAGATTGGAACTTTAACCTCCCCGCATTTTACAGACGTAATTTAAATTACTAACAAAAATGTAGTGGTCAGAAATTAAGGCATTGCTGCCATATGGGTAATTAACTTATTAATCTAGGCATGTATTTATCCTTCTTTAACAGTGCCAGATTCCATATGTAGCTTGTTCGACCTATTTGCTTTTAAAACTGAATTTATTTAATTTTTTTTTTTTTTTTACTGCATCTGTGGGAATGTTAATCGAGCCTTAATAGGCAGATGGAAGTATTTGCAAACCATCTTATTTGTCTTATTTTCAGTGCTGTGGTTTATCAAGTAGCTGACGAGTAAATTGAAAAGCCAGTCTGTGTATACAGATAATTTTAATCTCAGTATGTAGACTGACACATACTGAGTAGTGTGTACTAAACACACTGGGCAGTGATGTTCTAAAATAATTTGTTGTCTGATTAAGAGGTTTGCAGGTAGGAATGATGTAAATATACCCAGATATAGGTAAAATGTGACCAAGCCATGTGTCCGTATTGTACTCTCAACAGCAGTTTCAGCACTCTGTTCAATGACTCATTCCTCCTCTATATCTCATCATTTCATGATTATTTTGGGTTTTTTCCTCTCTGCAAAGGTGACCCAGGCAACTAGCAAGCAGGTGGAGCCATGGATTTTATAGATAATTTTCTAGAAATGTTTTTTAAAAAGAAGGATTAGAGGTCACAGTAGTCAAGCTGCGCCACGAAGCTACTGCTGGGGGAAAGCAGGATATATTATGCAAGTTGAGGTGCAATCTTATATTATGGTGGAGTCTTGAAATGCCAATATAAATAAGGCAAGCAGGGCTGCCAAAGAAAACAGTTTTCTCCTTTATTATTCTGCCTTTTCAATTCTAATTAATTTTTTTTTTTTTGAAACAAGGCTAATGGCCTATAGCTATGGGATGGGAAGATAGGGCTGAGATAATGGGAACATCATTATAAAAACTAAAATGCTGTGTAAAAACGGGAAGATAGCAAAGGTGAAGCATGTTTGGCACAGGTACTTTGCAGCATCCATGAGCTGCGAGCTACTGAGATGGGTCTTGACTGGTTCTCCCAGAAACTTTGGCAACTTTCCTCTTCTCTGTTTTGAGAGAAACAAGTGTCTGTGATGAGAGAGCTGGGTTGGGCCGGGCTGGAGCACTGTGCTGTCGCAGCCTCCTCCAGCAGGAGGGCTGGAAAATCAGGACTCAGTGTCACCTCAGTGTCACCTCAGGCTTCGAAACACTCTCTCAGGGACTTCACTACAGGTCAGGAAAAGTCGTGTCTGCCTTGGAACCCACAAACCTCTGGGCTCTGCTGCTGACCGCCAGCTGTCCTGAGTGTTGAGAGTGGGTTTGCAGCTGGGCAGCTTGGGAATATCCACGCCAGCCATAAACTGGTTAAACTGGATGTCTGAAGCCTTCCTCACACAGCATCAGGGCGCACCTAGTGGGTTCATTTGCCTTCTGGGAAAACAGAGAATTTGGCCACATGCAGCTCTGAGCCACAAGACTGCATTGCTTCCACTTCTGCTGGCCCATCCCTGGCACTCTCAAAAGCTGCCCAGTTTAATCATTGTTAATTACCACTGGGCACCAAAGGAAGCTTGGACTGCTCTTTTGTCATGATATTACTTCTCCATCTCTTGCCAGTAGAGCATCTTGTGAGCACAAGCAAACAGAGAATAGATGTATTGGAAATCCCTTTGCTTTCTGAGCAGCAAAAAATTGAAAAATGTCTTAATCCTTGCTGGCCACACAGATCAAATCTAGAGGTTTTTATGTCCTCACTGATACAAAATGGTTTTTTCCCCATGGCCCTTCTGGTCGACCTGATGGATATTTTCAAACCATTTTTGCCTCTAGCTGTCCCCTTGCCTGCTCTGCAGCCAGGTAGCCACTGCCAGCAGAGACAGCAACACTCTCCAACCTTCCTGCTGGTTTGTGAGTATCATTAAATTGTTTTCTGTCTCAGGGCTGCGGCAGGATAGTGGCTCTGTGTAGCTTAAAGAAATTGCCCCTCCAGGAAGACTACTTCCAGATGAGGTGAGGATCAGACCCAGCTGAATATTGAGATTTCTTGATGGCTCTAGAGGATAAAATTTCTTCTTTGTTTCACCAGGGATCCTGCTCATTTTGGAGACACCCAGACATCTCTCTAATGATTTGGCACATTTAAAAAATGGGAAAAAAAAAAAAGCTTTCATCAACGCAGTTTATTTTCTGAAAGAAAACAGCTAATTACATGTGAGACCACTCCAGAGTGTGCAATTGACAAAAAAGGAACCTAAATAACTGTTACATTCTCAACAGTATAGTCTTGTGAATAACTAGAAGGACCTATTCATTATTTGTCTCCAAATATATCTCCACTCAAATGATTCTTCTGTTTGGGGGAATCCCTATTAATAGAGACCAAGGAAAATAATGTCGTCTTTGTCTCTTTCTAAGACATGTCCTTATTGTGTTTTGGACAATTGGGTCATTTATGATGATGAGGTAACTTGTTCTGAATCCTGAAAATGTAATTTCAGATGAACTGTGAGTAGTTTTACTACTTGTTGAAATGTCTGTGCAACCTAATTTACAATTTACAATAGGCAGCATTCTAACATGGGTGTAAACAGCAGCTTGGGCATCTGTCTTCTTCCTTGAAGGAAAAGGGGGGAAAAAAGGTTTAAAATAACATGTGATGGCTGTGAATTCTGCTGGTTTTCATGTGTTAAGCCTGTATATTCATCCTGAGAGAGCAGGCTGTTGATGGAGGGTGAGTGGATCCCCTCAGATCAGCGAGGTGCATGGGATTGCTGAGCTGTGCAGTGCAGCAGGTGATGGACAAACTTCACCTCAGCCAAAAGCTACTCTAAGGATGGCAAACAGCAGCCCAGAACTGATCCTTTGGATCTCCTGAATCTCAGAGCAGCAGCTCCCCATCCGTGCCAAGCTGCTGATTCCAACCTGACAGCAAAGCTCTGCTCCATCCTTCCAGTTTCTCAAACTTTGGAGAAGTGGAAGATCGTTATTCACAACAGAAGCCATTACAGAGGGCTCATAAACCTCTCAGGGCTGCAGATTGTAAGCAGGTAATTAAAGTTAAGCACCTGCTTAAGCCCTGTGCTGATATGCAGCTTGGTGTGTCCCTGGAGTGGTGGGGCAGGAGCTGTGGGGTGAGGGTGCAGTGGGGTGAGGGTGCAGTGGTTCTGTCCTCATCACAATCTGCTCCTCTGACAAGAGTCATGGCAGAGGAAATAGCAGCCACTGGATTGAGGCATTTCTGTACCACTTTACACAGATACTTACAGCATATTTGTATTACGTGGCATGAAAATAAACCCACGTCCCAGACTGACCCTTGCTCAGACCTCTTAAGTTCATTGAATTTCATCTGAAAGGAGCAAAGTGGAGCTGTAGTTCCTCATTCAGTTCACACAGGGAGCCAGAGATTTGTATTTGAATGCCAGGGCAGAGTTTATGAATTTATTAATTTCAGCCAGTGTCCAGATGTCCTGGCTTTGCCTTCTGCTATGATATACCTTTATTTATTGAATTATACTTGATGTTTTTACAATTGGGCTAGAGAAACTAACAAAACAAGAAGAGGAGGATGCAAGAGCTTGACTCAGCATGGATATTGATGTGGTTTCAGACTCTGTTTAAACTCAGCTCGTGTAAACCATTGTGCTGATATAAGTAAGTATGTCGTAGGCTGCTGCTGCCAACCATTTTCACTGCAATTTACAGCTGTGCTGTAAATTAACCAGTGCAGCTAAACTCCTATAAACTAGGTGCAGTTTATTTCAAGGGTATTTTCACATAAAGCTGTATTGCTTTAATTATCTATTTTAAAACCGCATAATTTTGTTAATCCAGTGCAACTTTTTATATGTAAAGTAGCCTTCAGAAAATTGACGGGCAGCCAAAATCTGCTCTGTCAGGGATTTTGCTTCGTTGGAAGTTTGGAGGAACTTTCTTTACAGTTACATCTAAGAGCAGAGTTTGGCCTCTTTCTTCTCTTCTATGCCAACATGGAGGGAATAATTCTTTAATTTGTTGATTTAGTGGGATTGCAGTGTCATGTGAAGAATAAGAGCTAGGTTATAATCCAGTCAATAAAATCAGATCTCATGCTCCAAAGAAAAATGCCTTCCCTTTTCCTTATCAGTCTGCTTGAAAAAAACCCCAACCAAACAACCAAATGAACTGTTTTAAGATTAAAATCTTCAGGCAAGGGAGGTTTTCACCCAAGAACAACAAAAGTTTTAGTCTACTAAGCTTTCTTTTTACACTTGAGCTCTGTGAATGACGTTCCGTCCCTGGTGCTTTATTTACCCTGTAATTTATTTCCCCTTCTCCTCCCAAACAACCACGGACAGGAAAACACCCCCAACAGCAGCTACTTTAAGTGAAAACACCAGTTTGGAAGATGGAGTTGTGCTGAGACAGTCCTGGCTGGAGAAAACACGTCTGATATTTATACCAGGGGAGATGTAGGTGGGCTGTTTCTTTAGCTGATGTAAATTTGGGTATTTCCACCGAAACCTTTGGAGTGATAGTGGCTCTGCACTGCTTTGAGCCCTGGCCCATTTGTGTCTCTTATCAGTGCTGGATGGCTCTCTTCATTCTGCTACACTATTTACAAAATGATCGTAATTAACTCGATGATGACTTAATAAACGTGTAAGATAAATTCCTCTTGGCTGGGAAGCAAAGATGGTTGGCAGCTTCTGCTTGCCTAAATTAAAACAAGTTGCTTCGACATTACATTTCCAAACAGGCAAAAACTTGCACTGCCATTCAGAGTGGTAAAATGAAACCATGACAATATTGCTGCCCGAGTGGGTGGTGCTGGAAATTGTTTTACCTAAAACCTCTCATTTATTTGGTCACAAAAAGCAGCAGCCTGTTGCGTTCTGTTCAACTTGGGTGAAGGCTAACATGGCTACCCAGACATCAGTAGTTATTAAACCTCAGAGTATTTGCTGTCTCCCTGTGTGTACAGATATGGATTTGGATCAACTGAGGGAAAGCTTCCTCTGCTCTCTCTGCAGCCTTTGCACACATGCCAAGTGCTCAGCTTGGAGAGGAGCAATAATGTGGTTAAAAAAAGCAACACAATTATTTTAAGCATTTTCTTGCTAAAGTTTTTTTCCAGCTGCAGTTAATTTCTGTCTGATTAGTCTGACCTTTCACCCGCCAAGGAAGTAGTTTAGCAAAAGGGATAAATGTGGTCACAGTATATATATGTGTGCAAGCGTGTGCTGATGTATGTAATCACTGGTTTTATTGGTTTGTGTTCAGCCTGGAAAAGTTCTCATTACAAATATTTCTGCACGCCTTTAGCTGTGCTAAAATTTATCATTGGTGCTTGAAAATATGTATTTTTCTCACTTGATGAATGTGAAATCTCAAGAAAAGTTCAAGTTTGGTTGGTTTTTTTTAATAAGTCTTACTAGAGCAAATTAAAACACTGAAATAATATTTTCCTTTTCAGTACTTCTGAATTCATTCCTGTACTTTAAATACATCTGTTTACTGGTCAACGACTAGAGAAATCAAAATCTTTGCTTGTGCTTATAAAATAAATAGGAGTTTGGTGGAAAAAAATACAGACCTGCAGTGCGAACAGCACGGCAGAATGGCAGCCGAGAAAGAAGAGAGTTTTTTGGTTCTTACCTGAGATTTCATTTTCTGTCCCAAGCATCTGCCTTTTGTTTTGGCTGTCTTAGATCTTGTGGAGAGCAAGAACTCATTGATTTGTGTGTTACATGAAAAAAATTCATTAACTGTGTTGTTTCTTTGTGCTACTTATTGAGCCTATGATGATTTGAAAAAATTTGCCAGCATTTGTACAAAAGGTTTGAGAGCTGGGGGCACTTGTCCTGTTCCAGAGAGGCTGCCCAGCTGGGTTCTTCAGATCCAAATTCAGGGCTGGAGTTCTGTAGTTCATCAATCACAAGGATCAGCTCAGATTTAATTTGGAGCTGCTTTTTGAACGACACAAGTTACGGGAAATTATTGGCAGAAAGATGACTCCGTTGATGTATTTGTTCCCTCCCAGTTTGACTCGAAGCTGTGGTGTTACAAACCCAGCGACGGCAATTGTTGTGGGATTTGTAACTGTGGATTTCATGTGGGGTTTGATCAGCTGTTGCTGTGACACCTTTATGGCACTCCCAGCTGTAATTGGTGCAGTCCTTAAAGGGCAGAATTTATGGGTTGTCTCTTTTGGCACCAGGTCAGGTATTTGAAAAACAAATCCACTTTGTGAGTACCTACAACCAAAGGGGTGTATTCCAAGCCAAGAGCAGGTTATGGAGCTGAATGAACACAGATTATTCCTGCATCCATAGCATGGCAATATTTTGATGAATTTTGGAACATCTGAGAGGTGGGAATGGGAACAGGGGACCCAGCAGGATTACCAAAGTGCTGTCACAACATGCAGGGATGGAGCTGGGAAAACCAAAGCTCTTCTAGAGAGGGATGTGAAGAGAACCTGGTGACAAAGTTCATGAAAGAGGTCAAGGAACTCAATTAATTCTTTGGCTCAGATTAACTGGTTAGATCTGCACTGAGAAATCCTAGCTCCTGGGGCTAGAGGGAAAACCCTGAGCATGGAAGGTTTTCTCTCGATGGAGGGTAGATCGAGTTAGGGAATATTTGAACAAATTGTGGGTACACAAATCCACAGGACCTGATGGAATGGGCCAGTGAGAGCTGAGGAAGCCAGCTGATGTCCCTGTGATGTCACTCTCAACAATCTCAGAATCACAAACCATATGAAGCTGGAAGGAACATCTGCAGGTCATGTGGTTCCTCCTGGAAAGCTTATGGCAATTCAGGAAAATTCCTGCACTGCGACTGCTGCTATTTTTCTCTATGAAAACGGGCAGCTCAGGTGGCTCCTTAAAATCTCTGACTTTGCTCTGTTTTCTTTAAAATGTATGTTTTCCTCAGTCTTGTTCCATTGATTGGGGGTTTTCTCTGCTGGGAAACTTTGGACAATGTGTTTTCCTGCTCAGTTAGAAGCTCCTGATTGTGCTATATGAAATGGGAGAATACATTTAAGATGTGGCTCTTGTTGGAATTAGTTTCTACAGCAAGTAAAACTAAATTATGTGGAAGTCCTTTACTCCCTTTTCAGTCAGGTGTTTAAAATTTGGAATTTTCTAGGTCTTGAGATACCTCCTTGTCAGCCATGCCTTGCAGACAAAAGAGCAGCCAATATTAACTTCCAACAAAACGAGGGGATTTTTGATCACTCCACCCCAGCTTTTAATTTTGCAATGACCTTTCCATCTGGGAAGCAAATCACACTTCCCTTGTCGTGATGCTGACAAGGAGGAGATGAGCTCCATACCTGAGTTCCAGGGCACACGTTGGTGTGTGCTGGGGACTGTCACTGCAGGAAGACGTGTGGTGACAATCTTGCCCAAAGCACAGGAGCAAAGTTCGCGTTAGGAATCTGCTTAAATTAAAGCAAGGCTTGGCACACGCAGCGATGGTTCAAAATCCAATCTTGTGTTGTCACGAATTCTCTGTCATTAGCTTAATGTTAGTGCGAACTGTGAGTGCTGCCAGGCTTCCTTTCCTTCCTGTAGGGAATTCTGTATCGCTGCTCCTATCACACTGAGAGTCCCCAGCACTGGGAGCTGGCAACACTGGTGCACTCCTGATTTGCCAGCATGATATGAGCTGCTCACAAAAAAAAAGTCTCATTTCAGCATCTGTCAAAGAAATGTAGGTGATCAACAAAAGAGTTCACTTGATTGCTTTGAAAAAAACTTAAGCGCTGGTTTATGGCACACAAGGCATAAATTAAATCATAACTAGATCAAGATTACTGACAAGAAGTGATGACAGGTGTTGCGAATGTGTTGACACGGGGATGCTGCCCTGTGTAACAATTGTCAGTCATCGGCCAGTTCTGAGGTTTGGCTAATGGGGAATGGTTACTGGGAGGGAGTAGGAACTGTTAACAGTCACATGGTCAGAAAGAGTAATTTATGGTACAAACATCTGTTTTGTAAACAGCTGGAGACACATGTGATACAGCAGTATTAGGCTAAGTCGTGTGTAAAATACTACAAGTATATTCAGCACAGTGGTTAAGGAACGATTTCCAACCGAGACACTGGACTGGGATTAGGGAGATCGGGCTTTGCATTCTGACACAGCCCTCCCTGTGACCCTGGGCAAGATGTGTCACCTCTGTGCACATCAGCTCCGAGAACAGGATGATATTTCTGTTGTCTGTCTTGCCTGTTTAGGCTGTTAGCTCACTGGTGCATGGCCTGACCCGTCTGGGGAGCTGCACACCTGGCACACCTGATTCGCTCTGCCCTAATCTGCAGCGTCACAAAAACACAGCTAATTGCTAATCCTGGTGGGGAGAAAGGCACATTCCTTGCCCCAGAGAACTCACAGATTTAAAATAACAAGAATTATTGCTGCTGAGGTTAAAGTGGTGCTGCATATGCAACCAGATGATTCCCATGTGCCGTTATTTAATAGATACAGACTGATGCCAGAAAATACATGGATGAAACTATATCATCCCTATTGACATGTTTGACACATGTATTCCCTCTGCTAGATGCTGTGGTCTCTGCTGCAGTTTGGGATGCATAAAATGAGAGCTCCCTGCCTGCAGCACTTCACCAGGATGTTTATGGACAGAAAAACGGATGGGGGGTAAATGTCTGCCAGTCAGACCCCTCGCAGCTCTCAGCATCTTTCTTCAGAGAAATGCATCATTATAGCTGAACTGTGATGTTTATGATGTATCATTAGCATTATTCAGTTACTGACTT
Organism: Grantiella picta; assembly: GCA_013397955.1. NCBI lineage: Eukaryota > Metazoa > Chordata > Aves > Passeriformes > Meliphagidae > Grantiella > Grantiella picta. The sequence continues at coordinate 467,771 of VZRM01015741.1, forward strand.
CAGATGTCTTCTTCTCTGGCCAGAGCAATCATTATAGGTCTGTCCAAGAAGAGCTGTGACAGATGTCATGGTTTGTTACAGTCACTGTATGCCAGATTTAGCCTCAGGCCATGTACTGCTTGAGTACTTCCTCTAAAAGCATCTTGTGAGTACCCTGCAGTAGAAACAAGTGACAAGGACTTCAGATATATTTGTGACATTGAATGGACGCGTTTTTAGGATGAGATTGTGATGTGGCAAGCAGGCAAACAAAGAGCAGACGATACTTGCACAAAACCAGTTTCCTACCTATTCTTTACTACAACCTTTCATTCAGGTGGTGCACTCAGAGCAGTCAAGTCCTGCAAATCTGGGGTTAAAGGGGGTTTTGTGTCATGTTGCAAAACTATTACAGTCGTTTAATATTATCTTGTCTGTATTTTTCTCACAGCTCAAATTGCTGTATTAACAGCTGAGGTCAGTTTTGATGATGAAAGGAGGAAAGGCACAGATCAGCATGGCTTGTTGTCAGACAGAGTCCCAGGATCCAACTCAGTCAAGAATTGTGATTGTTCTTGAGCTACAAAGACACAAACCACCCTTATTGGTCTGGTGTAAAAACAGACAAGAAACCAAGAAATCAGTGTTGGCTCTGCTATAGACACAGCATCTGAACTTACCACATGTACTTCAACTCAAACAGGTTCTGTGTGTCACTATGTGTGTCCCATTTGGGGGATCACTGGTGGCCTACACACCCCAAAAACCTCTCTCTTCCCTTCCCTGTCTGTGCTGAGGAGCTCCCTCAGCAAAGTGTAGCTAATTGGATATTTTAACCATATTTTACATCGACATTACATGTTCCATATGTAAGTCAGGAGTTCCAAGCTGGCAGCAGTCACTCGAGTGCTGCTCCAGGTCACCTCTCAAGTGTTCGTGAAGAGGACATGTAAATACCATATGTTAAGTAAGACTGATAAAAACAAATACACAAAACCCTGGAGAACTCCCTGGTGTCATCATAACCCTCAGAAATTCCGTCCTGCCCGCTCGAGGGGGAAGTGAGAAAATGAGTGACAGAGCCTGGGTTACCAATTACTGCTGAGGCTTCAGTATTCAATTAATGCTTCTAAAATTGTGAGAAAGGATGCAACAACGTCTCCCCTCCAATGCTAATGACGTGTGTATATAGGAAATAATTGTGAAGAAACTCTCTTGTCAAAAATAGTCCTTCTTTGCATGTGCATCTGAGAAGGAATCAGACAGAGCATATTATCCACGTGGCCAAATGATCCATAGGATGCTGCTCCCCTCCAGAATAACTGCATTCTTCTGCAGAGGCTGCTTGTCCCATTGATGCTTTCTAAGGGACATTGCTGCCATGTGCTCCTTAATTAGGAGATTAGGAGAATTCTTTGACTGAAAATTAAGAATCACTATGGCTTATTTTTATCACTAAAAGATCGCTCCAGCAACTTCCTCCAGGAAATTGCAAAGGGAAGTCATTATGTGAGGGGGGCTGGGGAGGCCAAAGCCAGCTAGATTGTGCATATGAACCCCAGATGAAATGCATCCTAGCTCTGTGAGGGGGGCAAAAGGGGTGTTTACTAGGTCATTTACCATGTCCTTGTTTTTAAAGTTTCCTTTTCCACGATTACTTGTTGACCTTAATTGTTTCCATGCCCATGAGATAAGTCTTTGTACTTCCTACGGAGGCTTAGTGGAGAGGTCTGGGGATTGCTCTCGCTAATTGCCCTGTATTCCTTCATTTCCCTTGAGTGTCTGTGGCAAGCCCATTCCCACATATGCTCCCCAAATCCATTTTAATCGGAGGGGCAGCACTGCACAGCTGACGACATATGTTTAGCTGCATTCAGGGCTCGCTGAAGCATGCCTCTCATGTTACATAAAAGGGGAAGGTCAGTACAAAACAAACAGCTTTTTACAAGCCACGGCTTAAGAATCCTGTCCTAAAGAACTCTTGCGTTTCAGGGAGTGACAAATCAGCTTGTCGCTGAGCTCTGTTCTCTCTCGAGGCTTTTTTTCCTCCTTTTTTTCCTTTTTTTTTTTTTTTGCATACATTAGGAATGCTGTTAGTCTCCCAGGACAACCTGTGTCAAAGCTTTCTCTTCTGGCAGGAATAAAGCTGTCCGGGGCCCGATCCTCAGTTTCCCTGGATCAGCAGAGCAGGCTGGAGCACAGCAGTGCTCCTCCAGCCCTGTGTGCACCTGCTGCAGGAGGGCAGCCCCAGATTCCCGCAGAGTAAACTTCCATGCCACTGTCTGCTGGGCTTTGGGAAGAGCTTTGTCCCTGTTCAGGGTAACAGCAAGGAAAGGGGATACTTAAGGAAATCGTGAGCCAGTTTCAGTGGAATTGCTTATTTCCTTTTATTTCCTTTTAACTGGTGGGGTTTTTGTTCCCCTCCAATTGACCTGGAACCAAGGTAGGAGATGACCCAGAGATTTCCCACGGAGAGCTTGGCTCTCAATTCCCATTTCCTTTAATGGGATCAGTGCACACAGCCCTGTCTGTGGGTTTGCCCACCTCTGGCAGGAGCCCCAGCATAGAGGGGCTGCACAGAGCTCTGTGCTGGGGGCAGAGCAGTAAATTCCAGCCTCGCTCCACATCCCAGCTAAGGCCTCTCCCGGCTGGCTACAGCCTCAGGCTGCAGAGCAAAACCAGCTGGGCTGGTGCCAACCCCATCTCTGCTGGGTGGGACCCCGGGCAGTGTTCCTGCGGGTTTTGAGGGCCCCACAGCCCCTGCTCCGAGGTGTGGGCAGAGTGCCCATTCTCCTGAAAACCCACATGGGCAGGAGGATGTTTCTCCCAGAGATCAGCCCTTGTGTAACATCGCTCCAAACATCTGTGCGGCAGCGTCTGCGAGAGCATCCTCGCCGCTCAGCCTTCCCACATTTTTTGGAGCCCTTACAGAACACATCTCCCCTGGGAAGCCTTGCTGATTCAGCAGATTCCTGGAGACAAGGGCTGTTTGCGGCACTGATTCATTCACTTTGGTTATTTATACCGCCGCGCTGGGTGCTGTGTGAAGCAAGAGCAAAGCGCTGCTCATGCCCCAGAGGCATCACAAGTCAAGAAGGCAGCAGGATCCAGGCAGCGCATGCAATCCATGAGAGGGCAGGGAGCAGGCAGGCCTGCGAGTCAGATGAGACAAAACTCTGCTCCCGACTTCATCTCGGAGCAAAACCACCCCTTCTCCACTTGACTTCTGCGTGCAAGCCTAGTTTAGGTGGGGATGTGTTGTAATATGAATTCCAGGTGCCTAAGCTGTGTTTGGGATGGTTTCCAGCCTGCTGGGGCCGGGGGCAGCTGTGGCTGCTGTGGGGTGGCACAGCAGCTCTCCCACCTCGACGTGGACCACGTGTTAGGCAGGGATTTGTGCCAATTAGCACTGCTGAGAAGCATGCTAGTGACAGATATTTAATGGACCTGGAAGCTCCTATCAAGAACAAGAATACCTTAAAACCTGTGAAAAAGATATCGTACAACTATTACTTTTAGTGGGCTTTTCACATGATGTTTGGCTCCGTCATCGGGTGGATTCCAGCAGGTCCTGAATGCCACTTGCCACAGGACGCTTTCAGAAATGTGTTTTTCCTGTTGATATAAAATGGCTGATATAAATAGTGCTTCTTCTTTAGCAAGGCATGATTCCTTGCAGATTTCCATGGGGATACTTAACTATGTGGCTCTGCCAGCTGTGGGCTTTGTGCTGCCATACCCAGGGTGTGTTAGTGACCTTGGAAACTGAAATCCCAGGATATGGCAGAAGCAAGTGATGCCACCAAAATGGGTGCAACTGCTTGTTTGAGTGAGGGAAAGTAAACTTATTTTAGTGAGTCAATTTTATAGCGGTTTTTCTTCCTCTTTTTTTTTTTTTTTAAATTTTTAACTTAGTGTAGATTTTTAAACGCTATTCTGCAGCCAGCTAATTAAACTGATGCAAGTGGTTTCAATGTTCTTTTGGGGAAAAGTTTACAGAAAGAGTTCTTGGTATAGGCTAATAAAATTCCAGTGGTTGGCCTTGAAATAAGCACGGAGGGAACTTCAGATGCAGGCAGTTCCACTGCTTTTAAAGTTAACGAAAGCTCTGGGGGATGGGTCAGGAACTCTGATTGACAGCTCTATTGAGATTGTCTCCCTTGTTCTTCCAGTATCAATGCATTTTGCCAATACTAAATTCACATTTGCCTGCACAATAAGGAGAGGCCAAAAAATCATTTTTAGGGGATGCTGGGGCTGCTTTGTCATAGCTGGGGACAGAAATTCTGCATTGGAACAACAATTTCAGGCTGTGCAAAGATATGTGACCATTCTGACAGCAAATCCACCTGTTCCATACAGCATTCACTACCCAGACTGGAGTGTTTAATTGCTCTGAAGTGAAAGCCCAGCTCTGAGGGGGAATTATCACCGTCTGCAGCCAAGCCCAGGAGTTGTACCACAAAATTTTCCCCAGCCCAAGGACCCAACAAGCCTGTGTGTGCAGTGGGATTTGAACCCTCGTGTGCCGCCCTGCCGTGAGTTTCAGTTTGCTGCTCTGATGGTTTAGATGGAGATCTTTGCAGCTGGAGCTCCGTTTGGTGCTTGGCTGGTTTCTGCAGCCAACCTGCATCCCTGGAGCTGCCTGGGGAACACTCCTGCTCCAACTTGATCAAAGGCTCTGGGGCTCCCTGCCGGTGCCGTGGCGATTGGGAAGCAGCATTCCTCAGCAGGTGTAAAAGTCCCTCAAGAGAAGGGCATGGAGCCTTATAGCAAAATAGACATCAGCTAATCTCTCATGCCTAGCTGATTTTACTGTGACGTTCTGCCAAGCAGCCCGAGGCAGTGAAAAATAAACTGCTAGCATTATAGTATCATTACGTTTCTGATTCTCCGGAGGAGCCAATATTTGTTTGCTTTTCTCTGAAGTGTTTCGTGTCACCACGTATGTTCTCTCCCCTTCTTTTCAGAGCAGGCAGAAGGGGAGGAGGAAAGTTTTGCAGCAACTGCACAGCCCAGATTTTGTGCTGCTTCGGGGCTGGAGGGTTGGGGGCTTTGTTGTTGCTCTTTTTTTTTATACTTACAAAATTTGTAAAGATTATTTGGCAACCTGTGAGCGCCGTGTGGAAGTGAGCATTGCTTCGCAAAGAGGCCAATCTCTGCAAACAAATTTTGCAGCTGTAAATTTGATAGGTGCAAAACCAGTGTGAAAGGGGCTCGCAGGTACTTATTCTCCCCCGGACTGTGCTGCAGCCGCACCATTCCTGCATCCCCGGAGCATCCCAGCCCCGGAGCGGCCCGAGGGAGATCCGGAGTCGCTCCCGCGGGGTTTAGTGCCCCGAAGGCAGCGGGGCTTTCCCGAGGAGAAAACCTGGTGGTCTGAACCGCGGCAAGGTCAGGCAGCTCCCCGAGGGGATAGCTCCGCTGCTGCCCGCCCGGGGATGCTCAGCCCCCGAGGATGCTCATAGCCCCCGAGGATGCTCAGTCCCCGAGGATGCTCAGCCCCCGA
>VZRM01015741.1:473322-499248 GCA_013397955.1 Grantiella picta
ATGCTCATAGCCCCTGGGGATGCTCACAGCCCTCGGGGTTGCTCAGTCCCCGAGGATGCTCAGCCCCCGGGGATGCTCAGCTCCCGGGGATGCTCAGCCCCGAGGATGCTCAGCCCCCGGGGATGCTCAGCTCCCGGGGATGCTCACAGCCCCGCGGGCAGCCGGCTCTCCCTCCCTCCCGCTACCTGGCAGGCTGCTCGGCTCTTCCCGCAGGGAGAACAGCACCGCAGCGTCCCTGCTGCCCTGCCTCGTGTGTTTAAGGCAAGGCGGAGTGACTGCCGTGGCTAATGAGGAGGGAGCGCGGTGGCGGTGCTGCCCCGGGCGGGACAGGCGGCACAGGCGACACCAGCACCCTGCGGACCCCCGGGCCGAGGGGACACTGAGCCCAGCACCGCCCGGAAAATGTCACCTAACCAAGCTTCCGACAAACCTGCCACTCGGCTTGCAGTGCAGAGCACAACGGGACACGATTCTATGTTTTTGGGTTTTTTGGCGTGACCACTCATTTGGCCACGCGCAGTAACAGCGAAAGCATCTGAAACGATTCCCCATCCGTGCTGCCCCTCCGCGAGCTCCGGGCAGGAAGATTTTGGGGGGTTCTTGCTCTGTTTTGGCTTTGTCTTTCCGATCCTAGCGGAGGCTGTGCGGTGGCTCTAAGCGCAGCCCCGATTTTAGGAGCGATTCTAGAGAATCCCTTTCCACCCCGGGGCAGCCCTCAGGGCACATCGGACCGGAGAGAGCATCCTCGCTTTTCCTCTCTCTGCTGCTACCTTCGCAGCTGATTTCAGCCGATAAACATCATCCTCGCGCCGCTCGGCTTGTTGTAAAAGCTGCAAATAATCCAACTTCGGGAAGGAGTTAGTGGCCGCTGATGTCACCTCGAGCTGGCTCTGTCCCTATTGTTCCCCGGGTGAAATGTTAACTTGCTTCCCTTTGAAGGCTCTCACAGATGGGGGAATTAGAGGAATTACAAAATTACAATATTCCAGAGTCCTGGAAGCCAGCGTTCACCTTAGGCATTTATCCGAAAGTTTCTTCTTACTCTCGCAGATGATAGAAAATAGGAATGAAGTAATTATGGGTTTTTTTCCCCCAGTCTAATATCAAATGCTGAATCTTAATGTGAGGTTAAAATGTGCAACATTTCAGCTGTTTTCAGGTTTTCAGCTGTTCCCATGACTAAAAGGCGTGGAAAAATAATGAATATTTGCTCACCTATATAAATTAGAAATTTGCAAGGAAGGAACCACAGTTGTATTCTTAATTCGTGATAACTCTTAAGATTTTTTTTTTCTTTTAACTTCAATTTTATAAATACATATCTGAAGTAAAAATATGGGAATCACAAAGGTCAAAGGTAGAAAAATGAGCAGGAGATAAAAGATGCTGTTAAAAAAAAACCAAAAACAAAACTAAAAAACACACCTTGAAAACTGCCCAGCTGTTTTTCAGCATAAAGTATTCCATGTTTCCTACATCAACATTTGCCTGGAGGAAGGGAAGGAAAGTGATGACAGGGCAATGTTATGATGGGAGAAAGATGATTAGAGGTGGCATTTAAAAAATAAAAATAATGGTGAATAGTATCGTGAATAGCATTGCCAGTTTGTCTGGGTTGTGTTTCCACTATTTTCAGGTTATAAGGATTTTTAGTTCTTCAGGGGATTGTTTATAAATATTAGAAAAACATACATTTCAGGTTCTAAACTCAGTATTTTTCTCCCATACTTTAATTTTTCTGGATTCGTATTTAAAAGTTCAGTTTCTAATGAGCAATTAGCATGTCAAAAGTATGCTGCAAATGACTAATGCTAAATAGCAGAGATGCAAGATATATCACGAGAGTTTCTCAAACTATTTGCTAAACCCCATGAAAGAAGATAAACATATTAAAAATAGTTGGATGGGTCATTCTCTGAAAGGAATAGTGGATTCCTAATTATGGTGTATTAATATCTTTCCACAATACCTAGATTTTTTTCCTTTTTTCCTGGAGCTATTTGGATTTATCACCCCTTTTCCAGTTTCTGTGTTTGCACAAGGAAAAATCAATGTCCAGAGCTTTAAAATATTTTAAGAAAAATGCATTAAAAATGTTTTCTGGCATCAGGGGATGGATTTTAGCAGCAGTTTACTCCAGAGAAAGATCTGCCTCACCACCTGTGTGCTGAACTGTGGCTGCCTCACATTTCAGTAACAAACCCTGGAGACTTCTTGGCCTCTCTGGAAATGTTGGATTAGCAGCACTCAGCCTGTTCAGCTCTGGCAGTTGCCTTTCTTTTGCTTTTTTGGAAGGGAAAATGGTGAGAAATAGTTGCCAGGATTCCCCAAATCCCTCTTGTCTCCAAAGACAACTCCAGCATGTTTCTGCTTTAGTCCAAGTATCCCCAGGCTTGGTTTAGTTTTTTTCTTAGATAAAGGAGGACTTGCTGTCTGCTCTTTGCAGCAAATGGGATCCTTGAACAGCTCCTTGAAGGGGAAAATTGGGCATAATGAAAAAAACCAGTAGCAAATGAGCAAAACCAATTTTTTGGGAGGAAAACCAGAATTTTTCCCCCACCTCGTAGTGTCCCAGCCCTACAGTGCGCTGTGGCCATCACACACCTGAGTCCCTTCATTTCAGGCATCTCATAGAAATGAATGGTTCTTGGAAGGAGCTGAGGGATCTCCCCTATCCTGCAGTGCCTCTGGGGAGGGATTTGGGGATGGAAGAGCCTGGATGGGATCTGCACAGCCAAGGACAGTACCAGGTGTGTGGCCTGTCCTGCTGTCACCAGCTGTGCCTTACCTGTCACACAGCGTGGGGGCAACTTGCTTTTCTTTTCTTGCTGAACAATGGCAAATCAATACGGTCACAAGGCAATTTTAGGAATGATCTTCTTCTTTTCTGTGTCAAATGATCTGCTCAGGGCAGAGCTAGTTAATGGCTTGTGTCCATGAAAGCAGAGGGGGAACGTTTCTGAGACAGAGAGATTAGGAGCAAGGGCAGAACCTTTTGTTGTCATCAAGCCTTTCTGCAAGTGTTTCACAGTAGGCAAAAATGAAATAAAATTGCATCAGGAGTTCGTTTGGCTTGCAGTATGGCTCTTGACTGAAGGCTAGTTTTTGGTCCACTTTGATGTGTTGAAGAACAAGAACTTCCAGTACCAATTCTGCTTATGCACATAAATCACGGGGGTTGGAGAGCAGGAGAAGTGACAGCTTGGTTCTCTTCCTCCATGAACGAGGGCTGCAGTCCATCCTGGTGGCTCTAAAGTGTCCAAGGCTGATAACAAATGCTCAACACTATCTGAGTCAAGAGGCCAATAAAGCCTGAAGTATTTATACACCTGTGGCATGAATAGCTGGGTAATGAATGACGAACCTTTTTGTTGCCTGTGTGGTTTGGGTTTGGTTGGTTTTTTTTTTTTTTTGCCATTTCTAGCTTGCACTGCAGCGAGTCTTGTGCCCTTTGCATTGTTTATACCTTGTCAAACCTGTTTTAAATAAACCATTGTGCTGCACTTTCAGTTTGGCAGGGAAATTGCTGCCCTCTCCTGGTTTGAAGCAATTCTCGACCAGCTGAAGGCATCTCCAAGCAAATGCCAGTTGCAGTGTGATAATATGATCCAATATGAAATTAATTAAGGCTACACAATAGTTTCTTTAAGACTAAATCAGAAAAGAGGGCAGGCAGCCCTATCTAGGACAATAGGATTGGATCCAAATGCAGTTTTAAAGACGCATCCCGCCTCCCCTGATCAGAGTGCATTTAATGAGATTCATGCAATTTCTTTCTGAAAACAATAGCTTTAACCATTGGTTGCATAACCCAGGATATCCAGCTGAGGCCCCCCAAGTACAGAGTGTTCCACAGAAAGGAATGACAAAAACTCCTCCAGTTCAACTTAAATAATTAAAACAAGATCTGGAGAAATGGCCAGCCCGGTGAGATGCCTTTCAGGGGGTCAGGCAATGGAGGAGGCGAGATAAAACTCCTAAGGGCAAAGTTAAATTTGTCCATTCCCATTCTCTTTCTGGGGCTGAGCAGCACGAATTGCCAAGACCCCTGAGAGTGCTCAGCCCCCTCGGCCTTTGGGGCTTTCAGCACCTTGCAGGATCAGGTCCCATGGCCATAACTCAGAAAAGGGTATCTATTGTCTGCACAGCAACAGAGGAGCTCGGCACCATATACTCCCTGAGATGTGCTGGAGTCTGGGGCTGTGATTTGTGGCTCTCATTTTACATGAAGTTTAAAGTTTCTTGGCTGCTGGAGATCCCACTCTGAGCCCAAGGATCTTCTGCCATGGAAGTGGGTGGGAACAAGACGTGGCAAATACAGGCAGTGCTATAGACAATGCTTATTTAGGATTGTGGAAGCATTGCAAACAAAGGAAAAAATTCCTCTTGCCCCACCAGCTACAATAGCTTCACAAAGCATTCAGAGCAACAAATGCCATTTTCCAAAAAGTTCATACCAGCAGTCTGAGAAGAGTGTGGCCTTCCTGGAAGTGTGGAAAGCCAAGAGCTGTGGCCTCTTATAGGCCATATTAATGGTGAGCACTGTCTTTCAGAAACACTTCATGAGTAACAAAATGCTTATAGTAGTTGCCCTCCACTCCTCCTTTAAGACTAAAGTTATTTAAGTCGTGCTTTGAAGATCTTGCTTTTGCATCCCACTGTGATAACATACAGCAGCGATCCTGTTTGTTGGGTGATTCAGAAACAAAATGCAGCCTCGTGGCAAACAAAATCTCCTGTTCCCAAGGCAGAAGTGAAGACAAATTCTAGGTGCTTCCCTGCTGTCTGTTCAGAGCTGCAGAGAGAGACTTTGACAATTTCCCGGGCTCAGAACTTGAGGCAGGACCCAATTAAAGCTGCATTACTGGTGTCTTTCACATATTTACTTGTGACAAGGACAGGTTTGATTCTTCCTCTTCACAGAAGAACATTTCACTCTTCAATAGACATAATTTGGTCCATCAGGGCTCTTTTGCAGGCAGTATTTCATAGGCATCTGCAGCAGCATTTATTCCTAAGTAATTTGATAAACAGGTAAACACAGAAGAATCACCATGACAGATAGCACAGGAATTCCTTTACTTTGACCAGCTTTATGCTGCACCCAAATCTGTGTTACTGATCTGGGTGTTATGTGTGGACATGTGCAAAATGAACATGCTCCCAACCCATCTTATTTTTGTTACAAAAGAGCAAAAGAAAGGAAAACCGGGCTGGAGTAGCCAGAATAGCATGTCCAGAGTGCTACTTCCCTAAATACCACCTGAGGTTGGAAAATGACAGGGATTTGACACCTTTTTTAGGTGTTTCTTAGCAGCAGCTGCCTGACCAGGATGTCAGGATAAATACAGTTGAGTTTATTTCTCACTACTTTGCTCCAAGTCTGACTCCAGGTTTGTGATGACATTCAGGATGAACAAATTCACTTGCTGCCCCAGAAGGTTTCTGTGAAGATCCTTTGTCTGTGATTAAGCCAACATTTTGCACAAAACAGGAGAATCACTGAGCACTCTGTAAATTTTTCTCTCAAGGTGTCCAAGCACAGCCCAAGGCTATTTTGATGGACAGGAAAAAAGCCATGGCTGAGTGCTTAGCGGTCCTTGCAGCCCTCCAGCTCCTTACTGGGGCTGGAAAATGGAGCTGGGGGTTACTGGAACTGTGCTGTGGGACATTTTCTCTCTGATTTTGGTCAGCCCTGGCCTGCCCTGGGACAGCTTTCACTGCCACGCTGTCACTTCTGCTTCCAAGTCCACAATCAATTTTCCACTTCAACTGATCAGTTGGGACAACAATCATTCCAACAGCTTTATGTGTTGTCAGAGGTATATCAGTCTGGGCTGAAGGAGAACTGTAAAATGCGTTCCTTTTCTTAAAATTAACCTGAATTTTAGTAGAAGCTCCAGCCCAGTTTTTTTTTTTTGTTTTTTGTTTTTTGTTTGGGTTTTTTTTTTGTTTGTTTTTTGGGTTTTTTTTTGTAAAACGCTGCCGCTCTCAGCCATCCCTACCTGGACACATTTGCAGCCAACCCACATTTGTTAATCGCCAAAACAAGGCGTGAGAGCTAAAAAAACAACCAAACCCCAAACCTCCAAACAGCACCACGGCTCTGCCTGTTACCAGATGCCACAGTGGTGATGTCAAGCATAAGCTGTACATTTTTATCTTTTAAATGGAGACGTCCCTTGGGCACAGCCACTGCCCCTGTCCACAGCTATCCTTGTCACCCGGCTGTCCTCCGCGCTCGGCGCTGCGAGGCTCACACCATCCGGCCGCGTTTGCTGCGTGAGGAGTATAGCAGTGGACAAGGGCAGAGATCGAGCTCTGGGGTCCTGGGGACATTGTGGTTTTGAGGGACTGGCATCTCGGCATGGGGAGCCATCCTTCGGAAGGGCGAGCAGCCGGGGCTCAGGGCTGCTGTGCGCTTTTATTTGCATTTATTGCTTGCGATCGCAGACGTTCATCTTGAGGTATCGCCAGAATGAAGGGGTAATAAGACACGACAACAAAGGAGGCTAAAGCTAACGGAGGGAGGCTGGGGCTCTGTGGGGTACTGTGAGGCTGAGGCATTTCCAGGCTCTGTTCCTGACTCCTTCATCTCCCCACTCTGGAGCCCCCAAATACCACTGCCCCACACTTGGCCATTCAGAGCTTGCCCCTGCCAAGGGCTTGATCTGAGCTTACCCAGGCAGGTTCTTCATCCCTCACTCCTAATTTCATCTGTGGGTTATCCAGTATCATGAACTCCCCAGTTATTCCAGGGTCCTGATAAGAATGGTTCCCAGCTGGATTTGCTATGGCTCCCCACACCAGATGTGCACAATTCCATTAGTGCAGGGGATGTAAAAAGGGGTGATCCCCTTTTCTGGGGTCTGCTGTCCATCTTTCATTGACTTTGCAGCGTGGTCTCCTACCTTCTCCCCACAATCTCTCTTTGTTCTTGTGCAGGGAATTAATTCCTCTCTGCACGTTTTCCTAGAGGAGCTCATTTCCACTCCATCCTCTCTCCATCTGATTAGGACAGGAAAAAAAAATATATTCTTGTTTGTCCCTGTTTGTTCTTTAGTAAAGACTTGTTTGGTAGAAAGTGAAGGGTGTCAACTACATGAGTAATCTGCAGTGTTTAAATCTGCAATTTTAAATCTGTCTTTAAAACTTTATGGGATGTTGCCTGCAAGAAAAATGTCATAGCTCCATTTTGCCCTTCAGTCACAAGTGGTTTGACCATGTGGGGAAAAAAAAAAGAGAGAAAAACACAGATTTATACAAGAGCAGACAATGTAAATGCAAAGTAATTAATGTGGTCATAAAAGACTCCTCAAAATACATATTTCTAATGATTCCTATCATGATTTTTGGGCAGTTTAAGTGGCTGCTGCCAGATCAGACCAGATGCATTCACGAGGCAGAACAATCCCAGCTGTAACAAGCTACAACCCCACACGACTCGAATGCAAAGCATTGATCCAGTGATATTCCTGAGGTTTACAAAACAGGGGGTACTTGTGGAAGGTGACAAAGCTCCAAGCAGGCATGAGATGGTACAGCTGGGATTTACACAGAGGTGACAAACTCAGGGATGTCACAACCACGCAGCGAGACCTGCCTGGTGTGAGAGGAGCTGTGAACCTCCTGCCTGGGACATGCTTTCACCTGTTGCCTCATTTTACAAATGAATATGCAGCTACAAAAGTTAACGCTGCGAATACTTTAGCAAAACTTCAAAAATATTTGGGTTTTTTGTTTTTTGGGGTTTTTTTTGGTGAGTTCTTGGTGCGCACAGGCTGAGGGTGAGCAGCTGCTCGTCTTCCTTGTACGTTTTCGCATTTCCATTTCAAAGATTGATTTGTGGAAGATCCCTCTTGGAGCTGTTGGGGGGAATAAGGAGGTGTCGGAGGGTTTCCCCTAGCAGGCACTCGGTGGTCTCCAGCTGCTGTGCAGAAAAAGCCTCTTTGTATCACAGAGCATCTCCCTTTCTTGGGGGAGGCAGTGCAGGCACAGCGCAGCTCCCTGCCTGTCAGCAGCACCTGAGAGGCACAGGGAGAGCAGCAGCTCCATAAATCATGCGGCAATAAATCAAACAGAGCTGGGAATCAATCGGAACAATTGACAATGAGTCCTTTGAAGCTGACAGTGGAGGCTCTAAGCGGCAGGAGCACAGCACAAGAGAGAAGTGCTGCTCTCAAGACTTTGGCTTTTGGGAAATGCATTTTATATCCAAAGTGTGCATGGATTTGGGCAGTGAGTTTCATGTAACATAGGAAGAATTTAATATTTTTGTCATTTAAGTGCTTGGCTTTATGGTAGTCCTAAGAATAACAAACACCATGGTTTAAATCTACAGTGACCTACAAATCCTCAAGAGTTCTGCCCCACGCAGGGTCTCCAGGAGGGGATGTACAAAGGAAAGTAAGGGCCGAGCCATTTGCAAACTCTGAGGAATGTGAACTGGATGTTTTTGAGAAATCTGAAAACACCAGAGAAGTAAATGAAGTGAAAATGTAAGAAGGTTGGTCTACACTTCAGACATTTCAGAGCTCGGATGGTTCCAGAAGGCTGTGCTGTACACGAGGATCCTCAGGGCATGGGCACAGATTAGGTGACCTCTGGAGACTCATTCCAGCCCGGTGACTCTTTGAGAAGACAAATCCACTGCCAGATGCAAATCTTACATGAAAAGTGTAACATGAGGCTCACTTGTGGGATCCCACATATGATGTAGGTTTTGCACAGTTGCAGAGGAAGGTTCAATGAAAAACTGCCAGTTGTGCTGGTATTTGGAAGATGGGAAGGAAAAACAAAGGAATGAACATTAAATGAGATGGTTACATTTCAATATTTCCGACCTGAGCTGCAAGGTGCTCTAAAAAATGGGTATTTTTAAAATTGCTGCCATCTCAGAGAGAATAAGATAATGCTGGACGTCTCTCATAGAGAAATCCTCCTGGACATGGCTGTGCAAAACATTGTAGGAGATTAAAGCAAAGCATTCCAGTGACTTGTTTAAACATATCTTCTTATATCTCTTTGCAGCAATCCCTAAGCCCCAACCACCAAAGACTATCTCCTCACAGCAGTGACAAATTCCATCCCAAACAAACCACCTGGGGCATGCTGAATCGCTAAACACAAATGTCAGAGGTCTAGATCATTTCCAATATTCTTTGACATTGCTTATGATGTGGCCTCTGGCACATTCCCAACAGAAGAAAGTTCAGTTATATTTCTTTCAATTAAAGAATCTGATTTAGCCACTAATCATGTCAAAGAATGTCTGGGGGAGGGAGAGGAAGAGAACGTGAGCGAGTGGTGGTGCTTTCAGACAGGATGGCTCGTGGGATGGATGGGGCTGGGACAAAGGCTGGCACAAATAGAAAATCAGCAGATGTGTTGGTTTGGTAGAATCACACAAAACCTATTAATGCACAGCATCAAGCATTCTGCTGCAGTGAAAAATCCCACTCTCAGGACTCAGTTTTTGGGAGGAAGGAAAGTGTTTGGGAGGGCAAGAAGCAGTGAATGGGAGAGGCTCAGCAAGGTTTATGCAGCATCTCCTGCATTCTAAGCCAATCCCAAGTGTGTTCCTGTGTCAGCCCTAGAAGTCCCCAGTGCTGGAGGTGAGGGTAGGGCAGGTGAGGACCTCAGTGGGGTTGAGTCTGACACTGCTGCACCTCTCTGTACAAAGCCACTCGAAGGAAAGCCACAGTCCAAAAAAAAAAAAAAAAAGCTATATTTTGGTGGATCAGGACACCTAGGATTGCTTCACCCATGTGAAAGTGTTCCTGATCTTCAGGGAACAGTGGAAAAAACAGACAGTTCCCAAACCTCAAAAAAGGTTTGAGATCGTCGTTAAGAGGATTTGCATTTGGAAAATTTTGCCAGGTTACACAAGCAGATGCAATACTCGGAATATTTCTGCCCAGGTTTTCCAAACCTTTCTTTTCCAAAATCCCTGAGGTAACATTGCTTAAGATGGGAACAGATGGACCTTTGTGCATGATCCTGGGAGAGTCTCAGGGGTTTCTGAGGTTGAGGTCTTGCTGGGCATTGTGGCATCCAGTGAGACACCAGCCAGATCTCACCATGCAGGGGAGATGCTGTAAGGCACAGAGTGGTTGGGGCATTTCTTATTTCTTCTCTATAACAGCGTAAAAATGTCTTAAAACCACCCCCAAACACCTGTACAGCCACGAGAGTGTCTGTACAGTCTTTTAATGTTGCCCACATATATTTAAGGGTTATAAAATCGTAGCAATCACTTTTTTGTGGTTTGTTGGGGTTTTTTTAATAGTTTTACACACAATGATTCGACACATTTATTTTGGCATTTTCACAGACATTCAGCCCTGGACTGGTGGTGTCTCTATGGGAAATTTTAGCACTGAGTAACATAATGAGAGAAGTTTGAGCTGGCAGCACGGACTCACCAAAATCTCATCCTGATGCACCTTCCCAGGGCTCCCAGTTGGGTGCAAACCCTCAAAAGCAGAACTGTGCAGCCTCATCCCTCTCACACACAACCACACAGCCTCAAACCTAGAAATATTTTCTTCACAAAAGTACCCTGGCCCATGTTACTTATTAAGTCCATCAGTGTTGATATGAGGGTTCTGCATGTCTAAAAAGATGTGTGAGATCCCAAGCTTTTACAATATTTGATGGGTTTGGGGCATCTGTTTTAAAAGCAAGAGCATTTTTCTCAGTGACAGACGTGGGCTCTGCTGGAGGGAAATCCTTGGTGTAAATGCAGAGGTTTCTTAGTTCCTGGACCTTAAGATAACACCTTGGTCAGGGAGCAGTCGTGTTGGTAACCTTGCACTTGGAAAGCTGACATCTCCAAGGAGTGCAATATTGAGGACAGATGTAGCAGCTCTTGGAGCAGGGCTGTGTGTTGCCAATTCCGTGTCACGCTACACATCTTACATACATTAAGGAGCAAATGGGCTCATTCCCGTGGCAGCAAACTTCACAAATCAGAACAAAAAATTATTTATCGTGACAGGCAGGTGGTACTGCAGACAGAAATATCTCTTGACCTTGTGGAAATGTGGTTGTGATGGTCTCAGAGAGGCTGATTTTTTTTTCTTCCTGCTGTTTTAAGAGAAATCTTATATTTTCAGGCATGTAAAAATATTTTTAAGCAGCGATATGCCTCAGGCATGTGGATTTTATAACATGCCTGCTTTTTTGCAACCAGCTGAGGTGTTGTACATGCTGTTTAAAGCACGGTTTTTATCAGAAAAGCAACATCTGCCTGGGTTTGCACTAAATCTCCACCACCAGCCACTGCAGCAGGCAGCACACTCCAGCTTGACTGGAGCAAGGTGCAACAACACTGCTCCCCAAATCTCTGTGAAATTGGAGATAATTCCATGCAGGGCCGATTTTCAAAGGCCTTGTTTAACATCTCTAAAGGTTCAGCTGAGGGGCTGGGGAATTTTTCGGCAGTGCCCTGCTGCCTGGCGCCTGTCTGCATTCTTCCCGGGGAAATCCTGGAGCTGGGAGTGGAGCAGCAGAGGCTGAGCCCTGCGATATTCACGATGGAGAGGTGGAGGTTGTCACCTCTCGGTGCCAGCTGGGAATGCTGTGTACCTTTCTGATGGCCTGGATTTAGGGGAGATGAATTCACACCGGGGCAGAGCTATTCATAGGATGCAAAAAACCTTTATTTGCAGGGGTGAGCCTGGTGTGTTTGTCTTGGCAATATGAATGTGAAAGGGAGGTGGGTTTGCTCTCTCTGGCTTCCACTGAGGAAGATAAAAGGGGAGGGAGTATTTTTAAGCTAAATGACAAATGTTAGTGCAAGAGCCACTGAGCACGGACTAGCCAGTTCACTTCGGGGCTGGAAGTGAAAAGGAGATGTATGGCCATCGAGGCAGGGAGGTTTTCTTCCGAGAAAAGGGATGGGAACAGGAGCAACACATTCCTCAGGGCACTGCCAGGATGCACGGGATGAATTTGTGAGATGGGTTAGGAGATGGAGACAGGCAGGGGCAGAGCAGGGGCAGGATGGGGTTTGTCCCACAGGACGGTGTTGGCAGGGTGTGTGTCACACATCCACTGCTCTGCACTGTGTTGGTTTAACACACACCACTCAGTGCTCTCAGCCTCCCAGGTGTCTCCTCTGACCCTGCAGCAGCCTGGGCAGCTCTGTCCTCTCTGGTGCTCTGTGTCCAGTGTGACAGCAGGGCCAAGAAGCTGGAGAGAGAGCAAGAGCCTCCACTCCTCGCTCACATTCCCTGCTCCCACATTTGGGGGCCAAATCACCTTTTCCAGCATCACCTCACTCCTCTCAGACACAGAGGCATCACTGCAATGCTTGAAGAGTGGAGGGAGTGGGGGGAAAAGCACAAAAATGAAGATTTAGGTGTGTTGAAGTACAATTCTGGATTTTTTTNGGTGCTGCAGGGGAGGAGGGAGGGAGGGATTCCTAAACTCTGTTGTGGAATGAATACACCGCTGAAGTAATGAATAGAAACAAGATGTTTTAACCACCACCTAGAGAGGTTGCTGAGTGGCCATAATCAGTGCTCCCTAGGAGGTGGCCAAAATGTCTCCTTGCCATTCATTAGATCAGAATAGCTTTGGGTTTATAACGTGATCCTTCTTCCTGACCTTCTTTCTGTTCTTAAGTGACTTCAGGACTATAAATTCCTTCCTAGAAATAGCATTATTTATTTTACTGTCTCGTGTTTGTTATGGTCAGTTGTGATCTTTCTTTGGGAGATGTCATTTTGAATCAAAACGGATTTAGTGGTGACAGAGTTTGGTGCCCCCATTTTTTTTATACTGAAATTAGCCTTGCATGAGCTAAGATTAGTCTGTTTGCAAAATGTTCCTGCTCTTTATAACCTGTCTGTGAGAAACGTTCTGGGGTATTAGAGCTCGTTGTACCAACATTTCTGGGCTAATTTGCTGCTGCTTTAAATATCAAGGAAGAGTTTCAGATGGATCCCTAAGGCCTTGGCTACAAAACTGAGCAATACCCAGCTCCCCGGGCACAGGCGTGCTGTGGCACTCTTGGGTCTGCCTTCTCCTTTTGGGAACACCAAATCTCTGTTCCCAGCAGCAGAGCAGGTGATTTCCAGTGCAATCCTTGCTGAAATCCCTGGCACTGTGAGGAGCAAGGAGAATATCCATGGTTATTACACTTCATCAGCTTCTCTAACTACTCCAGGCAATTCCTTTTGGGACTTTTTAAAATTTGCATGATAGGTATCTTTACATCCCTGTGAAAAGCGCTAGATATTTGAAATTGCATTTCATCCTTAGAAAGTGCTGGGGCTTCCAGCTGAACTCCGACAGGCAGCTGGGGATGTTGACCAGGGCATGGAGCTCCCAGATTCCTGCAAATCCATTGAGAACGTGCTTGTCCTTGTGCTGAGAGAGGAGACAAAGTGCTGCTGGTTGAGATCCCTTCTGGGCCTGTCTGTGGAAAGGAAATTTGGGAAGCGCAGAGCTGTTGCCTTGCAGGTTTATGCTCTCATTTGTGTGGCAGAGAAAGAAAAATTCATTGTTTGTAGAGAGGCAACAAGGATTTCTGTGCAGAAACAAACGTGAATGAATGAAAATTCTACACCAGGCGCTGCCGGTGCAAGGGTCAGACTTTGAAAGGTGAATTATGAGAGAGTTTAGGCAAAACCTTTTTGGCTCCAAAACCCATTGAGTGGTCAATAGCAAAACTGTAGATTTAAAAATTCATGAGCTTTGGCTCTCTGTGCATTGGCTCTTAGCAGCTGGAAATGCTGGGACATTCAAGGCTTCCAGAAGCAATAATTATTTTTTTTTTTTTAAATACAGGAATATGGCTTAACTAAGCAATAAGGAAAATGTCTGCAATGGCATGTCCTGGATTGTTAAGAAATAAACCAAAGCAGTGATTTGGTTTTCCACATTTCTCAGGAAGTTAGGGAACTTAAAATAATTTTTGTTGTTTTAATGCAAGGGTAATGAGTAAATAAATAAAAGCACCAGGTCAATCTGCAAACCAACAGAGAGCTTATGTTTGATTTTATTCTTTGTTTATGAGGTTCATAAAAGTTCAGTTTATGTTTTACTGGGGCTGAGCCTCACACACTTCCAGCTTCAGGGCCAGATGTGGAAAGTACCTAAATGCTGTAAAAAGCAGTTTGAAAGATCATCTGAGTCTGATGGAGCTGAAAACCACAGAGATCTCCGAGAGACTCTTGGGAAACCTCCAGCTGAGATTCCCAGATAAACTGGGATTAACGTGGAGATGGTGTGAGCCAGGAGTTGGACACTTGGATTAGTAACTTCTCCAACAAAATGTACAAAGCTCTCAGAAGTTCTCCCAAGGTTAAGTGTGGGGAGAGAGGAATTGTGATTGCCAAATAAACTATCATACAGTGCTTTGTAGCTTTTGAGGTCAACAAAAATGTTCACTTTGGAGATCGGTGGTGCTCTGTCAGACCACTTGGGGTTGGTTCAGAGCTCATTTTGTATTCAGGAGTGACTCCCTTGGCTTAGTAAATTTAGATAGCTTCTAATAGTCAGTTTTGAGAGCCATGCCAGTTTTTTCCTGCTGATACAAGGACTGGGGACCAAATCTAGAAACCAAATCTAAAAAATGCATTTGGTGCCTGCAGATGGGATTTAAGCCCTGCTGCGTTGGTCAGAGATGTTCTCAGTGCAGTGCTGGGGACTATCAAGTTTGTCCTGACAAACAGGAGCAATGAACCAAAACTACACTTCATGTCAGCTGCCGCTTAGCCCTGAGAGCTCCTGGAGTCCTCAGCAGTCCTGCTGTCCTCTGGGCTGTCCAGGTGTCTTCAGTGTCCTGCCAGGGTGGCTGCACAATATCTCCTGCAGGGTTCAGCATTTTTTGGCTCCATGGGTGTAAAACCCACGACCAGGAGTCAGAAATTGAGTGTTTCCTTCCCTCAGTTCCCAGAGAGGCGTTCAGGAGTGTTCACAGCATACACTGACAATGAAATTCAGCCATCCCTTTCTATCCCAGCCCAGTGGAGGAGTCAGAGGTGGTGCAATGGCAGGGAGAGGCCAGGCAGATGGGCTGAGGACAGGTTTGGAAAGCTAAATCGAGCAGATTTTGCAGAAGTATGTAAGTGGTGTGCATGCCAGATTCGGGCTGATTACAACAAACTAGGTGAAACTGTCCTCTAATCCCTCTGAACTCAAATCCAGGACAGACTTACCCTCCCCGCTCTCACTGTGTTGGATTTAGAAAGACAAACAACTTTTCAAACCCAGCTTTGCATCTTCTGCACTCCAGATTAGAGCATTTCTTCTGTCTTAATTCTACCTTGATTTTCTGGGTTTTTCAAAGCTGAAAATGCCACAGTCAAGATTCCTTGGTAGAGCACAATGTTGATAACCACTTAACAAAAAATGGCCCTAGCAGATATATTTAGTTTACCCAAGAGTTAATGGAAAGCAGTGTCCAATTCCAAGTGCTGACATGATTTGTCAAGTTTGCCATTCTATATGCTTGAAGTTTCCTTTGAGGGGAGCTGACCCAAAACTGTAACGCTAAATAAACACCCTCTTCAAATAACCAATGGTGGTTTCCTAAATTGCCAATCAAATCCATAAATAAAGACACCAACTCTGAGTGTATTTAAGTCATGTTTAGCAGAACAGAACTAAACAATAACATTCTTGTTAAAATAAAATGTATTTTCATTTCAAAGCCGTTTTCCCATGAACATTCCAAATGTAAACAGCCCTAAAGATTTCTAAATTGTCTTTGCCTTTGCTGCTTGGGTGGATGGGAGAAAAAATTAGTCTGAAGCTACATTAGAAACACTGAAGCTGGATATGAAAGTCACAGAGACACAATGCTGCATATTGTCATAATTATCACTTCGTAAAGAAAAGAAAGAAAAGACCAGTTGACTTGGGTTATGAGGACTGGGATCTAAGCAGCATTTGAAGCCGTCTTATGTTGCAAAAGAAAAGGAAATGTGTCTTAGTTTTGTTCCCAGAAAACACAACACCCCCCAGTTTTAGCACAGACATCCAGGACTGGCATCTACCTTCGAGTCCTCTGGGTAAAACCAAGGCAAAGAGGAATTCTGCTCCAAATTGCTCTCTGCAGTGAGGGTCAAGCAGGACAAAAAGCAAGGCAGGAGAGGGAACAATTTAAAGTGGAATTTGGCTTCAAAGTCTGCTTTTCTGCCAGGTCAGCCTGGTTGGGCTTTGCACTCTGGCCAGCTTTTCTCTCCTGTTGCTCCCAATGCCTTTGCTGTGAGATTAATCCCCTCTTCCACTTGCCACGATATTGCACTGTCCTTGATGTCTCTGTGAATTAGGCCACCGGGGAAAATGAAGAAATATCTCAAGGAAGCCAACTGTTCTGAAATCCTCCTTATCCCGTTGGATTTGGTATTTCCATGGGATCCCTGGCGTCAGAGCTCTTTTCACAAGGCGCTGATTCAAGGCGCATTGGAGTTAACAGACCTTAACTACCTCCACTGAGCCCCGGATTGAGATACTATCTCTCACAGGCATTGAATTCTTACTTCGAGTAGCCTTTCTCATTCAGATCACATTCAGATGGTTTCGGGAAGATCTCAGCAATCCAAACACATCAGTGGCACTAAAAAAGGGAGAAATTTCTGTGTGAAAGGATGCCCTGGAACACACGCAGCCCCATCTCTGAATTCACTGTTCGTTCCATTTTGATCGCAGCCAGTTGGGAACATCTTGGCGGTTGAAATAAAATCATAGAATCACAGAATGGTTTATGTTGGAAGGGAATTGAAAGATCATTTAGTTCCACTGCCCTGCCATGGGCAGGGACACCTAAAGGAGGCTAAAAGTCAGCAGAAATATCTCTTGCATTGCAGGAGTTTTAGCTCCCAGATTATCTCCATCAGGTGCTTCCAGAGCTGCAGAAAAATTCATTGTTTGTAGAGAGGTAGAGTGGATTTCTGTGCAGAAACAAACATGAATGAATGAAAACTCTATACCAGTTACCTGTGCAAGGGTCAGACTTTGAAAGGTGAATTATAAGAGAGTTTAGGCAAAAATGACAAAACCTTTTGGGGACAAAACCTTTGAGGGAACTGCAGCAGCAGCACTGCTTTAGAGTGTAGGTTTTACCCACGACTCTCGTTATTTCTCAATTTTCAATCCATACAGTTGTTTCATTGGGTTTTTTTCCTGGGATAATGAAACCCGTGCCAGGCTCTGCAGCCATGGGAGGAGGGCTGGGAAGGACCTGTCCAAGACGCTTTTTTCCTCCAACAAACCATTTCACAGCACAGTTGTGCCACCACCTCCCAAAGCCGTGCCTTCCTCTGTCCCTAACCACCTCACCCACCGCAGTGCAGCACCAGAGCTGGATGGAAATTCAAATTAAACAGCGTTTCATGCTCTCCCCCAGGTGAGAGTGAAGCACAATCCCCCAGGATGTGCAGAAGAGCTCCTTTCCCACTCTCCAGACCCTGGGGGCAAACTCGGGAGCATCCCTGTCCATCCTTCCTTCCAGCCTCCCTCTACATTCTTCCTTCCATCCTCCCTCTCCATCCTTCCTTCCATCCTCCCTCTCCATCCTTCCTTCTCCAAACCCAGCATTAGTGTCCGGATGCTCTGGAGATGTCATTCTGGAGCGGAGAGAGTTAATTTACCCTCCTGAATCAATAGCTCTCATCACATGATGAGGCTGAAACCTCAAATCCGTGCCAAAGTGCTCTGCATTGCACATACCTCTGTTTTGCCCTCAGGTGCAACACGCAGTTTAGGGAGAGCGAAGATGCCAGTTTCTGTGCAGGTATTTCGCATTATCGCTTAGATTTGCCCCAGGCTAAAAAGGAGGAGGGAATCCTCCGTTTCAAAAGGATATTTAAGTCTCTGGGGCCACTGGGAATGTGTTTTCCTAAGTGCTATCTACAAGCAACAAGAAACAAAAGAGCCGAGAAAGGCTCGAACCAGTCTTTGTCACACGCAGCACCACAAAGAGCACATTTATTTTTAATCTGGTATTAAGCCACAAGAATTAATCCGCAATATTTAAACACTTAAGCATTTAAGTCACATTAAAGCTCGCCGGGTTTTTTTTTTTTCGGAATGCTTCACACAAATAATTGTGGGTGCTGGTGGAAACAGTAGCTGGGAAAAAAGCTGCTTTTTGGTATTCCTTCGGAAGAAATCAGGGGGCTGAAAACGTCTGCTGCACTCTGGTTCAGTTTTTAGGAATTCAACAATTTTTTAATTTCCTGGAAAGAATGTTTCTGACCTTATCCAGAACCACTGAAAACTGTGAAGTTAGTCGGATGACAGGGAATCAGTGGTTCTGAAAAAAAAGTAGGAAAAATACGGATTTACTTCTTAATTTACTCTCTCCTTACTTTACATAATGAGCCTTCATCTGAGCTTGTAAAGGGTTTAAAAACGTTGTGTCTGGGTGCATAAGATATTAAAGAACCCCCAAATTAATTGTGATCCTCCCATGGGAAGGGTGGGCAGCAGGAGGGGTGGGAGGTAAAACCACCCCAAATTGCCCAGGTTTTGCCATGGGGCAGGAGGAGGCACTGAGACACCACTGCAGAGCATCCTTAAAGAGCCTAAATAGCCTTAAAGTGCTTAAAGTGCCCTGTGCTCCAGCCAGAAAATCCCAGTGACCAGTAAAAAGGCTTCAGGTTTGGGATAAAGCTACCATCACACACATATCTGCAGGTTTTAACTGAAATAGTGAACATTTTCGAGGAAAGAGGCTTCTCTCAGGGTGAGTTTTTGCTCAGATCGAAAGTTCTGTCAGCTGAGAAGAAAGAGTTGGCAGAAAATTGTGTATCGCAGCAGTAAATCTTCTGAAATGTGTTTTTATAGCACCTTTTATCTGATCCGTAAACTCTGTGAGGCAGAAGAACGACATTGTTCCATAAAAGCACTCAGAGGTGAAATGATTCACCACAAATCACACTGATTCTAATTTTATAGTCAGGATTGCAAACCTGGGGTAAGGTCTTTGGAGTAGTGAAGGCATCCTGAATTTACACCAGGTCAGCATCTGGCCACGAGCCTAAAATGAAATTTGGGCTCTCCTTTCCCATAAGGATAAGTATTCTCCATTCAAAAAAAGAGAATATCCTTATGGTGGTGCTTCTAAAAGCAGGTTTTGGGGTTTGCTACATGGTACCACTCGGTTTTGTGGTGCTTATGAGGAGTTTCGTTCTGGTTGAACACTTACGTGGTGCAAGACAAGATGAGTGGTCTGGATGTGAGATTGGGAGCTCTGTGATATAGATTTCCTTTCCAATGCATGGATAAGTTTGACTCCATGATTTGTTTTGAGATGCCCTCTAATATCTCATCCCCGTGCCGAGTAATTCAGCACTTGTCGAAATGTAGTTTAGCTGGTAGAAATCTGGGCTCAGACTCAGACATCCCTTTTAGCAAAATGTATGGATTTCTATTTTTAAAAAAGTGTTTTCAGTGGCTTGTTTCCTTCCTTGGAACATCTCTTTGCCCTAAAATCTCTGTATCTTTTCCTCCAGTCCCTATAAACCCCACGCCTGTGCTCCTGTGCTCGGAAAATGGCACCAAAAGCCTTGATGTAACTTCATGGGAAGCTGGGAATTACTTCATTTGTGTTTCGGTTTGGAAGAGGCCACAGCGTGGTGTGGGTTCCAGACGGGACAGGGGAGCCATTTGTCAGTTCTATAATTTTCTAGACAATTTCACAAAGTGTGCAGTGAATGTTAAAGAGCCAATTCGAGGCTTGGAGAGGCGAGATGATAAATCATCCCGTGAAACTCAATAGGAATTGTTTCCTTTGCTGTGTGATATGTGCAAACTGTGCTAGAGGGGATGTCTCTCAGAGCTGCCCATTACCTAAATTCCCTTCAGCTCAAATGTAAATCCTTTTAAGACACTAAAGTGCTTTGAAGTTGAAGAGTAGCTCCCAATGACAAATATAGGTATTTTTTCTAAACGTTGTTATTCCTTCCCTTCTCCCAACAAATCCCTTCTCCCACATTCTGCAAGACGCAGCTAAACTATAACAAAACAAGCCTGCAGTTATTAATAATTTTTAAACTGTCGCCTACTGATTTCTCACAAGTTTGATAGCTATTGTTATTCTTACTCTGTTTTTCTTATGCCTTGTCATCTTGAATGCTGTTGGAGTGTGTGAAAAGTGGAATTTGGGGAGAGCCCATGGAGAATGCTGAGCAGCACTGGGTGCCAGAAACCAGGGCCAGATGAGGACACAGCTCCCTCCGCAGCCCCTGGCCCCAGACACTCACAGCAGCACAAAATGAGGTGGAAACCTTTCATACATCCAGGCTGGGAATTCTGGGGGAGAAATCCTATTCCAGATGAAGCCAGAAAGTCAGCTGGATTTTGGGAAGCACCAAAAATCGAGTGTATGGAAGGCTGGAGCTTGCACATGTAGGTTATCAGAGAATTTCTTGTTGGCTGAAATCTGTGCTTTCAGCTAACAAGGAATTCTTCTAAGAATTTTCTTCCACAATTTTTCTTCAGGAAATACGATTTTTTTCCCCCATGGGGAAATCTAAAATTCTTTTAGAGCTTTAGCTGCCTGCTTGAGTAGAAAAAAAAAAGTTGACTCTGTTACAAAGCCATTTTATGAAATAGATGTTTCTGTTAAAAAAAAAAAAACCCAAGAAAAACAGTTTTGAAACTGCCACTCTGCTCCATGGAATTCCTCAAAACACACCAACACATCCTTGTGTTCCCTGTGGGACAAACATGGACAAACAGTTCCCACTTGGATTAATAGGAGCTGAGTGTCTAAAGCCCCTGTGTTGCTGAGCCTTTCTTTTGCTCTGTACAGACAAACTTCCTAGAAGGAAAGTCATACTCAGGCTGTTGAGAAACACACAGGAGTGTGAAGGGAAAATCCCCCATTTGGTGGAAACCTGCAAAAATGTAGGATTAACTTGAGAACCTTCTCAGAAGGAGTCTTTGACCAGAGAACAGTAATGCTGATTTCCCACAGCTTTCCCTTATGTTCAGTTTGCTTTCTTTCCATGCAATTACATTTGGGTTCCTTTATTTGGGAGTTGAGGGTGAAGCTCTCCAGGAGGGGTGAAAATGAGCTTGGAGAGCCCCAGTCTCCAGAGCTGCAGTTTGGGTGACAGAGCTTTCTGCATGGTGCTCCTGTGCAGGGCTGAGGATGAGACTGCAGGTTTTGAGCCTTCCCAAATTTCAGAGATTTTTCCATTTTGCTAATTGTTCTGCTCTGAAAAGCCAACCTGCTCAGGTTCCATTCAGGGCTTTCTCATTTCCAAGTTCATGAAAATTAATGTTTGGACACACCATTTTGCACTAAAGAGGTATTTTAAAATCTCAAGTAATTTTTTTCTCAGTGATATGAGTTGCTAAAACCAGAAATCACAGAATTTAGGAATTTTTTTTTTTTCTTCATGGGGCTGGAGGTCACCATGACTAACCAAAAAGGTATTCCCAGGTCCTGATACTGTTTTGCAAACTGTTCTATATTAAATATCATCCCTCTAGTGAGAGCTGTCAAAACACTTTCATCTAACCTTCACCAGTAGAAAAATCTTAGTGATGCCACATAACAAACATTATACAAATAACTGTCAGAGTTCATTAAATCTCCTTTGAAAAAATTATTTTCTCATGTGCTTTGAGTATTTTAATTTTTTAAGGTGTCGTTTAAGCACTCTAGCGCCGATTTGCTTCTGGAACTCTTAGATCTCGTTTTCATTAATTTTAATGGAAGCTGTAAAATGCAGAATACTCGAAAGTATTTTCCTATTCCTGTTTATATTGGGTTTATGCCATTTCAGTGACACAAAAAGGACTGGCTGTTGCTTCAGATGAAGCAGCTGCAGATGTTTTCGTGTCCATTTTAAAAAGTTGTGTCCATGCTTGGGGCAGAAGTAGATGGAAACTGAATTTAGAGGCTTTAGGCAGCCCTAAATTATATATGGTTTCAGTGCCAGCAAAGTGTAACAGCTTCTGAAGCAACTTGCCCATCTCTATCACTCATCAGAAAAAAAAACCATCAGCCTGTCTTAGGGATGCTCTGGTTCATGAGAAGGTCCAAATTCCAAATAAATTAATCTGGACCATTTTTTTCATCATAACATTTAGAAACTCTTGCTTTGAGAGAGCTGCACAACACATACAACCAAAAGGTTGTTCCCACCCCAGAGGCAGGTCCAGGACAGCAGGTGAATAAAAGAAAAGGGGTAGGAAAAATTGAGACCATATTGGTCTGCAGCACCAACAGGCAGCAATTTCTCCTCCCCTGTCACAATTTCTATGAAGGTAGAACTAAATAAATTGCTATTTCACACACATCCACACATCTAAGTGTTGAAAGGAGAAGCATATTGCAGGGGAAAAGCTGCTGAGAGTGCTGTGGGGCAAATGCAGGTGTGAGGAGCAGCAGCTCAGGATGGAAATGCCTGCAGTGAAGGCTGGTGATGTCCCTGCTGGATTGGTGGCTCTGGGACAACCCAGCACAGCCACCCAGCACCAGCACTCCTCTCTGGGGTCACAAGGGGCTCGCTGGATTCTGAATGCACTGACATTTGCTCTGAGAACGGATGGAAAAAAAAAAAAAAAGACACATAAAGTTCCCAGAGATCTAAAAGCAGAACCATGTGTTGGAATATGAGCAGAGGGTTTTTCTTCTTAACTAAATTGAGCAGTAGGAGATAGGAGTTTGGGTGACCCCTTCCTCACAGTGGGTGTCACACAGACTCAGGCTTTAAGCACTTCCTTAAGGACTGTCAGGAGACTGGGATATAATTCAGTCAAAGAGGGCAGCACAAGCAACAATGTCAGGGGAAGGATTTTATATTTCCATTTAAGTGAATCCATTTGTATTCTTTCTAATGGGAACAGCGCTGTGACTCTGCAAGAGTTAGAAAGGAGCTCAGCAACTGGAAACTGAAAAGCAGAAATCCTCTTGCTCCTCGGGCTGAGTTTTGTGCCTTGCTGTTGTAATGGTGATTTTGGTGATCCAAGGCATGGCTCTGATTAGCCCTGTGCAGATCATTTTAAATCCATCATCCATAAGTTGCTCATCCCTAAAGAAGGGGGTAATGCTGCTTGCATTCACATTTCAGGGCATACAGAGATCTACAGATATATTGCAAGTCAGAATGCAGAAGTGCTTCCTTCCTATGTGCTTTGTAAACTTTCTAAAAGTTCCAATAGAGCTGGAAGGAGTCACATTTTTGTTCTCTGCTCCTGCCATTGCCTCTGTAGCTTACAGTTGTGCTGGTTCATGGCTCACTCACCTCTCCTGGCAGTGTTTGCAGGCTTGGTACCAACCAGAGCTCCAACAGCTGCTCCTTTCCACCTAGAAACTTCACAAACCTCATGGACAAAGGGGTCTCCATGGATTTTTTTTTTTTTTTTTCTCCAGGTTTAATCAAGGAGCCCCGTTTTAATTAAATAGTTGATAATCTATTCGATTCTTCTGCTTTCCTCTCTACGATTTCTATAGTTTTGCATTATAAAAAGAGTGATGCTCCTTTTATTCTAGGACATGCACAGTTTCATTGTTTTCCTGTTCAGCCTCTGTATCCTCTGGTGGCAAGACTTGGAGAGCCAGCAAACCGAGCTGGGAGCATTTTCCAGGGCACTGTCGAGTGGATTATTTATGTCCATTACAAAAATAACTGGGTTTCTAAGTATCCATCTTGTGGGGCACTCTTAGCTCACTGTAACATTTTCACCATGAATAACCAATTAAAAAACTTATTTTGCAAAGCTGTGTTAAAATGCCCATTTGGGGAAACTGCAGGCAGTGGCACTGGAGTGAATCTGCTGGCCAAATACACCCCAAAAATGAACTTTACAACG
Source organism: Grantiella picta (assembly GCA_013397955.1). NCBI lineage: Eukaryota > Metazoa > Chordata > Aves > Passeriformes > Meliphagidae > Grantiella > Grantiella picta. Next base: position 497,110 of record VZRM01015741.1, read on the forward strand.
TGCTTCATAAAGTCATGTATTTTTACACTTTCTGAAAGTTCTATCTTTTGATATCTGGAGCTGTTGCAGGGTTTGGTTTGACTGGATTCCTGCAGAGGTGCAAAGGCTGCTCCATGTTCCTCCTGGCTGTCTCCAAGTGGAGCTGTCTGGACTCAGTGCCCAGATGTGTCCATGCTGCTGCTGCTGCTGCAGCCTCTGACCACAGGAGGACAGAGCACTTGTGACCTTTCTCAAGTGCCTGGATGTGAATCGGCAGGACAGGAAAGTCCCTCCCTGTCCCAGTGAAGGGATTGGGTTTGACACCTGCCTGCTGAAGCTCAGGCTGTCGAGAGCAGGCAGAGAGCAGAGCTAGGGTGGTTTGGAGAGGCTTAATGTGCTTCAGCTGTTCCACGCCTATAAAAGTCAGGCCACTGCTTTTGGTGCTGGAATGGATGTAGAGTTTTGAGGTCAAAAACCGGCATGGATTTCAGTAAGGAAGGTTTTCCTTAAAAACTGTGTGGCTGTGAACATATGAGTTAATTCAAGACTGAAAGTGTGAGGCATTGGGAGTCTTTCTCTTTTGACAGATATTTGCCCTTTACTGATCCTTCTGCCCTCCTTACCCATGGTATGAAGGCAAGGGGGAATTTCGGAATGCAATGACCCCCATGACAGCACCTGGGGCTGTGGCTGTGGCCAGGACAGTCCCTTCCTTTGCACCTCTCTAGGATTTGCTCACGTGCTTTTCCACAGAAACTCTGCTGGGCAAAGCCTTGCTTCCAAAAAAGCCCTGCAGAGCCTGAGTAAATTTGTAATTCCTGTTACTGAGAGACACAGGGTTTTAAATGAAGCCCAGAATTGCATGGAGTGTTCCAGTCAACACATTTTTGGTTTTCCTTCTTCAAACATTCTTAAAAGGATTCTGTACTCAGCTGTGTGGCAGCCAACAGCCATTGCTTCCTTCCACATCAGGAGCATCTATTTTCGTTGAGAGAAAACAAAAAATCACACTAACTTGATTTTCCCTTTGATCCCTCATATTCCCTACATGCTTTCCTCTCTGTTTATAGCATCTGACATAATTCCTTTGGTCAGATTTTATGCCTGAAGTCATTTAGGCCAATTTTAGCTTTTTTTTTTTTTTTTTTTTTTCCCAGGGATTTGACATCTCAGGCAACTTAATCTAGGTCAGTAAAGTACCTGCTGTTGAAAGGAATTTTCTTGAGTAATGTTTTGATGTCAGAAGGGCCTTCCTTGGCATGTGCAGCTCGGAGGTCACCAAGTCCATACAGTATGGAAAGGGCAAAGCACTAGGTGTTAAATATTGGTCTAAAAGCAGTCTGCAGTGATACATAGATTTCTATTTTAACTGAAGGGTTTTGGGGATTTTTAAACAGCTGAAGTGATGTGGTGTAAAAATCCCAGCAATGCTTCCTTTGGGGGAGAATGTGGTGTGTGAAATGTTTGGGTTCAGGATGACAAGAGCAGCAATTACATCGATTTAAAATAATTCCCAGTCCAAAGCCAAGTGTTGAGTTTACAACTAGGAGAGCCCAGGGAGCTCATTCTGAGAACAGCCACGGGATTTGGCTCATGGAAGGAGCAAACCTGATGGAGTTCACACTGCAGTACTGAAGTTCCTGCTTTTTTGCTACTTGAAGGCACATTTTTGAGGACTCTCATCACAGCCCCTTTGTCACAACCAGGGCTGCAGGGCAGGTGTCCATTCTGGCTTTCCATGTGTCCTGCAAACACCCAGTGAAGGCAGTGGGGAAAGAAAATTGGCTCTGCAGCCAAGGCAGAAAATCGGGAGAAAACAGAAGAAATATACAAGATATTGTATCTTGATTAGCACCAGGACTAACAAAAAGTTTATTTTATGGGTTCATATTTCATGGTTGATTTAATTTTATATCTGTAAAGGGGAAGCTCCAAATGAAGCTTTTCCTGTTGTTTGGTTTGGGTATTTTCAGGGCCTCTCTCCTGTGCCTACCCAACTGTTTTCACAAAAGCTGAAGGAACTTAAATTACTACTTATCTGACCTTCTGTCAGATTTGATTAAGAAGGGTTCAAACATAACTGAGGTGGGTCACAGGTAAAGTGGCAAAAACTCAGCAAAATGTATAATTGCTCTTCATTTCCAAATGACAAAAAAAAAA
>VZRM01015741.1:499287-598711 GCA_013397955.1 Grantiella picta
ACTGAATAGCCCAGCCTTTTCTCTAAATTTTTAGAAAAAAAATACTGTGAATTACATTTATCTGTTTCTTCAGTCGTTTCAAAAGCAGCAGCACAAGCCAATATATTCTTCAGCACTGGTTTAGAACATCCCCTGAACAATCTAATTTGAATGACATTACTGGAAGCTAAAGTGATTGTGTATGTGCTTATTTAGCTCATCACTGCATAGTCTATCAGCAGTGCACTAACAAGTAGTGATATTTTTGCCCTTCTAAATTGACTTGCCTTAATTTGTTACATTTGGTGAGCTGGTTTCTGGTGGATTCAAGTATGATACAATGGTTCTCCAATTATGCTCGGCAGACCATTTTTTGGTGGGCTTGATCAAACCCACGGTCATGAAATGCTTTTTTTTTCCCCTCCCCATTTCCAGTTGAGAAGTTGTATTATGAGGCTCCAAAAATATATTCAGATGTTTTGGTTAAATTGTTTCTCCATGGCAGCAATTGTTGGAGTCGCTGTGTTCATGGCTTTCATCGCTATTGGGAGGAGTGGTGGCTTTTGTGATTGGAAATCCAAATATGTGTTTGCATGAGGGATGTGTTTTTGTGGGGGAGAGAGAAATCTATTTACATGTGTGCTAAGGAGAACAGGCCTCACAAATAGGGGGTTTTTTTTTGCCTTTTCATCTTTCTGTGAATTTTTAAAGTAGGAAGATTTACTTAATTAATTAATTTTTTTTTACTTATGAAAATGAAAGGTGTGGGATTTATCTCTGGGAAGGTCTTACATGTCTGCATAAGATGTTTTGGTAGGCAAAGAACAACTTCAATGCAACTGTTGCATTTCAGCAAAGATCTCTCCTAGTCAAACATTTCTTCAGGCGTCTGAGTTTTGCAGGAGGTTGCCAAAACAAAGATTTGAAAACACAGAGTAAAACACCTTTTCTTCTGCTTGTTCAGCTTGTCTCTTTTAAAAAGTGAATTTTAAAAATTCACCATTCAGTGAGTTTCCCTTTTACCATTTTCTTTAAAGTTAGGATCTAAAGAAACAAAAAGAAACCAAGGAAACTAAGACAGAAGCTAAGGAAAATGTACATTAAATAAATATATACACGTGTAAATACAAAGAGGTTTTATATCACAATTTTAATAAATGAAAGAATAAAAAGTAATTTTTTTTCTTTTCCACTGCCTATTCCAGAGTTGAATTTTAAGCTATAAATTCAATCCTGAAGGTTTCTCAGAAGGTCTTTTTTGACTAGGACTGGTCAAAAACTGATTTCCTTACCCTGAAATCTTCCTGAGATATGTTGAGCAAAATCCCACTCCAGATAGGCTGAAAAGTTCAAACTCTATCCCCCAAAACTTTGCATCTTAGAACAGAACATAAAACTATAAATAGAAGTAAATTAAAATATTTTCATACATGAATGTTTTAAATTGAGTAATTTTAATAGTGTAGTTCAATTAAATATCTAAATTAGGAGAATTTAATTTTGAAACAGAGATCTTCTCATTTTATTTTAAGTGCAAGAACACCCCACTTGGGTTTCACAGGCCATTTTTGATGCTAGTTAGTGTTCCCTGGAGGTCACCTGAGCTCAAATCTTTGCCAATCGAGCAAGAAGCAGAATTCTGCAGGATTTATTTCTTGGCCTTGCTCTTTTCCAGGGGTTAAAAGTGAGCCTTTCTCCTCTTTAGAGCTATAAACACTGCAGTCCACATGAAGAGAAATCTATTTGAAAGTGGCTGAATAAAGTCAAGAAGGTAAATTAGAATCATCTGCTTCCCAAAGCCTTTCTTGTCTCCATAAAACAATGCCCTCTCCTGCCTCCCAGGCTGTGACTAATTCTCCAACAGTCCTTTTGTTCCAAATAAAACTCTCATGTAGGCTGACCATATTTTAATGAACAAATGCAGGGAAGATTGACTTTACAGGATTCTTTTTCCTCCTCTTTACTTCAGTGGCAGTGAGTGGAGGAGATAGAACAGGAGAGCATGAATCTCAGTGTAGATGATGAGGGATAGTCAGAGGATTTTTTTTTTTTTTTTACTGCTGTGTGTTTTTGACACAGCTGTGGGTCATGTATGGATACAATTCATTTGGGTTCATAATTAGGAGTGTTTAGGATCTTGTCAGTCAGGGATCTCTGTGAGGAAGGAGATGCTGATGGATGAGGACATTCCTTGGAAAACCATCACGTCCCTGCTTTGGGGAGAAGCAGGATGGTGGGAGCAGCTCCAGAAAGAAGCTGTAAATGCATCTTTTTGTGGTTTGTCACATTCCTCCTTTTGGAAGGCACAGCACTAGGAGTGACCCCAGAGAGCCGCAGGTCTGCCTGGGAGAGACACGGGAAAACAATTGGGGTTTTGATGTTCCTGCAGCTCCAAATTAGGTGGATTTCTCCCTGGTTGGGAAAGCCTGCTCAGAGGAAAGGGTTAAAAGCAGGACACTGTGGTCAAACCTGCACAGAACCTGTGTCATTTAAATCCTTGCCATGAAACGTCTGGTATCCTCACACAGCTGAAGAGTGAGCTCTACTTTGATGTCTGAAAGCATTGATCTCCCTGTGGAAGTGCTCAGTGCTCTGCCAGACCTTCTCCCAGACACTTTTTAGAGGGAAACCAACTCTTATGACACTTGAACCAGCTGGTGACAGGCAAGGGACAGTCATTTGAAAGAATTGAGGCATTTTGGCCACCTCAGATTCTCACTGATTTGGCACTTTTTTACACTGATTTAGCCCAAAGTCACTGAACCTGTTTTTCTAGTGGCTCCACTTGTGGCTCCAAGATCTGTTCTTCCAATTTGCCTTCCTGAAAATTAGGGAATCCCTTGAATCGTTGGTGGTCGTGAAGAGCTATGTCTTCTGTATGACTTCTTTACTATTAAAAACCAGAAACCAATTGCAAATTGAGCTCCAGGAATAAATCTAGAATAGCTCTTTTAATGTCAGCAGTTACCTAAAATTGTGTCAGATGAGAAAGACCAGAAAATACCAACTCTATTTATTTATTTTATTTAAATGTTTGTTGTTGTTGTTGTTCATAGGAGATTTGTTATTTTGCAATCCTCTGACCAATATCCAGCTTTTCAGGAAAACAACTTGTTCATGACAGCACAACCCATAATTTTTCTGCCTGAAAAACTTAGGTGGCTGAAGCTGCAACCCAAATTCATGTGATTTTAAAGGACTACGTAAATTTATAAAGGGATTTCAATCAACTCAGTCTAATGCCTGTGACCTTCTTCAATTGAAAATGCTGACCTTCTTCAATTGAAATGCCTGACTTAATTCCAGTGAATAGGATCCAAGATCTCTTGTATGAAGAAAGGTCTTGGAGCTGAAGAAAGGGAGGCAAAGTCTGAAATTTTCATATAATTTTATATCATTAGAAATCCCCATAAAGACAATGGCAATTTTGTACGTGAGCAATGATGCTACAGAACTTTTTTCTTAGTCACTTCTGGATTCAGCTTGGGCCGATTGTTGTCTGTTAGCTCAGGAATGTCAGAGATGAGAGAGGAACCTGCACACCTCTTCCACTCCCCCATACACTTTGTTTTCATGTTCCCCAGCAAACTCCTCAAGCTTTCTGTTGGTTTGTTTATTTTTATTAATTATTTGCTCTTGTATCTCTTACTACCTTAAAGCTATGCAGGCTAAAGGTCTGAATTCTCAAACTGGTTTTAGCATCCTTGATTTGCTGGTTGTTTTATTGCACTTGTGAGAGCATTTACAGCAGTAAATATGCTGGCAGCCCATCAACCTTGGGATGCAGAACCTTGTCATGCCATTGGCTCTGCAAACCCAGACGGCTTCATCAAGAAAATTCTGAGAAATAAAAATCCCTGACACAGACCTGGCTGTGATACACTTGGAATTCATTCCATCTTGTCCCTTGGACATAGTGCCTGAGGCTCCAAACACAAACAAACCAGCCCTTCATAAGGAGATGCTTATGTGCTAAATCCTTCTTTTCCTTGGCTTTGGCAAACATCAGTAAACATCTTGGCAATAAAGAGCAAGAGATTACATGTTATATATGGGCGGCAGGCATCTAATGCAGCGGAGGGAGGAACCATATCTGCTCCTGATGAAAGCAGAACGCTGAGGGTTGTGCAATTAGTCATGTGAAATGCACCAAGCAGCAGCCTGGTGGTCAAAACTCATGCTGGTGCTCAGGGGTGTCTTGTCAGGGCTTGGTGGACAGATGTTCTCAGAGAGATTATCTCCTCGTTTCAGTATTCCTTTGCTTCCCCTTCCCTTCCCAGCCATTCCTGACACAGGCAGACGAAATATTGCTTGAAAACGGCGAATGAATACTTGAGAAAAAAAATAGTGAATAGAAAATAATGTCTTATTTTTACATTCTGGAACTGCCTCTGTAGGGACAGTAATTGCTGTTTATATTAGTGGCAAACGTATATACTTAGAGTGGTTTGGGTTTTTTTGACATTACAAGTAGGCCATCACTTACACTTAAGTTGCTTGTCATACCTTTCAGACCAATAAAACTCCCACAGATGAAAGCTTGCCTCATGTAAAAGAACTGTTGAAAAAGTGTTTCTATGGACATAAAATCTGACATGATGATAACTTGAAACTGCTCACTCCCCAAGGATGACAAAACTCTAACAACTTCAAAGCGAAGAAAGACTTGCCGGAGGGGAAATTGTAATTAAAATTAGATAACCTCTAAGAAAAGCATCCAATTTGTAGTCTATAAAAGCGTTTTAGAAGCACAGTTCTTCAGCCCCAGGACCATAGCTGTAACAATTATCTCAAGACTTTCACAGTGGAATCAAAACATGTTAATTTGTTAATGAGTCCCTGTGTAGCAATAAGGAAAAACTCTAATGAGGAATACAAACGTAAAAGACTGCATTTTTGTTTTTTTAGTGAATGCACTGTTTGAGTTGATGCTTTGGTTCCTGTGAAACTTCCCCATCCATTTCTGGGTTTTGAACTGAGTGAAGGAATCTCCTCCCTCCTTGGTTTTGCCAAAAGTCCAAGGGGGTCCCTGAGCCATTCACATGGAGTGCTTCCATCTCAAGCCATTTCTGCAGGAATATTGAGCTCCTGCCTGTGCCTGGCTGCGAGCAGTGGTCACCCCACACACCGTTCTCCCAGCTGAGATCCTTCAGGCCATCTCTGAGCCCCACCACACACAGCTTCCAAGGGATAAAGGATGTGAATGAAGCAAAACCACCTCTTTTGTCTGTGCTCCTCTTATCTACCTGGAGTGGGCAGGCAGCAGCTTGACCAGGGATTAGATTGAGCCCTTCTGGCCTGACAGTGTGGCAGATCTCAAAAAACGAAGAGGAACCTTGGACCCAGCCGAGAAGGCATATTTCTTCTTGTTTCCCCACTTCCCAGCAGAGCTTTTTATCCACCCAGTGTTTTGCAGCAGCTAATCCATAAACCTGGCTCTGCTCCGAAGCGACTGTGCTGTAGTGGCTGCTCCCCCAGCAGGGCAGAGATGGAGGTTTCCCTGTTTCTCTGCCAGCACAGAGCAGCAAAAATATTAATTTTGAGCTAATGATTGTATGCTTCAGATTAGGAGAGGATTAAGGACTTTTTTGTGAGGTTGGGTTGTTGTGAAGTTGGAGGGCAGAAGTGCAGTGGGGAGAAATAGGCAATGGAAAGAAAAGCCCAAAGAGAAACATGAAAAGGAAAAAGAAAGGAGGCAAAGTGATGGAGAGGGAGGGAGGAAATTAAAAACTGCATGTGAGAAGGAAAAGTAAAGCAGTGGAGAAGTCAGAAAGCCCAGGGTACTCACATGGATTGGGACTTGCTAATATAATAGAGCTTGAGCCTCAGGGGAAATAAATCATATTTCTTTCTTCCTCCACTGCACTACAGCAGCCACCCTTAAAGAAGGACGAGTTTAAGGCCTGGTGATATCAATGCTGTCAATGAGTGCAGAACTAAGGGAAGTTTTAGGGCCAAAACAGCCTTTTCCATCACTTGGCTGTCAAGTGAACTATCACTACATCTGGGAAAACCCGGACAGAATTTCTGAAAGGAGAAAGTTTCCTCATCTGGCATGCTGGTAGACACAAGGAAAGCCTGTGGTGTGATGGCAGAATGTGTGGTGTGATGGGAAATAGGGACTCTGGGAGAACAAGCTGTCCTGTCAATACCCAATAGCATCTGAGCGTCTTTCAATCTATTTGTTGTCATGCCTTTTCTCTTTTCCATGGTCAGTAAAATTCAGGATGCAGAGGTGCATCCAAACCCACCTGCATCTCATTCACCTTCACCTTTTCCAGGTCCATCCTTTAGATCAAATCCTGTTTGCTGTTCCATCCTCCTGAATGAGCCATAGAGCACAATAAATACCCAGTGTTCCCACACTAAAGTGTGCCATGACATTGCAAGTGACAGCAGTAAAGATGCCACCATGGCCACCTCCCTTCAGTAAGGAGCTCACAGACCAGAGAGGCTGAGAGAAGAAAAAGGGCTTGGAGGGAAAAGTGAGAATAGCCTGGGACTGGAATCTCATAATTAGCCTGGACAGACTTCTCTTTGATGTAGGATTAATACAGAAAAAAAAGATTAATGTACAACGTTACTTCCTGAGTGAGCTGTTTCATTATCTTTGGTAGCTTCACAATATGATAATCATCATAGGACTAGATCTGATCTTTTCCAGTGGAGACAATGGGGAGGAGGTGAGCGTTATCTCTGCCTTCCTCCGCGTGACACAGTAATCCACTGTGTTGTTCCTGACAGCTGGAAAAGCTGCACACCTTCCTGAACGCCTTACACATGGCCTATGCTTGCAAGCATTGATAATGATAAAATATTCATCATATCATTTTTGCTCAAGGCAAATATATATTCTGGTGATCTAATGTAAATGCATGGAGTTATCTCCTGCTGGTCTCTATTTATGGGAGCAGTGACTCCAGGTACTGCTATTATTAGCACTCTTATGAACACTGTTTGCTTTGTTGCAACACTTCTCATTTAATTCAACATCCCAAGGCACTTGGAGAAAAAGTTGTCTTCTGTCCGTAGTGCCAGTTTTAAGTAAATATTCTTCCAGCCAAACATTTACTTTTACCTGGGAACTGCAGGCTGCTGGCTACTGCACAGGCTCAGACCTCAGCAGGACTCAATCCCATTTTTAGTTGTAAAAGCTTTCTGTGTTGGAAGAAGGGTTGCCCAAGGATTAAAACCTATGGGAGAATAGAGAGATGGTGAAGCTAAAGAGCAAACTGCCAGGTTCTTTGCCCTTCTGAATCTTTTCATATAAGGAAGAGGCTTTGTGCCTTTTGTGAAGTCTCTCCTCGGTGTTAGGCTGTGAGTGATTCAGAATCTGCGTGTGCCAGAAACTTAAATACCCTGTGAAGATTTTCATTCAGGAAACAGGGACAGCAAAGCATACCTGCTTCACGTAGCATGTTTTCAAATCTGCCTAATCAGTGACAAATAAGTTTTCTTTGTTTATTTTTTGTGATTCTGCTCTGGCCTGGAGAGAGGTATTCCAGTGCACTTTATCATCAGCCTTCACATAAAATGTGGAGGGTCGTACCAAAGCCCTGAATCATTCACTCAGCAGCATTGTTTGGGTTTGGTTTGGGATGTTTCTCAAATTCAAGTTGAGGCTGGTTTGATGTTGCGCTCTTCAAAGTTATTCAGCACCCAGCCCTTTTGTGGCTCCATTGAGTTCAGAGTTGGCTGGAGCCTTGTGCTGTATCGGAGCTTTCACAACAGCAGCCAAACCAATTAATCTTTTCCAAAGATGCAACGTGGAAGACTATTGCGCCTTCTATTTTTATGGCTGTGTATTTGCTTAATTTCTCGCTCGGATTCTAGGCTTCATTCTGTGCTGTTTCCTCGCCTTGGATACTGAATAACTCCTTACATGCTGAAGCTGTAATGCTTCCTAACTGCCGATGCTATAAACCAGGGAAATGTGCCAGTCTGGGATTTTCTGTGAGCAAATCTAAACTGACCTGCAGCCTTACCAGCCTTCTTGTTCATGGCACCTTTCATTTGATGGGCAGCCTTTTAATTAAATGATTTAATTAACCTTTTAATTAAATTATTAGGAATAGAACCAGGGATCTGTTTCCTGTCCCCAGTTGTCCATGTCAGCTGCTCTGGGTTGGACCATTGGGATTAGAGAGAAGCAATAAAAAACACTGAGCTCTTAGGGGCTTCAGGCTGGACATCAGGAGGAATTTCTTCACTGAAAGGGTGGTCAGGCATTGGAAGGGACATGTCCAGGGAGGTGTTGGGGTCCCCATCCCTGGAGGTGTCCAAGGAATGACTGGAAGTGGCACTCAGTGCTCTGGGCTGGGTGACAAGGTAGGGATCAGGCACAGCTTGGACTCAATGGCCTTAGAAGTCTTTTCCAACCTCACAATTGCGTGGTTCTCTGATTGTTTTATGGTGGTGTACATTTGGAAACACTCATTAACCACACACACTCACTGCCCAGGTATTTACACTGTACTTCCATTCGTATTTGCAGTGAGTGGGCAGGAAAATAAAAATGTTGCATGAATCTTTCTCATTCCACTTAGTGAGAACAAAAAAAACTTTCCCCTTTTCTTAGCCATGGCAGGGCTCCTAAATTAAAATGAGATACTAATCATATTTTGTAACTAACACATGGTGCAGCTCAAGTCCACTGTCAGCTGCTGCACTGGCTGTGGACCACAGCCTCAGGAGAAGCTAAAATAGGAAAGTTGCTTTAATAAGGAGTTTGCTCATGGCCTGGGCAATGTGGAGCACCACTGGTGGGAAGTTTGGCTCCACAGCAGGTCATCCCTGCAACAGGAATGCAAAAGGAGGAGGCAGTGCAATGCCAGGAGAGGTCTAGCAGGGCACAGGACTGCCCAGTCGGAGAGCTGCCAGCAATCCTTGCCCCTCTCCAGCTGGGCATCCCCCCAAAACTGCACCAGAGGTCACCTGAACCCCTCCACTCCTGACCCACCACCTCCCCATGGTCTCCAGGGCAGCTGGAACTGCTCTTCCTGATGACTCGATCAGTACAAACATTGAGGGAATCTCTCCCCTTGTGAATCACCCAAAATGGAAAATAATCGTCTTAAATTAAAGATATAATCAGTCTGCAAGCAGCAAAACTTTGTCAGCACAAGAATACGACATTCTCCTTAATCCTGTCCGTGCTGAAAGAAGTTTATTCAAGTATTTATCTAACCTTGTATTTAACCAGGAAATCCAGCTGGGCTAATCACTTTCTGCCAAAGAAGAATTTGGGCGCTTGTCTGCCACGACATTTCTGAGTGATTCTGTACACTGTGGCCATTCTTTTAATGGTTTAATCACACGCAGGAGGAACCACACATATTTCAGTGATGTTCCCTTCAGAAAATCAAAGACTCTTGTCATCAGGGAATCCATAAGAAAATGTTGTGCATTATTTCTAGAGGTGATGCCTCGAGAGGAGAGGCCGAGGGGTTCTGCCTCGTGTGCTCTATGTGGGTCTGTCCAAGTTCACACCACTGCATTCTGCACTCTGCATCTTTAACCTGCACTAAAGCTTTTTTCTTCTGAGATTTCAACAAGAGGCTCCTTTTTTATGCCAGCACACCCATGAGTTTGGTGGCTTGGTTACCTCTACCTCATAAACAATACAACAGTGCACTTCGCTTCTCACAAATACCAAGATATTCTCCATACACAGACACATATATGCATCCACACTTGGTGATGATTATACGTGTAGAAACACAAAAGAGAATGAAGAAAATATTATTTTCCCAGATGAAATTATGTGGCTGACTACCACCAGATTTGTAGATGTTCTGAGCACAAACTTGCACACTAGAAGTCTCAAGGAGAGTTGCTTAGGGAAGTTCCATCCCCAGGTCTGTAACACCAAAAAGGACATCATGTACCTCAGTTTCCCTGCAGGAAAATGGTGGTGACTGCACTGACCTCATCCCAGGTCTCTCGATGACCAGTGCGATGGACATCTGCTCCAAATATTCATCTACTCTCCTACCACAGCAGTGCCAATGGGAGGAAAACAACCCCAGCTGGCCCTTGGATTTCACCACCTCATCCCACCTCTGTCTGTGCAAGACTCACTGTTAAGATCATGAGAAAAGAATAAAAAAGAAAGAAAAAAAAAAGGGCAGGCACTTGAGACTCATCCCCCTCCTTGCCCCTTGGAAGAATTATTCAACAGAAATAATTGTCAAATAATTAGCTGCCACCACCCCCTCCATTGTCCCCTTCAAATCACTGCCTTGCTGAGTCACTGCTGTCCCCAAAGCATCCTGCATGTACCTCCCTGCCCGAGCCTGGGGCCACCCATCCCGAGGGGCTCCGTGTCCCCTGAGACACCTGAGGAGCCAAGAGGTTCTTCTCAGGGAGCTCTCTGTGCCCTCAGCACCTTCCAGGATCAGGGCTTGCAGTAGAAAATCGTGCAGACAGAGCCTCAGCCAAATGTGAACCAGCTGAAAATGCTGCAGCCAGGCACATTGTCTTCAGAGCTGCCCTGGAAGAATTAAAACCAAGTGTGTGATCTGAGCATGCTGAAATGAGCTCCAAATGAAATTGGAGTTAGGTCTCCTTAGAGCAGGGAGCACGGGATCAGATTGTTAGGTTTTAATGAAGTGTGGCCAGTGTTTTAATAAAGTGTGGCTAGTATATTATCCAACATGCTTTTACAATTACTGAGAAACAAGGACAGGAACTTCATTAACACTTTACAGGGGAAAGAAAGCTGTGCTACAGGCAAGTGATATATTGCTATTGTGACTGTAGGTGTCCTGCATTTAAGAAAACAAGGAAAAAATCTGGGGAAGGGAGTAATTACACTGTCAGCAAATGTGTTTGTGTTAGCAATGAACTGTTCCCTTCCAAGCCCCACAGCTGCCGGGAGCCTGCGTCGCAACATGGCAAATTTTCTAGGACAGAAGGTGACTCCATAAACACAGCCAGAGCTGGAATGCGAGAGACAAAACTCCTGGGGGAAAAGAAAAAAATTAAGAAGCACACGCAGAATCATTTACAAAGTGTGTTTTCCAGGGCTGCAACAACCCTGGGCAGGGTTACACTGAGCACTCTGAAAGCAGAGGGGAGCTGCTTTGATAAAGCGCAGGTGAGGTGTATCTTGTGAGTTGCATGTCAGGCAGGATTAACTCCTTGGCAAATTATCAAAGCCAACTGATAGCAAAACAAGTTGGGACTCTCCTCCAGTGGCAGTTTAAAACTAGGTGTAACTTCACCTAAAACAAATGAATAGAGCGGGGGTGTAAGGGGACTACCTAACTAATTAACCCCTTGATTAACTCCCAGGCAGATTACAGCGTTTTGTGGAAATCAAGGAGGTCTCCAGAAACTTAAGACGGTGTTGGGTAAGTTAGAGTGAAATTCAATTACTGGGAGAATTCTTTCTGTGTGGTTTGTGGGGATTCAGAGAGGAAGGGAGGAGACCATGAGGTGATATATTTTATTGGGTCTCCTCCTGCCTGCTGCTGCACAGATTCCCACATTGCAGGAGCAAACTCACAGTAAAACACACATGGTGCTCCTCAGAGTAGGGAAAACTCCTCGGAAAGAGGCATTCTAAGCAACCCCTGAGAATATAAAACCACCCCTTGGATTGCCAAACAGAGCTTTGAGACAGCTTTTTATCCTGTTGTGAATTAAAACAGCTGAAAACACAGACATACACACGGGGAATTATTAGTTAGGACCCGGGAGGGGTCTGTAGCACCTGTGGTAGCACAGAGCATCCTGCCTTTCACAGTTTCTAACAATTCCCTCCTTTTGCATTCCCGCACCGCTGCAGCAGGAAATACAAACACTCATTCCATGTTCCCAGGGAGCACAGATTGGCATCCCTGCTACCCCAGCGGGATCCTGCAGCTCGGGGAAACTCGGGGAGCAACCAGTTCTGTAGCACTGCAGATGGGAAAAGCAGGCATGCAAAGCGGGACGTTGGGCTACAAATGTGGCTAGCCAGGGATAATGAAGGAGACGGGAGGCAATTAAAAAGGAGAAAAGTGACAATCTGACAACACGCTCAATTAATGTAATCAGATTTTGCGTTCACTTCATCAGTAATAAATCAAAGCGGGGTAGGGATGATATGAACTTTTTAATATTTAAAAACTACTCCCATAATATGCAAAGTCAGGGAATAGCAGTGAATTTCTATCTGTCTGTTGCTGATCATTAACTGATTCAGGATAGACCTTGTTGAGTAATTATGTTTAATAAGAGCTTGTCCATACAAGCTGCTATCAGATGTCATTTTATACAGTTTCAAGCCAGATATAATGGGCAAGATGCACATATTAACTTTCTGTAATACTGTACCAGCTTTTTATGGGAGAAGGGTGGGAAAATTCAAAACTGATTATTGTGTGGCTTCCTTTCAGGCAGTTGTATTTGATCTAATTTGATTTATCGCTGCACATTTTGAATGAGCAGAAATGTCTGGAGGGAGAAAAAAGAGCCTTGTTACAGTAAATGTTCGTGTTAATGTATTTTCACCTGCTTGCTTGGTGGGCTCCAAAGCTGGTTGTATTTATTACTGTTTGGAGTCTTGTGGATTAAAAAACCTCCTCTCTATCTTTTTTGCTGTCTCTTGTAGGGATGTAATGAGCTTCCCACACCCTCCACAAGCAGTGATTTTGTAACTAATTCATGCTGGCATAACAATGTCTTCACCTAGATTACTAAGATTGCTAAAGAGAAATGCAGGACAAAGGCTGATGTCTATTTTCCCGAGTAAAGCACACTTGTAACTTGTAGGTAATTTCTTCCAGGTGGTCCTAGAGCATAAATATCTTGAACCTTGGAGAGAAGCGAGTCCAGAGGGTTTGGAGCTCCACTTCTTTCTAGAGAAGTGCACAGAAGTTTTGGTGCTGATATTACTTGAAGGCACAAAACCACAAACAGTTCTCCTGATTGCTTAAGGGCTTCTGGGTCCCCAGTGCAACTCAGCTTAGTCTTTAATGTCCTGCCACTGTTTTTCTTCAACAGTGAGGCATGGGGAGATGAAGCAGTGCCTTTTCCATCACGCTCCTTCTAAGAAAGGCACACGCACTTTAAAAGGCAGAAGGAAATGTATAAATATCTGTGAGTCTGAGCCACACACCCTGCAGCGTGAGGGCTCAAAGTTCTTGTGCATTTGAAGCACAGAATTAGAAAATGAGACCTCTTTGGGCTGACTTTGTCAGTGATTTTCTGTGCGATGGCTGAAAAGGGCATCTCTTTGCAGTGACTTGTTACATAAATCCTTGCTCAAGAGGCAGTTTGGAGTTAGGAATTTATCAGCATCTGCACAGACTGCTGGGCTCTGTGATCCAGGCCAAAAGAGAGCAGCACCCCTCAGCTGATGTGTGTCTGCATCTGCACCCATGTGCTGAGTGTCTGCAGGGCCATGGGTTATTTCTGGCTGCAGTGGGACAGCAGGGTCTGTGTCCCAGCTCTAAAGTGATTCCCACCATTCTCCAGGATGGACATTGATTGGCTGCTGCTCAATCTCCCCTTCAAACAGCATCACTGATGGGCACTGAGGAAACTCAGTCACCTGAGCCCTGCTGAGAGCAGGAGAGGGACAGAACACTCATCTCTGCACCTGAAAGCAGCAATCCAAACCCTCACTGCAAATCCATCCCTTCCTTAGGTGGATTTTGAGTTCCAATTAGGCTTTCCTGCCTTATCTAACTCAAGTGTTAGTCACTGGCATTGCAAAAACTTGTTAGGGTTTTATTTGGCACGGTCTCTTGGTGTGTTCCTGTGTGAGGATTGCAGGGACACGTGCTTGCCTTGCTGAGGGAGATCTCACCCACGAACACTGATTACAGCGTGGCTTTATGATTCTCTACCAATGTTTTCTGGGTTTGTTTGGATGCTGATCTGCTTGGGTCAGCCCTGAATTTGTAGGTTACAGGGACAGGGCTCCTTCTCTCTACACACAAAAAACTCCTCTGTGGTTGTTGCTGGTGGTCTGAAGAAATCCTCCTGAAATAGGTGTTGCCCTATTAAGCCAGGGAGGTAATTTGTTCTGCTGACACTGATTTGGGTATTTTAGTTGCGTTTGTTATTCCCTATGAAATATCTATGAAGCAAAAAAAAAGCAGAACTTACATAAACCTGGAGGAATACGCATTTATTTCAACATAAAAGGGGGAGGGGGACTAAGAAAAGAAGGCAATATAGACTCATGTTCTCTTGATGTGTTTGGTAAGGTTTCTGTTGACATTTCTCCAGTTACAGCATAAGTCTGTGGGGTATTTCAATACATCTCTAGAATGGCCTGAGTGAGAGCACCTCTAAATCTGTGGGAACTTCAGATTTCAATCTCCATCTAGATGCAAAGTGTCATTTTCTCAACCGTATTTGCATTCCGAGATATACAAAACCCAGCAAACACAAAGGTTTGGCACTCAGGGAAGTCTCTGTCGTTTGCATTCTCATCTCCAGCCCTCCACGTGCCACCGTGGGCTGGGCTGCCCCTGCATGGGGTGACAGCACTCCCAAACCCCACATCCTGCACACACTCTGCTTTTCCTCACATGCACACTCATTGGAGGATTTCTCTCATTACCTGGGCTGTAATCCCTCCCTTGGGGGGGAGGCCTTGTGCACAAAATTAATGTCATTTGGTCACGGAAATTCCCTGGGCCTTTGGCACCTCAGTCTTTTTACACCACGGAAAGGCTGTTTGAGGCAAAGCTGCTGAATTTGTAAGACCCTGGAGAAAATATCTCACACCAAGCTGGGCTGGAGGTCACTGCTGAGCTAAACTCTACCAATGTTTTAAAAAAGAGCAGCTTGGGATTTTTCCCTTCTTTCAGAAGCCTGTTTGGGGCTTGATCTACTTTATTGACTGAGCTGAGTGTGCTCAGCTTTGGAGGTGGACTGAAGGCAAGTCTACACCTGGAACCTCCTCTGCATCATTCTTTACAGCTCAAAGGGGGTGAAAACTTTCCACACTTCCTTTTTTTTTTTTTTCCCCAGCCTTTTCTTCCTTTCTTCTCGCTCTTCCTCTCCTTTCAATCATTCGGGCATTTCAAGAGGTAACTTTCTTTTTTCAACAACAAAAGTAATTCTGCACAAAGTACCTGTCTTTCATGGAAAAAAGTGACAATTTAAATGGTTCAGTTGAAAATAAAAATATTATTTGGTCCAACAGCCTCTGAGCTTTGAGTGTAACTGAAATGTTTGAACAGTTGAAACTCCTGCAGAGAATAGAGGGAAACAAACGTGTTTTCACTATTTATTTTAGTAAATATTTTTTAGTAATTTTAGAATTTTTGGTAATTCCAGTGTTTCACTGGAAATACTTTGAGGGGAAAGTTGTTTTTTCCACAGCTATTGCTACTTGAGTCCTCTAATTCCCTCATTTTGTTGCTTTCCCCACATTTTACACCAAATTCTAGTATTTCTCATCTTCCTCCCATCTTTCTGTCTGTGAAACACCCAAATCTTGCTGTCATTTTGTTATTCATGAAGGAGGCAGGAGAAGGAGACACAGCTGAAAAGTATCATTTCTAGCAATGATAACAGAAATTATAGAACCACGGCATAGATTCTATTTTTTAGGGGGAAAATTCTGTAAAAAAAAAGAATTTCCCTCCTCTGCCAAAACTTGCTAGGCTCCACTCAAGCATTTCTTAGATGGCGTGTGGATTCAAGGGCTTCACATTTCATCAGCATCCTTAATGAGCTTGAGGATCCTCTAATAAATCTCAGCCCTTTTAATGAATCCTTTATAGCTCTGAACCGCTCCAGATAGAGATTGACGAGTGTAACCGGTAGCACAAAATCTTGGCAGGCAATAAGACGAGCAGCCCCATCCTTTCCCTCTGGCATCCCATCTGAATTTCTGCTGCAGAGATAACCAAGAATCTGTCACTGCTATGAAGTTCGTGAAATTTAATTAGGAAACTAATAAAACAGCTCTCATCTGGAGCTGCAGTTACCTAGGAGATGCGATGTGTTGTTGAAGAGCTTCTCCCCAACGGAGGATGTGTTGGAGACCTGTGGTCTGAGCAGAGGTTTGATTGACCATTTCTCTTTGTAAAGCCCTTCCTAGTAGGGTTAATGCTTTACTAAAAGACATATTTGCACTTCTTGGATGAGCAGAGGCTGATGGTTTGTGTTTAAACACCACTCACTTGGGAGAGACATGTGGGGTTTGTGGGTTTTTTTTTCTTTTTCTTGATTACTGTTCTTGGTCACATTCTCAATCAAAAAGTTTTCCAGTTCTAAATCCAATCTTTGGAAATCATCGTAGCAACCATCAGGGCTTTTCTCTTTGGGCTTTTCAGAAGCAAAACCTGAGGCAAGTTGTCTCAGCTGGAGTGGAGGAACCATAAGTGATGGTAGGAGTAGAATCAGATCAGATTCATCCCAGTTGCTTTTTCTGCAAGATCTCCTCCTGAGCAAATATCACACTCCTCCTGAGTGTGATATGTCCAGACCAATCTCTTCTGCTCAGTGATTGTTTTGGTGCTAATTTAAATCAAGGAAATTTCACTCTAATCCAATTATTGTCAATATGTCTCATGGGTAGAAGATTAGATTTTTTTCTGGTGGTATGTTCTAGAAAACATAGTTCTGTCAGTAAATCCACAAATATATACAGCTTAAATCTAGTCTTGGAATTCAGAAAAAAAATGGGTTCGTTGTACCTTGAGACCTTTTAAGATTTCAGATATTTTTCCCAAACCACAACAGAAAACCACTCATCTCCATCTTCAGATTTTTTTGGTGATAAGTTAATTTATATTTGAAAATAAAAAGCTGCTTCAAATAAAGACCATTTTATTCAGTTCTGAAAATGTCAAAGAAAGCTTCTTTGACCATTTCAAAGCCATTGTTTTTAGAAGAATAATTGAAATGAAAAAAATCTACTGAAGCCATCCCACCCCTCCCAACTATATCTGTTTGGGCAAAGCAGCAGAATCCAGCCATAAAAAGAAACCACATTAAAAAGTATTGAGCAAATCCTACTTAATATTTATTGCTCTTTGATAAGTGAAAAGAATAGAAAAATCTTCTCAGCAAGGCCCCATGAGAAGGATTTCTTGGAGAGCAGTTTTACTGAGAAAATCCTGGTTCCATTACGAATATCTCAGTGAAGACCTGGCCTTTTGGCACCTCAGGAGATGAGCATTGAGGAGGTTTTTGCACTCGCTGGAAGCTCCTGGTCAGGGGATTGTGTTGTCAAAAGCTGGAGATACTACAGTGATCTGAAATTTGTCCCCAAAACGCTTGGATTGAGAGGGTGGAAAATGCGCTTGTGCAATAGTGTGTTTGTTGGAGCCTCCCAGTGACAGAGCTGTTAAAGTGATTTATTATCAGCATAAAGGGTGCTCAATAGTAATAAAACAATGATCAATCCTCACTTTCTGCTAAAAGGCAGCAGCTCAGTGCCTGTGGCAGGCAGATGGCTGAACTGGTAGGATGGATCATATAGACGTCAGAACAGCAAAGTCAGATTGTTTGTGCTTTAAAAATATTGAGGGATCTTCAGTATTCCAGTGCCCCAGAATAAAATACCCCCAAGAGAACTGTATTTTCACAGCAAATCACAGCCTTGTCCTAATGACTGCTAGGAGGTTTCTCAGCTGTGGTGCATTTGTGGTGCAGAAAGTACCTTTTTCTGGTTGCATCAGTGAATTCAGAACTGGGCTCTGTTGTTCCATCTCCTGCTGTCCTGCAGAGGTGTCAAGTGACTCATTCGGCCTTGGTGCCCAATATTGAGGTGCTGTGAGCAGCACCTGAGTCATGAAGGTGGCACTGAGCTCACTGAGCCCTGAGCAAGGCTTATGAAATTGCTCCAGTGTTTGACCTATCAAACCTGTGCTGAACCGGTGACAGTGTTTGACCAACATGTCATTAAGACTTTCTCATGGCTAGGAAGGAATTGCACGAAATTAAATTATTTTCCTGCAGGCTGAAAAGCCCTTGGGAATGTTATTTGGTTATGGAGCTTCCTGGCTCTCAGTTATGGGTTCAAATCCAGCTTTATTAACTCTTACTGAAAAATTATTTTCCAAGTCCCTGTTGCCACTGAAGGGGCTCTGCTCCAAAGGGATGTCCGTAACGTGACTTAAAGTCATCTTTGTTCTCAGGAATATTGGGAGGAATACATGGATGAACATATGGATGTGCCACAGGCTTCACCTAGAAGTGGAATATCTCAGAGTAAGGATGGAGTTAAACTTCCATCTCCGTGGTGTAATTACTGAGAGTAATGGACTGTTTGTAATTATGGTGATGTTAAACCTGATAAATTTTTTGGGCCAGGTTCTTTCCTCGTTTATAGTGGGATGAACCAGGAGACTGTGAAAGGAGATCTTGGCCCAAGACAGTTCTTCAGATAAACCTCAGGCTAAACAAGATTGAAATCTCCCACACCCATGATACCCCTCCAAACATCTCTTTTATTCTTGGGTTAAAGGCCAGGTATATTTATGGTGCAAACTATATTAAGATTATCACCATTAATTGTGTTCTGAAGTGTTTAATCTCAACCTCTTCGGGAGCACTGAGATAATTTACATACCAAAACAGTAGTGTTGGAAAAGTTTCCATCTGTTTTCCATCTTTTTCCAAGAAATTTTTAAACATTGGCCATTTTCCCAGGAGACCATGTCCCTGAGGAGGCATATCCTGACCAGCTCTCCTTTCCAACTTCACTAATTAAGGTGTTTCTATGAGTCATGGGGACTTTCCTCTTCTTTCATAAGATATGAGTGATGCTCTTTGGGGAGAAGAAATAAATAAATGAATCCAAACAGGGTTACTAATGGGCTGGAAGAATGATAGCCTATAAATTCACCTGATTTTAGCTGATACAGGCAGAATCATGTAAGTGTTAGACTGTCAGATGATCTCAATAGCTTAATTCCCCTTTCTGATGAGCTGTCCTTTTATACATTCAATGTAGAAAGCAAATAGATGACATCAGTAAATCTGGTATAGCAACGTGGCTTAGGATGTAAACCATTTTAAACATAGAACAGATTTAAAAGCAAAATGAAATGGTATTTATGAAAAAGAATTATCAGAAGAAAAATCTAAGTAAGCAAAACCTTATTTATTTGCAATGCATAATTTCAGCAGTTTTATTTATAACAAAACCTCAGTTCTCTTGGAGATAAAAGCTGTTATACAATATGTTTTCTCAGTGACTATCTAGTAATCATTCTTAATTTTATTTGCTTAAACACTTGCAACTTTTCTTAGCACATACTAAGGGCTGAGAAAATCTTGATTGCCAAGTGTAATTTCTCTAAATTATTGCTCTCATAACACAAGTTCAAAAGAAGAAATGAAAATAGGAAGCTCTCCTACGTCAGGCCTCTCCACTCCTAAACCCTTCTTTCGACTAAAAAAATATTTTGTACATTCTGTACACTGTGTATATGACCAGCAGTGTCCAAAAAAAGTTTGCAATTAGATTAGTGGTGTTGATTTTGTGACAAAAACATGACAAAAAATTGGTCTGTGCCAAGTAGAACAAAGTTTATAACAGTTGTGTGTTAGAAAGAAAGGGAAAAAAGCTGTGTAGAGAAGAGGGTATATTCTTTTTTGGAGAAGGCAATGGAAGATGACATCATAGCAAGAAGTACCAAAACTGTTGCAGTGACCTCAACTTCCTGTAGTTTTCTCGAGTTCAGAGCTGTCCACAAAGCTGTGGCTCCAGTTCAGGTCAAAACTGGAAAGCAACTGTCTCCAAAGCCAGACTTTATGCCCAAGGGCACAGAAATATCACAAGAGGAGCTGATATTGCAGAATTTGTGTTATTTGGGACTACAAACTCCACCAAAAGCAGCTCATGGGGTTTTGCCATTCCTGCTGCAAACTCCATGGGGATGTTTTGATGCAGCCTCAAGGTCGAAAGTCCTCGGTGTCTCAGAGATATGGGCAGCAGGTTTTAGTCTTTAAATATTTTTTAATAAATAGTTCATCTATTCACCAACTCCCTGAGGAATTATTCTAAAGCTCCTTATCCCTGGGGATTGGCATTTTGCATTCTTTTCTTGTCTCCCAGACTGGATTTAGAGGGAGTTTAGATGTTGTAGGGTGCCTCATGCAGGAATAGCAGGAATGGGAGGATCCTGTTCACACGTCACTCTTCAGCCAAAGAGAATTGAGCGCAACAAGGCAGGAATTGGTTCTGCCAAGTATGGGAATGGTTTGGTTTTGTTTATTGTGGTGCCACTCAGGTTCATCTCCAGTCTGTGCCAGACTGGGCCATGATCTGAACAGGAGCTGTCCTGGGAAATGGGGATTTCTCCTTCCTCCTCAAATGTTTATTGGGAACTAGAGGTTCGTCCACCTGAGGAGTTACATGACCCAGACATGGAGCAGGGCAGCAGCAAGAGGGAAAGGATATTTTTCCTCGCCTCCCTTTGAACTGGCAACTCACATCATCCTTCTGTTTTCACACAAAAGGGTATTTGGTAATTTTGTATTCTATAACAATGACTCTGGTATTTCCGTAGTGATGCATATTGTTGTAATCTCTCTGCTTTGTTTCCTCGACATATTTTTTTATTAAAAAGTCTTCCCAGCCTTAAATAAGTACAGAATAAGTGTGGTCATTCTGGGAACATGAGAGGCCTGATTATCTGACCATCAAAGACTATGCTGTAAACAGGATACTAGTAAACAGGAACTGAACGCCATATGGAGAGTTTGTGGTTTTCTTCAGCCTCTGTTTTGTTATGTCTTACATCCTGTTAATTATAGAAAAAGAGCTGGAAAGTTGGAAATAATCTTTTCTCCAGATTATTTCCAGCTTCCCTCCGATAGAACAAAATGCAGTGTGGTGCTGCCTTACCTTGCTTCTTTCAGATGTAAAGAATTAAGACAATTCATTCCAAGGGGATCACTTTTCAAGGGGATAACAAGCAGATCTTTTTTCCTTTTAATTGCAGAATGAAAATTTAGATCTTAGTATCTTATTCAGGGAATCCTCTCAATTGTTAGCACAGCATTTCAGTGTCTTCTTTGGAGTTTGTTTGAGAACCTTTGATACCTTTTAAAAGCCATTTGTACGACTGGTAAAAATCGCATCTGAGAAACCACCACAGGTGGGTTTTCAGAATGAAGATTTTGTTGCACAAAACAAATGGCAGAATTTAAAGTCGTAGTTTGCAAGTTATCTGTATTGTAAAGTGTCTTTCTAGGCTGTCCATGCATCCAGAGATGTTTTTCCAGAGCTGGTCAAAGCCGTGGGCAGAGCAGGCAGCAACCCCTGCATTCCCACTGCTTATCCTTGACCTTGGATTTACACAAATTATTGCCCAACTTTTCAACATGGTGCAGTCCTTGCTTCCAAATTCAGCAAACAGATTCATGAGCAAAATACTGAAAAGTGTTCAAATCTAAATTTCTTCGTTTTGACGTCCAATCCCACTCTTCCCTAAAAAGCTGCTTTGGAGTTTTGGTGCTCGATGGAGCCCGATCAGCGGAACAGTGTGAGAACAGCTGAACAGTGCTTTGTTTAGACCCATTCTAACCAGATCAGACTTTGGTTTTGTGAAACAGAAAGCCAAAATCTGTTTGGTTCAAGGTCCCACGTTAGCTGTGACGAGCGGAAAGTACCAACCACCGCTTATGTTTCTTAGACAGCCCCGGACCAGAGACCACAAATAAATCTGCTGTTATGTTATTTTTCAGCTCTCTACTCCCAGCGCTGTCTCTTTAAGCTGCTCTCTGATGCCAACCATCTGCTCCCAATTGCTGAGTTGCTCTTGAGATCTGTAAGGCCAAGTCTGTGCTCTCTGCCCCCAGCAGCAAACTCAGGCCAAATCCCCCATCTGCAAATCTCCTACCAGCTCTCATCCTCATGGGAAGGAATTGGAAGAGCTCCTCTGCCTCATATTCCCCCAGGCTCTCAAGGTATTGCAGCACCTCCAGTCCTGGGGCTGCCACTGGGACAGGAAAATAATGCCAGGATTATGGGATCACCAGCAAGAATTAAAGAAATGCCGAGAGAATTCGCTGCTTATGAACTATAAGGTTTGGATGCTCTAAAAATGCTCACTTCTGGCGTAACTCTGCTCCCATCAAACTCAAGGAGCAAAATTCCTACCAGCTTTACTAGGAGCAGAGTGTGGCTAGTGCTGAGAGCTTTTGAAAATCCCACTGTATAGCTACACCCACTTTATGCATCCATTTTAATGACATGATTAATAAAATACCAATGGAGCTCCAAACAGTTCTGTGTTCATTTTCCAAAGCACTTTGACTCATCCGTAATCATAACCAGACTTCCAATTACACTGGATTTTAATTGTTCTCCTTTAAGGATAATTACTAGTACTCTGAAAAAAATTACTATGAGTAGCTGGTGATGAGTAGGAATAGGCATCCTCGCTTCTCTCTGTCTGTTCTGTCATTTGAGTTACGAGGAATGTAATTGGATATGTGACACCCAGACACAGAGTGGTTTCCAGGATCTGAGAGGGCTCTGTTTCAGTTAATGTGTTAATTTGGGTTCCATCTTCTCATTTGTTCTGCTTTGATCTATCATTTCACAAAGTCAAAGCACCAGATTATTAAGTGTGTGCGCTTGATTTATGTGCAAGACTCCATTTGCATACACATTAATATTTTTAAAGTTTTGGTCCAAATTTCTGCAAGCCATGGTATGGAGTAACACAAGCTGTAATTTCACACTGCGTGGCAACAACTGGTGGGAATAAAATTATCCTGTGATTTGGCTGTATTCACATACCAGGAGCTATTTTCCATTTGGAAATTTCGAATATTGCCAATTGAAATATATCTGTAAGCAAGCTGTAAAGAGAGGCGTTGCAGGAGCTGAAAGGCATGGGGCAGGAGGCTGAATCTCATGCTCAATGTATTGAGATTATCAAGAATATGGCATTAAAACCTCAGCAAGTGGCAGTTACATTTCTATTTGCCTGAGAATGGACAACCAGGGATTGTCTCCCCTGACTGGGAGAACAGTTAGGGCTGAATTTGCTGAATTTGCTGCCCAAGAGGTTGGATTTGTCATTGTTCCCAGCCCAGGGCTGACTTTTGGCATGATTGTATTTATGCTCAGTTTGAGTGCCAATGCCAGGATTCTGCTGCCATATATCCATAAAACCAGATTATACAAATGCAAGGAGGGTGTCATTGGGAAAAACTGGGTCTTTACACTTCTAGGCCTCTGGGAAGTTAAAGATTTATTTTTAATCTGACACTTAGTCCAAAGGGGTTAACAGAGCTGCTAAGATCCAGAAGCTACTGTACTTCTCTAGTACTTTTTCAAATTTTTTATATCTTCAGACACAAAATATAGAATAATGTAAGTATAATCATCTATACCTTGAAGTTTTATGATGGAAATTACTTGTATTAGAGGAGTATTGTTTTAATGATACTCTTTTTCTTCAAAGTACTCTTCAAAACCCATATTATACCTTTTTAATTTTTTAGGAAAAGGTTTCCAGTGGGAAATACTTAGAAATTTATAATTTTCCTTGTAAAGTATGTGTTCTAGTGATACTTCTACCCATCATGGTGAAATTTCGGAAAATTTCAAGAAGAAAATTGGGGTACCAGGCTAAAATTCTGCCAGTACAGTGAGGTCTGGTGGAGGTCTCTGCTTCAGCCTCTGCCCACAGCCTTGGAGCTCTCAGATCAGCTGGATCTGCCCTGCTCTGCTTGGGAATGCTTGGCTTTGTTTTCTGCTAGGATTCAAAGCCCTGCCTGAGTTAGTTTGATTTCTGGTTGACTGGTTGGTGTCAGAGGTGCTGCTTTGTGTTTTCTCTGATGTAGATCTGTCCCATCACTGCTGTGGCTTTGCAGTTTGGTGGAGACATCTGTGGAATCTGAAGATCTCTGAATTTCCTAGAGGTGGCCGATGGCTGCCTTTGCCTCCCAATATCCAAGATATTATTCCATGGAAAGATCATTTTAAATATGATCCCCTAGATAATGGTTTGGGTCTCCCACGGAGGGATATGGTTGTCCTGCTGCTCCACAGCCTGGCCCATCAGTGACTCTGAATTGTGAAGGTCCATGGCTTGCTCGGAGCTACCAAACATTATCAGATCTGGGGTCAAATCCAGAATTAGATGGTTTTCTGAGTTGCCCACTCACTTTGAAGCCATTGCCTTCCCTCCATTTCACTTCTGCTTCATAAATGTGCAGCAAAGTTTTGCCTCCTTTTAGCTTGTCAGGATAATCTAATCCAGACCTTTCTGGTTTAAATTACAGCCTTTTCCAACTCACAGACTTTCAGAACTGGCTTTCCTTTTAATCCCTTTTTATTTATTTATTTGTATGTATCTTGTCTCAGCAAATTATGTTGCTTCATGTCATCCTAAACGATGTGGTGTAAAATTAAAAGAAAAGCCACTTTGTAATGTATCAAAATGTTATTTAAAAAACCCCCCAAAATGTTTGTCATTTATTTTGCTCACAAGTAATCCCAAGTGGCAGCGCGCTGTGAGGTTTTCTGTGAATGCATTTACAATAGGAGCCAACCGCACATTTCACTGAATCAACAGGCTTGTCTCGAGATATTTATGACATGAATGTTCAGACTTCTGTTTAGTCAGCCATCCCCAGGGGAGGCAGCGTTTTTGATAGCGCCTGAAGGAATTAGGCACATGTTGTCAAAAGGGTCTTTAAAACTCCAGAAAAATCACCCAAAACACGGCTTTGATGGCTAAGTCATTTGGGGTCTTGCGAACGCTGTGCTGAGTACCTAATTCCCAGTGCAGAGAGAATGGGAATGCAGCACTGGCAGCAGCTGGAGCCAGCAGCAGCACAGCTATCCTCACCCTCCCGGCAGAGACACAGCAGTGACAATCCCATTTTGTCACGGGAACCCAGAAACTACCATTAGCTGTGGATGTGTCACCTATAAAAACATCATTGTCTGTCTGCACGGCTCGCAGGCTGACTTTGTGTCAGTCCCAGGGAGGATGCTGCCCTTCCCTGCCCAGGCAAGGCTGGATGCCTCCAAGCTCCACGTTCATTAACAAGCTCCTCGTTACTCCCTGTGATTTTTACAATCCGAGTTAACTCCAGAGCAAACAGGAGTTCTTTCCCATGTTTGGGGCTTCATCCACAAAATCCCTGTGAAGCATTAGCACCAGGATGGAAATTCTGGAGGCATCAGGAGGCAAATTCTGCATGGCTATGAGGGCAGCTGAGGCCGATGCCAACCTTGTCCCTGCTCTCCAGCCGCCTCCGCTCGCCACAGCCCCTCGAGTGCCATCTGAACAATTTTTCCATCTACAGCCAGACTACTTCATCATGTCCTCGGCATGAAAAAACTTGCGAAGGGGGCAACCTTTGATCCCTCAGAGCTTTCAGAAGTGTTAATTCCCTGTCTGGAATATTGTCACGGAGCGGCTGAATTCCAGGCGGCACCCGGGGGTGAGCGCAGCCTGCTCAGAGCTGGCCCATGTGGAGAAGGGCATTTCTTGCTGGGCTTTGTGCTCAGCCTTTTGTGATGCTTTTAATATGAGAGACTCTTATCGTGGTTCATTTACTTCCATGCTTGTGGTTTTGTCACTTGGGAGCGATTATAAGGTTCTCTGATTTGTGCTAAGGGAAGAGCTGACGTTTAGATGGTGAATTATGTGGCTATTTTTTTGGTGGACTTTTGCTGGTATTGAGCTAGAAGATGTTAAGGCACTTTGGTCCAATTAAGATGGCATTTATCTTGTGCATGGCCACACTTTGTTATTGAGACTCCTGGACTGTTTGAAAATGAAATATTGATAAAAGTTGGAATATGAGCTGTTGATGATTCACCTTTGCCATAATAAAGGCAGTCTCTTAATTAAGATTCACTACAGTTTTTTTTCCCAATACATTTTAAAATTTATTTGCTTTGATTTTCCAGGACATCTATGCTCTAACCAGTTCATTTTGTTTCTGTTTTTGTCCCACCAGTATTGATGTCACTTGAAGATCTGATTGCCAACATCATAAAAACAGTGCTAGGAAAAGCCACAAAACATTGCACAAGACCCAGAAGGACTGAAAGTTGAAGGATTTCTTTCAGAGGATATATTGTTTTCACTGGTGAGTAGGTGGAGCCATTTTATTTTGCCTGATTACAGTCTAGAACAGCTCAAGTTGCTGTGACTGGAATTTTGATTCTATGGATCATCTTGCTGAAATAATTTGACAGCAGCAGAGTTTTTTCCCCAGGGTCCTTGTTGTAAATTATATGTGTTTTATACTCCATTATTAATTAAAAACAGTTTTCTTCCATTTAAACAATGTAATTTCTTGAGGTGGGAAGAGGGTTTCTTTGGCTGATGGTTGTTCATTAAATTAGAAGTAGAAATTGTTTGCATCTTCTGAAGTTGAATGTAAATCTGACAAAACTTTTATTGTAAAGTCTGAAATTGGGCAAAACTCTCTGGAGCCCTGAGACTCAGATGAAGTCCAGAGTGGTGGTCAGAAGAGTCCTAAAAGGAGCCAAAGGCAGGAACTTTGAGGAGGAAAAAAAAAATCAAATGTTTATTCTCCTCTCAAGCATTCGAGGGGATTAAAATTGCACCCAAAGTGGAATGTTAAATTCAGCCTCAAATGGGGAGACCTACTGGGCACATTGTTGCAAAGCATTACACAGGCAGCAGAGTGATGGGTTTTGGACAGGACAGATTTTCCCCAAATAAATTGTCCATCCTGAACATTTGTACATTCACTGCTTTACTCACTGTGCCTCACACTGATAATATTCTTCACCCAAACTTACGTGATCTGGGGAGAAAAGAAAAATGGGGGTAGTGCTTCTTTTTTTGGTTTTGTGGTCTCCAGAGCAAAAAGGAGTTTACTTCTTTTCTAAGAAATACAACCTTACCCTTACTCCAACCATATGTCAAACAATCATCGAAATCCTGATTTCCTTCACGGGAAATCTCTCTTATTTGATTTTTTTTTTTTTTAACTAGAGGGGAAAACAGTTCCAAAGCTCCAAGTGGGCTGGGACACTGTGGGTTTCCCACCTGACAGGGTGTGATGGGCATTCCTGTCCCTTCCAGCTGTAGGATCCCAGGAAAAGCCACGTGCTGAGCTCTGGGAATGTGCATCAGGCACAACTCGATGCTCTCAAACCTGTTCTGTCAGGCTGCCTTTGCTTCGTGGGCTCTGGGAACAAACAAGAGATTAGAGGGCACAGGAGGCTGATCTCTGGTTTCTGTTTCGAGTAAATAAATAAAGGATAAAGTGACAAAACATGTTGCAAATATTCCGACTTATTTAAGGAATGGAAAGCGTGGATAAGCTAGTTAAAGATTGAGCGGAGGAGAGGAGCAGAGGGCAGTGTAATGATATCCCTCAGACAATAAAGGCCATTCTAATACTTTCTAATTACACTTATTAGTACTCTTTCTAAGGGGTAAAGTGGAATCAGTCTTTGCTGCCTGATCCTACTGACAAAGCAGGGACATTTGATTTCCACCAAAGGAACTCAGAAGTGTTAGGAGCATTTCCTAATAGAGGATTTTAAAGAGGATTTTTAAAAACAGGTCACTGTTTAAAAGTGAGAACCTGGACTCATGCTCTGGCCTTTTGTGGGGCAGCAGCAGGACAAGTGACTCTTGGAGGGGGAAAAATGGGAAGTGGACCTTCAGCTCATCTAGGATCTCCCATTCTCTACCAGCCTTGGCTTAGTCTTTCCCTGCCTTAACTTCTTCCAGATATTTGTGCCAGACAAGCTTTAAAAGAGCAAAGCAGAAAGTCTGTCGTTTGAGCTTAATACAGAACAGTTTCACCAGGTATCATCCTTGTGCTTACCCTAAAACTCTCTAAAACATCCTGTCAGTTGCAGAATATATACAAATAACATACACTCATGGGGCTTGGGAGGATGAAATCCAGATGGAAGGGATTTTTCCTCCCTAGAAAACACAGGCCAAACCTTAGTGTGCTGCAGACTAGCACGGCTGCCCGAGGACAGTGCCAGTTTGCTGTGGGAGAGCCCAGGCACATTTTCCTACACCTTTTCTGCTCAGGCTTCCCCCCTGCTGCCCAAGCTGCATGCACAGCACACAAAATCTCTCTTGCAGTTACCTGCCGGGGCTGCAGAGAGCTCTCAGGGATGGTGATTTCCACGCAGCAGAGCGTGATGGTGGGGATGGGAGCTGGGGCAGCAGCATGAACAGAACTTGTGTTTATCCCCTGGGCTGTGCAGCCAGCAGCTGCTCCTATTAGCACAATTTGCATATGGCCTTGGCACGGCGTGGAGTGAATCAACTGATCTCCATGGGTGGGGATAGAAAATCTGTCTCCTCTCGACTTGCAGCCGTCGCTGTAATGTTAAACCTGCACTTGGGATGCGAGAAAAGATTGAGTTAAAAATAATGATCTTTTAAAAATAATGGTCTTTTAAAATTAGGGGGTTTTAAAGTAATTAAAACCAGAAAGGAGATGAGAGAAGAGTACCTGTGTGTATTCATAGTCATCCAAATACAAACCTCTTCTATTTTTGGGTGCTGATCTCTGCCTCTCCCCATCCTCCCATGTCCCCTGGCACGAGGGCAGTGTAGGCCTGGAGAAGCAACCAATCAAGCAATTAGTGTCAGTCTAATTAATTCATGTCACACAACCTGAATAGATTATTGCTTTGCCATTTAATATTTGATTTCTGTGCTGGTATATCTTGGTCAAAGCAGAAAGGGAGAGCTGGGGTAAATGCATGGTGAGTGTTGGGCGTCAGACACTTCTGAGTCAGTTCTAAAGAGTTCTTTTTGGTTCTTGAATGTCTCTTCCAAGAAAGCAACAAGGGGGTATCAAAATGAAATGAGCAGGTGGCAGATGCAGAGTAAGGAAAATAAAATTCTTCTTAATGTGCTCTGTATTTAATCTATAAAACTCTGAACGCTGAAACTTTGGGTGGGTTCAAAATCCAGCAAATTAAAATCACACAACAGCATTGCCATGATCCCCACCAGGCAAGACAGCCACCACTGCTCCACAGTCCTTCAGCAGGGATCCCTACTGACATCCCTGATGCTCTCAGGGAGTCTAAACAGGTATTTCACAAAGCAGTTTTGAGACTTGATTAATAAATTAAAGTGATTAATTAATCACTTCGAAATTTTTGGATAAAAGGGGCTGCTGAGTCCAGCCCAAAAC
This sequence comes from Grantiella picta, assembly GCA_013397955.1. Taxonomy (NCBI): domain Eukaryota; kingdom Metazoa; phylum Chordata; class Aves; order Passeriformes; family Meliphagidae; genus Grantiella; species Grantiella picta. Next base: position 528,361 of record VZRM01015741.1, read on the forward strand.
TCGCTTTGCACGACGTGCAGACGATAACTGAGCTGACAAAACTCATTAAATGCAGCGCCTTTATCGTAAGGGATAATATGCAAAAACGTTGCAACACCAAATGTTGGCACATTACCAGCACATCATCATCCTGTTTCAGTTACAGAGCACTGACCTGGTGATAAGCTCCTACTTGTTCAGCACCCTGCTCTCCTGGGATGATGAGTTAGGAAATTCCCCACTGGCTACCTGAGGTTTTATCCCAAGGGATTTGTCCTGGACTGTGGCACTGCCCCCTCAGTGGCTCCAGCAGTGCTCCAAAAACGCCAACAGACGTGGGCAGCACGTTCAAAAAGCTGCTTTAAAAGCCCCGTTCAGATTTCACAATTAGGACAGATGTCAGTCTTTGGAGGATTAAGACGAGCCTGGTCCTCCTCATGCAGCTGATCTCCATTTGAAGGACATAAGGTTTGCTTTTCTGGTTTTGTTACAAGCAGACTTGATTAAGGTCTGGACCATCATCGTTTTGTCACAGTGGGGGCAAGGAGATTGAAGAGAGTTTTGGCATTTTGGAAGCATTTTTGTGAGAATCCAGATTTCTTTCTGCCGTATGGAGTAGAGAAAAACTAGGTAGATATCCCAGATTTTCTCACAGTAAAATAAAATCTAAGTAAGGAGCTCAGTGTTTTAGCAAAATGGCATTAATAGTCTTATTGTTGAGCTCATAGGGAAATGTAACAAACAGCATTTTCAAGTGGTTTTGTATTCCAGCAAGACTATTTCACAAGCTCGTTCTGAGCACTTATGGAACCCTTTATATTTTCAGAGCTCCTGAAAACAACAAGCTTGCTAAAAAAACCCCAAAACACAGGCACTATTTTTAGTGCTGCAATGCCTAAAATAATAGCACATTGACAGGAACTCCATCAGCTTCAGCAGGAAGCCACGGAGCTTGGTGGTTTATGGTTCTCCTCCAGTTCCCAAGGGCTGAGCTCAGACAGGAGAGATCCTGGGTGGGCAGGAGGGCGGGAGCAATCCTTCCCCTCTGCTGGAATGCAGCCACTTCTGTGCCAAACCTGGCCTCCTTGACCACCACCAGGGCTTCAGCTTTGTGGTGTGAAATCTGAGTTTGGAAAAAGAGTGTTTTCAACTGGAGCACTTTGCCCTTTTTCCTCATTTTTTACCCTCTCTTTGATTTCCCGGTGAAATCTCTCGCTGTTCTTTCTCCCATCCCTGAATTCTTTTCCCAGAATTTTGTGACAGGGAGCAGAGGCTCTCTCCAAGCTCTGAGCACCTACTGTGGCATAAAGATATCTGCACGGGGAGTAGGGCTGACACACCATTCCCATCCCTGAGCTGCCATCCGAGCTGCCTCTGGGCAGCATATCCATTCTCACTGCAACCCTGGTGTTTCTCCCAAAATGTAACATGAATCCAGGAGCAGCTTTGTTGAACTATAATCTGGGTCAACAGTGTCTGCTGGGTTGAAAGGTCATGCCGAAACCCCATCTGTTTTAGCTCTCCGTTGGAACCATGAAAGTGCTTTAAACTTGAGATGTTCTGTAGCATTCCTAAATTATCGGTAATGTGTAGTGACACCAAGAACTGTGGTCTAGAAATGCCATGTTTCTCTCCTTTTTTTTTGATCTAACTGGGTGAAGCATCAGATTTAGGAAGTAAATTCAAATCAGCTGGACATAGGTCAGTGGCTGTGTGGGGAAAGGACGGTATGGTAGGTGCCTCTGGCCCATAAAAAGCCTGTCCTACTGAGATCTGGCTCCAGGGCTTATTAAATACCAGCCATTTTTGACTAGTAAAAGACCAAACAAAATGTGCTTTTTCTCCTTTGATGATTAAAGTCAGCCTGAAGTGAGTGGCATCATTTATATAAACACTTTCTTTTATGCAAGCGCTGTCCTAGGAGATTAGAGCATTGAGTGCTTCCTTGTAAGGCTTTTTCACTTTCAGGTGAACGCAAACAAAACCTACAGACCAGGGACAGCTTCACTAGGCCAGGTTGCTCAAAGCCTTTTCCAGCCTGCCCTTGAAAATTTCCAGGGATGGGACAGACAGATTTCCCTGGAACTCTTCCTTGGGATGTCTCCTCCTCCCAGGACACCCTGTCAGACCCGCCTTTGCGCAGGGCAGTTCTGTCCCCATGTCCCCAACGCCTCCCTGACACCGAGGGTTTAAAGCCGGACTATAAACCAGACCACACTGGTTCCTGTTATTTACAGCTAACTCCGACACAGTGACACCCTTGGTGACCTCCTCCTGTCGCCTTTAACCTCTCAGCTCTGCCTGCTGCCTCCCCATCCTGGCGTAACACAGAGATGAGAACCAAATCCCTCGCTCTGGACTACAACGTGGTAATTGAGTGGAGTCACGCTAACGACGCGGAGACGAGTCTGCAACTGATTAGGAGGTTTTCTTCTCAATTAATTGTCAGAAGCAAAGGGATGTTTGATGTTTAATGTCGTCTTCTTCTTGTTAAATGCATTCCCTTCGCCACCCATCCTCAGACACTGGGAATAGGCAGAGCTGAAGGAGGCAGAGCTGCAGAGTTGTTGGTGTGTTTGTGCAAAATCCATCTCCAGAGTCCCTCTGTAGCACATAGGTCTGTAGGGGAACTTCAGGTTTGTTGACAAAATAGCACTGACATCTTACTTGGAGGCACTGAATGAATCCTAAAGCAGAGTTCAGGGTGGGAGATTTAGCTGCTGTGTGTGTTCTCTGGGCCGGGAGAGAGAGGATGCGTCCCTTCTGATTGTGAACGTGTCCTCACAGATCTGCCTTTGGACACCGGAAGACAATTCCTCTGTCTGAAAATCTTCCTTGGAGCTGATGTTTCTTCATGTGGTCTGAGCTCAGGAACAGCCCTTTGGCTGTCAGGAGTTTATGAAGGGGAAAAAAAAACAAAACAAAAAAGGGAAACAGCAATGGCAAGGAGATTAGTGAGAATTTTAAAAGGGAGAGGAGTCATGATGTGCCCTGTGTGACAGAATGGCAGAGATGTCATTTCAAGTGTACCAAAAGGACAGTTAGTCTGTAAAAATCTTCTGCTTTTGGACTTATTTTTTTATTTTAAACAGTTGTGAAAACATCAGCAGTTTGTGCACTTTTTGCCTCTTACAAAATGTCAAATTAATCTAGTGTTTTATAAATTCAGAGGCTTTACAAAGTGCAGGGGTCTGGCTGTTAATTTTGGAGACGGGAGGATGAAGCTCAGCAGCATCCCAGGGCAGCTCAGTGCTGCTGAGGTCATTGCAGGAGCATCCTTCTTGCTTCCAAAGCAGCACATCTCCAGGCCAGTCCTGGGGGAAATCCTCATCCCAGCCAGGTCAGTGGCAAAATCTCTGCTTGTTCCTCCAGCCTTGGTGTTTTCCCTAAGGCTGCTCAGCACTGCTGGGACTCAAACACAACGTGAAGTATTTAAACCAATTGCAATTCAGCAAATTACTGACAGAGCTCTGATTTTAAGGCTTTAAGAATTCCTGGCTCCTAGTCCTCTGCTGTGTCCACAGGTGGAATTGAGCTGATTACAAAAAATCTTACAAAAAATTCATTATTTTAGATGCAATGTATTGAACTTTTAGGGAGATCTAAAGTAGATCAGGAAGTAATGAATAATTTTATGAAAAGGTAAAATACAGATCGGGTTCTTGTAACATGGAAATTGCCAGAGATTACAAGAAGATAAATCTGCACTAGACTGTGTTTTAAGTTAAGAATTTCGCCAATTATGTAAGACAAATATCTTCATTTGTCCTCTTTTAGAAACAACAAAAATGCCATTTTTCACTCCAAAACAACCTATTAAAAATATATTTCAGGTATTATACCTCCTTTACCAGGTTTTTATAGTGAATCTCATGTTAATGACAGTTTACATTCAGTTTAACCATTTTATTGCAGCTAGAGGAGAGGTTTCTATATTTATGTTAATATGCAAATGTCTATATAAAATGAATAATTGGGCGATTTTTGATGCGCTGGGTGAACAAATGTGCTGAATGGAAAAGATCACAGTAACGTGGACTTTCCTTTTGCCTTTTTTTTCTTGTTATAAATTAACAGAATGTTTAAATGTGCTGTCAGGTTTGATTTCAGTTGCCATGGAAGTTTAATTCACTTCTTGTCTTACCCAAAAGTGTTCATCCTGCCTTTGCCTTATTGCACATGCAGCCTCTTTTGGGTGTGCCAGATTGAGCACCTGAACTCATGAGTGAATTTTGGAAAAACTGGGCAGCATGAACACCCTGTGCCTCATCCTGCTCTCCTAAAATCCTCATCCTATCTTCTCCTTCAAGTGCAGAAGATACCAGAAAGCAGCAGCAGCAAAAAGCAGGGAGGAATTTCACATGGAAACAACACCACTGCAAGAGGTGTGCAGCCCAATCACCCAGAATGATGGATAAAATTATCTGTTCTTCTTTCAGGTTTATCAGACAGATCATCACTTCCCGGATCCCAGGGGGATAAGGATGAGTTCAGCTTGCATCATCCTTCTCAATTTCTGCAGCTGACATTTAACTTCCAGTTGGATGCCTCATGTAAGTAGACACGAAACTGTGTAGGAGACTTCATAAAAAGTCCTTGTTATGAATTTTTGTGAGCATTATAAGGAAATACTTCCTCAGCTTTGTGTTGTTTTAATCAGGTTGCAAGCAAGAATTAAAGTGTGTGGTGGAAGGAGGGAGAAAAAAGGGCTTTTCAGACAAAACCAGGGGGAATAAATTAATTTCCTCACTGGAAACAGGAATTTAGTATTTCTGGTCTTGCTGAAATTTGTTACCTGTTTGAGACAAGATTTTTCATGCAGAATCTTCTATAAGAAAAGAGAGTACCCAAATGTGAGCCCAGCATCAGGAATTGCTAACCTACAGCTGGAGGTGCCAATGTGTTCCCGTCTGCTCCAAATTTCAAGGTAAGAGAAATGCTGGAAAGCTGCATTCAGCTCCATCTCTGCTGTTCTGTTTTGGAAAGGAATGAGTGGACAAAATCCTGGGCCTCAGAAATCACCTCTATCGTCAGATTATTTCTGCCTTTTCCAGGAGTCTCAGCAGTTCCTGTTGGAACTGTTCCACTAAATCACTTCCTTAAAACGGTCACTAAATTTGGGGAGATGATAAAAGGTGGATTTCAACATCCCCACCAGGCTGGATGTCCCCCCTGCCTTGTGCTGCTCTAACCACTGAACTCCAGGAAAAGGGAATCCTCTCCCTGGGTGGGGAACACTGTCATGGAAAGAGATCTTTTATTTGAAATTGCAGAAATGGCATTTTTAGTTAAAAAAGGAGGTTGCCTGGGTCTGGTTCTTAGCACACCAAATCAGCTGCCAGGTTTGGTGTCGGGGTTGAAGAAAAGTCCTGACCACAACCCTTGCACTGCAGAAATTCCCACACTGGGGTCTCCCACCTGCAGCAGTAACAGATGGTGAGGGTGGGACAAGTTTTGCCCACCTTCTCTGCTCTCAGGACGTGGTTTGTGTTTGCCCTTCGTGCTGATCCAGTTGTGGCTGGGGAAGTTCACAGCCTGGCTGTGCTGCCACACTCTTGCCATCACTTCGGCTCCTGCAGCTGTCAGGGAGGCTGACGTGGGGTTTTGGGCTCACTGTGTTTGTCAGGGAGGCTGATGTGGTTTTTTGGGCTCACTGTGTTTGTTGTCTCCCAGCCTGGGCAGGCAGCACTGCAGGCTACACACTGAGGGGCTTCAAAACTGAGCCTCAAACCAAACACAGCAAATTAAGCCACGGCATATGCAACACATCATTTCAGTATTTATGTTTGCAGCCTCCAGCTCCGGTATCAGAAAGCCTCGGAGATGAGTGCAATAAATAGCAAATTCACAGAGGAGTTGGCAAGATTTATTATGCTTATGATTCTGCACAAATAGTGTTGACAGAGTTCTTTTGATACAAGGATAGTTTGTGTGCTCAGATCACCGAGGAGAGCTGGACTTGGGAGGATTTGTCCCCAGCTGAGGCTGGATCTTTAGGTGACTATAACTCTTAGTGTGCTGTGATTTAAACTCTGCCACGTGAAGGGGCTTTGTATAAATCACTTTATAGTGATTTTGTGCTGCCCTTCTGAGGCAGCAACCCCAGCGTTATCTCTTTGCCTGGTGTTATATCACTGCAATTAAATGATAATCATTGCTGGCTATTCAGAATCCTAAATGTGCCTGCAGTAATTAAAACACGAGGAAAGCATCCCATGAAATTTCCAATCTGAGGCTTCGGTACGAGAAGCCATGGAATCAATGGGAATTTTTTTCCTTAATTTCAGTAGGAGCTGGATCTTGCCCAAATCTCACAAAGCAGCTTCCCACACTCCAGAACAAATCCAGAGGCATATGGTTACTGTCAGGGGAACAGGTGGATGTTCATATGGTTTGTAAAGGAGCTGGAGACAGCTTGTTGCATTTTGATAAGAAGGTTATTCCAGGCAACTGGAATGGTGTAAAAACAGGGAGAAGTACAGCACAGGGGAGTAAAGCACTGCTGAAGTAAAGTCTATCCCAAAATATTCTGTGTACCAAACTCCAGTGCATAACTTCATAATGGGATCCACTATACTTTTGCCATTTGCAAAGTGAAGGCAAGAAAGTATAATTTAAAAAATGAAGAATCCCGTGAATATGAGAGAATTTTGTAACTGGAACTCCTTGTTTATACATGCTCAGCAATTAAGGTTCTGTGATGCTAAAATAGAAATGTTAATAATTTGGGAATGCTAAATCAGCACCGTAACATAGTTCTAAAGATGTGTTTGGGAAGGTATCAGGAGAGATAACCAAGCCTTGTTGCTGTTATTTTAGCTCGGGAGTAGCTTGAAGAGTCCTCTGAAGTATTTATCTGATAAAATTGCCAACCCCAAGGAATGATTTCTGTGTGAGCAAGGCCGTGTGTCTCCCAGACAAGGTGCTAACCAGGCGTTCTGGTTAAAATCTCGAAGAGAAAACCCAGCAAAGAATCCTTTCCCAGTGACGCTGAGCTGGCTCAGAGCTCGCTGCAAAGATGCTCTTTTGCGCTACAAGAAAAATTCGGGATGCTTGTCTTTGAAACTAAATTTTCATTTCATTCTGAGACTTAAAGCTTTGAGTGAAGTGTAAAAGCAGATCGTCCAGGGGACTTCTGGCTGGGAGGGAATCTGTGCCAGGCAGGGCTGGGCAGAGAGCCCGGGTGGCACTGGGCAGGGTCTGTGTCACCTGCAGGGTCTGTGTCACTATGTAGGGTCTGTGTCACCTGCAGGGTCTGTGTCACCTGCAAGGTCTGTGTCACCTGCAGGGTCTGTGTCACTATGTAGGGTCTGTGTCACCTGCAGGGTCTGTGTCACCTGCAGGGTCTGTGTCACCTGCAGGGCCTATGTCACCTGCAGGGTCTGTGTCACCTGCAGTGTCTGTGTCACCTGACGGGTCTGTGTCACCTGCAGGGTCTGTGTCACCTGCAGGGCCTATGTCACCTGCAGGGTCTGTGTCACCTGCAGTGTCTGTGTCACCTGCAGGGCCTATGTCACCTGACGGGTCTGTGTCACCTGCAGGGTCTGTGTCACAGGCATGATCTGTGTCACTGGCATGGTCCATGTCAAGAGCACGGCGATGGGATCGCGGCTCCAGGAGCCCAGCCTTTCTCCCAAAGTAACAACAATTCCCCCTGCAGGAGGGTCTGGCCGCACAGGTTGGGCTGTCGCTGTCTGCGTGTCCCTGTCGCTCGGGTTGCAGCACTGGCGGCTGGCCGGGCAGCGGCACACGGTGTGCCGGGATGGATGTGAGCATCCCAACCCCATTCCCAACCCCATTCCAGCTCCCGGCGCGGCTCCAGTGCCCCCTCCCGGCATCCCGGGAAAAGCTCGCGAAAAGCTCCGGTGTTGGAGCCTTTTTTACCTGCGGGAAGCACAGATGGCTCTGAGGAGGGGACAAGTAGGTGAGGACAATCCTTTGCAGTGCCCACAGCACCGCGGTGACTCCCGGAGCCACTTCTGCCCCTCGCTCCCGCTCCATCAGAAGGTGAGATCGGCATCTGGAGCGTGTGGCACAATACAGACAGGAAAATATGTGCCCAGGAATGGCATTTCAGTGAGGGGAAAGGTTTGGGGGTTCCCGCTGGAAGGTGGGTGAGGACAAAGCCACAGACCTGGAGTGGCTCAGGGATCCTCTTGCTGCGAGGAGAGAAGAGAGCTGACAGCAGATTCTCAACAGAAAAATCAGATAGATAGATAGATAGATATAGATAGATAGACAAATAGATGATAGATAGATAGATAGATAGATAGATAGATAGATAGATAGATAGATAGATAGATAGATAGATGGATGATAGGTAATAGAATAATAGATATGGAAGTGGAAATGTAATGTATCTGGAATGACAAGCAGCCTAAAGGAGATGACCTAAGGACCAGACTGGTGCCCTGAGTGATGTGAGACACTGTGCTGGATGGCAAGGGAAAAGGAACACAGCATCCATATAAATTGTGATTAAGTATGTATTTTTAAATTAAAGCAGGAGCATTTATGGCGTGGCTAGCTGAGTTTTTAGTTCTGTAATTCTTTCTGGCTATCCTCTGTTAATGCAGGAGCATTTCCACGGGATACACCTGGCTCATGCAGCTCCTGCTCAGTTCAGGAGCACAGTCATAGTTTCCACCCCAGTGTTGTGTGCAGTTTAGAAATGTCACAGATAACTCAGGCTGACAAAGTGGAGTAGTTGGAAAATATTCTTATAATAAGGAAAGTAGAAAATACACTTGGCTAAAAGCTGTCAGTCTGGCAGTGCTGGTGCAGGTTCACTCCCTGGCAGTCCAGGTACTGCTTTGCCCTGTTCACCAAACCAAAGATCAGCAATGCCATGCTCAGGCCTGGTGCAGAGGGTGTGCAAAGCCCTTGTCAGTGTCTGCACCTTATATTTTCATGGGGTTTTGCCCTCAAGGAGCAGGGATGATCTTGGACAGCTGGTGCACACTCTGTACCCACCCAACCCTCATCTCGAGTGGCCTCATTCCACATCAGACAGAACATGGTTTGAGGTGACTTTACACTTTCAGGGTGACTAGGAGAGACCTGCTGGTGCAAACAGACCCTGCCTGGTGCCGCTGAGGAGCTCGGCGAACACTTGTCACAGAACCCAGACCGTGCTTGTTTGTCACGCAGTCATTCAGAGAGCAGCGTGTGTGGGCTGAGCCGGAGGGGATGGGGGACTCCGGAACCAGGCAGTGCCGCAGGAAAGGTCGATGTGGCAGGGACGGAAGAGATGCCTCGATCTGCCGGTGTTACCGAGCTCTGCACTCTCCATTTCTCACCCTTCCCGTTAACACCTATTCCTACCACTTGCTTGTTCTCCCCAAGAGCTCCTGGCTTTCCAGCTGCTCCCGCAGAGCAGGAACAAGGAGCCAAGCGGCCTCATCTCGGTCCCGGTCCGTTCGGAGCCGTTTCTCGCTGTCCTTGTCACCGGGAAGGGATGGCACTGTCCCTGCCGGGGATGCTGCGCTGCTGCTGTTCCTCACCTGCGCCGCCAGAGGGCAGACGGGGACTGCAGCGCCGTCGGGACCTCCGGGTACCACCGGGACATCCCGGGACATCCTGGGACATCCTGGAATACACCCCGGGACATCCCGGGACATCCTGGGGCATCCTGGAATACACCCCGGGACATCCCGGGACATCCTGGGACCCCCTGGAATACATCCCGGGACATCCCGGGACATCCTGGGGCATCCTGGAATACATCCCGGGACATCCCGGGACATCCTGGGACCCCCTGGAATACATCCCGGGAAATCCCAGTACATCCCGGGACCCCCTGGAGCACCTCTGGGACATCCAGAGACACCTCGGGACATCCTGAACACCCCTGGAATACATCCTGGGACATCCTGGGACATTCCAGGACCCCCTGGAATACCTCCCTGTATATCCTAATACATCCCAGTGCATCCCGGTATCGCCAGGACCCCTCTGGGACATCCCCGGTACTGCTGGGAACCCCCTGTACAGTTCTTTCCAGAGCACGTTTAATGCTGTCTTCCTCTTGCTCTGCTTTTCAGTTATTGCTTCTACCCAAAACAAAGTTCTCATTCATCCCAGGGGACTTTGCTCCTGTCCATGTGGGACAAGTCCCTCTGGCCACGACTTCAATAGATCATTTAAAAGTTATTTAAAACTTGATTAAAATTATGTATCTTCAACTCCTGCAGCCTCACTCCGTGGGCAATGAGGAACGATTCCACTCCAGTCACATCTCCAGGAGGTAAGAACAGTTTGGCTCAATTCAATTTGTTAAGACAGTCAGTAAAAACATGCTTAACATAATGGGTGAAATGATTTTACCTCAGCAGAGCAACAACCTGTGGTATTACCCAGTGAGATGGTGCATGTGAGTGGCAGAAATGGCAGCTTTTTCCTCCTTTCACTCACAGTTGATTCCTTGGGGAAGAGTGGAATGCTCATTCCGATGCCCCAAACTTGCTGTCTCTAATTTAGGTTTAGCTCTGGCAGTCAGAATAAGCAATTTTGGTTTGGAAAAGTTCAGCAGGGCTAAAGACTTGTTCTATGGGGAAGAAATTTAGATTCAGGGGGTCAAACACTAATTCCTGCTTGATTTTTGAAATAAAAGGTGATGCAAGGAGGAACAGGAGTGGGAGATGTGTGAGGTTCTCACTCAGCCCTCTGGGACTGTTATTCCCTCTGTTGGGAATAACAAACAAGAGCATCCCTTGATTCTCCTCCAAGCGTTTTGGACTGATTGCAGTGGGATTACACATCGTCCTTGGGTTACAAACATCCCCACAGAAAAACAGGATTATGTGCTCCTCTCCGTTTAAACCATTGGGAAGGGCAGGCCTGTAAGATGAAAGAGACTTTTATTCCTGGAAGTCAGGATTTCCTGAGGCCAGGGCTTAGCAGAGCTCTCGCAGTGGCGCTGCTGTAAGCTGTCCCCAGGCTGTCCCCTGGCACAGAGCTTTGCTGGGCATTCCACAGGCTGTTCCCTGTTCCCAGCCATGATGGAGATCCACGAGTCCTTCCTGCAGTGCCAGGGCTTTGCTCCACATCCCACCTGGTCCCACCTGGACAGGGATGGGTGAGGTGCTGAGCCTGTCTGTGTTGGCACCTGTGAGGAGGCAAGGCTGATCCCTTCAGAGAAGTTAAAGCCACATTTACAAATCAATGATTTTTCTCTTCTCAAACCATGTGTGCTGCTGAATCTCTCCTGGTCCATCTCCAGGCAAAGTGAGCAAACACCATTTGATGGATAAATCACAAGAGTAGCACTGAAGAGCTTTTCCTGTTCCCTCTATGTCCTGTAACATTGACCAAGTGTTTTAATCCATGCACATTCTCAGGGGATATAAATGAGCACAGCTCAGCTGCCTCATGTGTAAGGCATTTATTTCCTGGGAATCTGGTAGTGTGTCTTAAATCCTTGTTTTTAGCATGGGGATAAAACTACTTTTTGTTCAAGGATGTTGAAATGTGCTAATTTTTGTTATTGATTTAATATTACCCAATTATATGATATTACAAAATTTGCAGATTCTGCCTTAAAAGTTTTAATTTCACATTTGCCTATTACTTTGATACATTTAGGATAAGCATTGTAACAAAACACTCATTTACTCTCTCATCACTAGGTCAATTAGATGTGCTTTTATAATGACTGTAGAGAGCTCTGCGTTGTGTTTAAATATTTTTAATCCTGTGTTAAAGATATGATCATAACTAGAGTAGGGAATATATTTTTTCTTTTTTAACTTGGGTTCTTTTCATTGCAAGGTACCAATCAGACTCAGCACACCAAAAATAGCAGTCGGGCTACTTAGAAAATGCCGTGTGAGATTAGCAAAGCATACCTAGACACAAACCATGTGCAGACAAGAAAGAACCAGGGCAAATCAGAACAGTTTCAGCAGGTAAGCAGCCACACAGCAGCTTGTGTCATATATCAAAGAGGCACAGACTGTAAAACAGCATCCTGCAGTTGGCAGCAGGGAGAAAGTCTCCCAGTAAAAGCTGGATCGTCCCTCTTTGGTTTCACAAGCCGATTGCAAAATTGAGTTGTAAGCATCAAAAGGAGGCTGGAGTCATCCTAAAGCATGTCTGTGATGTCCCTGGGATCCAGGAGAGTGTTGATGGCTTGGCAAAGGAGGGATTTCTGCTCTCCTGGGAATTCTCTCTGTGCTTCACATCCAGAGCTCTTATCTGCACTGTGAGGTAGAGACAGACAGCACCAGGGCAGCTCTGCTTTCTTCTCAGCACCATCGGTGACATTAGGTGACATTCCTAATTCCCTAAACAATACTAATTCCCAAAATAATACCAAAAAAACAAGTCAATTGTTTACTGATTAATACCTGTGGGGGAAAAACCTGTAAACCCCATTTTTGTTTATGTACACACACTGCAGTAATATAATAGGGAAGAAAAATGTTATTTATGTATTTATGTCGCTTTCTACTCTGCTGACTTATTTTCAGGATCCTTCACATTTTAATTCCTGATGTAGGTGAGCAGCAATGCTGGGAGACAATTCCATACAGGCAGAAAGAATATGAAGTGCATCTTTTATGGAGATATTTTGCATCTTTTATGGAGATATCCCTTGTTTGGTGGTTTTCCCAAAATGGAACGGAGGCCACTGACTTCACCTGTGCAGGTTGGTCTCCATTCATGGAGGGCATGGTTTGTGTTACTACGGGGAATTCAAAGGTGGTTACAGAGTTATTTTTAAGGTTAAATTGATTCCTTTACCTCCCAATCCCTGTGGGAATGCATGGATGTCCGAGGGCAGCGTGTTTAGCAAAGGCACAGCAGGGAAATGGCAGGTGAATTTCAAAGTGCTTGGAATAACTCTGGTGGAAACATCAGGGTCAACGAGTGAAAGGACCTGATGGACCTCAGGCTGCTCTGGCAGAGAATTGGATCAGAGCCTGAATAAACTGAGGTCAACCCAGCTGGAAATTCTGCAAAAAGCTGAGCAGCTTGGGCTGGTGTTGCTCCAGCTCTGGGGCAGCAGCAGATCTCCGGTGCCTGGGGAGATCTGGGACAGGCAGGACCACTCAGCTTCCCAGGGAATGTCCAACCCAGCACCTCCCTGGAGACAACAAGAGCTCCTTAAATGCAATTAGGGCTTGGGTTACAGGCTGCCTTTGCTGTGTAATTATCAGCATTAGCTCAGCATTATCAGCCCAGGATTTCAGTGCTGATCCAGTGGATAATCCTTACCTGTGTGAAAGCAAAGGCTGCTGCTCCAGCCCCACCTCAGCCATTCCCCTCCCACCCCACTGCTGTTTGCCATATCTGCTGTTTGCTGGATTATCTGCATGGTGTGAGAATGGGCAAAGCAGGAACCTCTTAGCTCAGCCCCAAACCAGGGTAGAAGAACACTAGCAAGAATTAGCCAAAAATATTTGTCTTTCCTGCCAATCCCTCTCAGTGATTTCTTTCTTTTTCCTACTTTTTTTCCTCTCTAAATTTCACACAAAGCTCTGTCTTCAGGATTAGCTGTCTACAGGCAGCTCTTTGTATTCAGCTGAATTTCAGATTATGGCTGAGCCGTAAAAGGGGAGGAAGGTGACACTGGAGAGTTTCTGCAGCTGTAAATCCTGAAATATTCAGGCTCGTGACATTTTTGTAGCTGGCAAATGCTGAGTGAGGCATATCTGGTCAACGCTGGGGCCCAAAGCTGGTTGGATTTCACAGAAGAACCTGCTGTGAGTCTCAGGTTTGGGTGGCATCACATGGATCTAAAGAGATATTTCCTGTCAGATACTGAAAGGCTGTTTTTATTTGCTGCTGTTTGCAGTGATTGCCAGGAGGTTTCACAGAGATCTCCAAACAGTCCTGAGCTGGTGATGGTTCTGGAGCACTCAGATGTGCTTTGACTGAGGTGTAAGGACATGTGTGTGGTCGGTTCAATCAGTCTGAAAGTGTTCATGGGTCAGGGCTGTCCAAACCCAAACAGCCTGATTGGAGTTCCAGTTCATCACTGGGCTGGTGTTAAATCACCCGCTACCTACAGACACATCCAAGTCACTGAGTTTTGATTCAGAGCTTGAGATCTTGGGGATTGTTACCCTAACATGTTCACCACAGGCTGCTCCACTGGAATTTTTTGTGCTGGAAATCATATTTGTGCAAGTGAGTCTCATACAGGCAATGAATTTTAACTCTAAAGTTCAAGGCTTTGGTGTTCAGAGACAGGAAGGCAGCCTGAGATGTGGTTTATCCCCATAGCTAATGAGTGTTATTACGAGGAAATCTTCTACTGGATCAGATGCTTCCAATGAGTCTTTAAAAGGTTTTGGATGTATTTAACAGGGTACCAGAGCTCACCACAAACGGGAAGAGGAAAAAATTTATGAAGTCTGAGGCTTTGTCACCATGGTGACATCTATTTGAGTTTGGAAGTTGCATTAGTTTGAGCTCACAAATTTTTCTTTTCCTGCCATTAAAGGCACGCCTCTTATCCTCTCTCAGTTCCCTCCTCCTTCTCTTCTTACCCCACGATGACTGAATTCAAAAACTAGATTTCCTTTCAGGGAAAAAAATACACAGGATGAATTATCTCCATCCATTACTGCCTCCAGCAAGCTGCAGCTGCTGAGGTCCAATTCCAAGTGGGCTTTATATATAAAATAAGAGAAAAAAACCTCTTTTCTGTGCAGTTGAACAGCTATGATCAGATAGGTCCAAACGTGAGAGGCCTTTAATGATCACAGGGCTGACCACATTCACCCCTTCAGTCCCTCCCCAGGACTAGGTGGAGCTCAGAGCAGAGGTGGATCTGACCCTGCAAAGAACATCAGTGGTCTTTTGGGTTTGCTTTGCAGAGCACGCAAAGAAGCTCTTCAAAGCCTTGTGGTGCAGCATAACCTCGACTTCAACTCCGGTTTTAATGGCTACTTGGAAGATGACAAAGACCACACTCTTTGGGAGTCTGTCGTGGGGTGAGAAGCCTCAAAACCACAGAGCCCAGTGCGAGCAGAGCTGAAGCCTGTGCAGCCCACACAGCTTCAGTGGCAGCTGTCAGAAGGATGCCAGAGCAAGCTCTGCTCCTGCCTGACAACTGCAGGGCAGAGAGGCTGAAGCACAGCTTAAAGGAAAAACGTTCCTTTGATGGATGTCCAAAATGGGTGAGGGCTTCCCTCTGGGATGAGCTGTGCCTGGGGAGATGCTGATCAGCTCTCACAGCAGCCCTGCAGTCAGCACGGATGGCTGGCGTGGCAGGAGCTGTGATCCATAGGCAATGGCATGTGGAGAACCTGGAATTGCTGAATTTGGGCGTTTGTTTGGCTTGTCAGAGGGAGAAGTCAAGCTGTGGTTGATGGGTAGAGCAGGACTGGGCTTATTCATTTGCTAATGGTTTTCTGGCCACTTGGTGGGATCTTGGGAATCTTGGTCTTAAACAGCAGGAATTCTGTCCTAGCACGTGGTTTTAGGAGTTTTCTTCCCTACACTGACCAGCATGACACATCACCCCTCCCCATCTCGATCTGTGCTCACAGTCTACTCGCCTCTCAGTAACACATATTTTATTAAATTTGGCTTAAAATTGGTGAGAATGTCACCAGTTATGAAGGGGAAAGCAAGAGTGAAGGTTAGGGGCAGAAAGGTGAAGGTTAAATTTAGATATTCAGGAGTTTATGGGGCAGTTTGTCCTCAAATCAAAGCCAGGCATTCATGTCGAGCTACATAAACAGGAATAAACACTCGTGAGAGTCACTTAAGAAGCAAAAATACTTAAGAATGTTTGCTGCAGAATATGTGTTTTCTTCTTCCTGCCTTCCCCTCCTCTCGGCCCCACAGAATTGCTCAGAGTTTCCAGCCTGGACAATGTGATGTCTCCAAAGGTAAAGACAAAACCATCTCTGCCCACAGACATATTTAATGTTCTGAAGGCTCAGCCACTGCTGCCAGCACAGCCTCCAAAAGCAGAGTAGGATGCCAGAGCCCTGGGGTTAGGAGGATGAATCCTGGTCCTCCTTGATGTCCTCACTGATGTTCTTCCTCAACATCACACCCTGTAAAAGGTTTAGCTCAAAGTAAACTTTTGGGAAGAAACAAGAAAACTGGTGAGAACATTTATTTTTAAAAAGTAAATTAACCTCAGATCCTCAGCTACCTTTTATTTACCAAACAGAAGAAGTTTCGCTGTGTGATACATTTCTTAAATTATAGGTTTCCCATTTCCTGGCATCTAATAAAGTCTAGATGAATGATGAGAGAGTCTGCTGGGAGAATGAGTAAACATCTCCTACTGTCTGGAATGCAAGACGACTACTGTCTTATCCTTTGTTACAGGTTGTTAAGATAAAATTACCCTATATATCAACAGCACTGTCAATGAAATTAGAAAGGGCATTCTACCTCCACAGTGCCCCGGAGGGTTTGAGGAGGGAGGAGGGAAGGCAGTTGTTTCTTTGTTTATTTTGTTCTTTTTCTTTTGCCACGAAGGAAAGGAAGAAAAGGGGTTTGTTTTGAGCTGGTGGGGAGAAGCTTTGTTTTGTTTCTTTTTAATGCAAACGAAAAAGAGGAGAAAAGCCGAGGAGGATGTGCAAGGCAGGTTTGGATGTTTCACCAGCTGTGCAAGCAGGAGAGGAAAAAAATTATGGTTTGATTAAAATCCCAGGATAGTCTGAACTGCAGCGGCAGCAAAGCTTGGGTGCAAAGAGACCCTGAGGCTGTGAATGCTGGCTCCAAGCAGCACCAGGACTGTGAGCCCCTGAGCTGAGAAACCTCACGGATTCGTCCCCCATTGAGTGTCTCTGAGCAAAGCCTGCTCTGCATCTGCTGCTGCAAACCTGTCAGCTGCAGTTTTGGGAGAACCCTCTGTGCATCGCTATAATCCACTGGTGTGTCTCTGGTGCATCTTTTATCAAGTCTTGATGCTGTTGCAGTTTTCCTGGTCTTTAGAGAGAAGACTTACTTCTTCTGGAAAGTGTTTTCTAGAGCTGTGAGTCTCACGAGTGTGCACTTGATTGCCAAAATGCTAGAAAACACTGCACATGATCTCCCTGTGCTCAGGAGAAATCCAGTGTTGACCTGTTTTCCTTGTAATTAGGCTGTATCACCAAATTAATTACCTGGTTGAGATTTGTTGTATTAATTTTGTCCTCAGCTGTCACTTCCCTTGAATCCTATAACCATGAGAGTGGCATTCAAAACCTCAATCCCATTGCCTCTTTTCCATCAAAAATTGGTTCTCTGTTCCAGACACCTCTCCCAGATGATCCCAAAGCTGAGGGAGGTGCTGGGCTGTGGTGAAGCTCAGGAGTTTCTTGTGGAGGGACAGAGCTCTAGTGCAAGTCAAAGCTTCATCACTTCCATGTCCTCTCTTGTATCCACATCAGCTTCTGTTACAATCTCATTCCTTTGCCTTTTCACACTGCTTTTCCCCAGCACTTTGGCTCACTTCTTTTTTTTTTAATTTTTAAATAAAGTTGTTTATTCATTCTTCAAACTCGAACATTTCACACTTAAAATATTTTCATTCTGAAATCAGAAAAAACCGTAACTGAAAACAATACTGGAGAAAAGCTGGCTGTAAAATGCTGAACTTGGGTGAGAAATGCTCTTGGATTCACAGAGCATCCCTGAGTTCCCCCATCTCATCTTGTAGGGTGTCAGAAACTTTACACATCACTCTCCTGCACTTGCACATGTGTGCACGCACATACACAGGAGGATTTTCTCTGACAAGCTGTAGGGCTTTGCTACAGATTTTCCATCCAATGTCAAGAAGAAAATATCTTCATGCTCTATCCACAAAACACTTTTGGCCTGTTTCCACTTGAACGTTATGCTTTTTTGCATAGGCAATTCACAGGAGAGTTCATAAAGCCTCGTTTTGCCTGAATTTGTGAATGCTTGCCCACTGCACGGTCTTAAAATACAATTATGTTGGAAGAGGGGCTGTTTTGGGATGCAAAGGTTTTGCACATATCCTTTAAATAACTCAGATATGGTTCCTAAGGAGGATGTTTTTCCTGTGGACTAAAGATCATGTTTGTACTACCTATGAATTTCTTCAGCTCCAAAACAGCACTGAGTAAACAGCTGAGGGTTTTGCCAACTCAGTGTTTCCAGCACTTGCATCTTCCCATTGGAGAGATCCCTCAGTAAAGAGCAACCTCTTGCTTTAATTCTTGCTGCTTAGTTCCATCAGAAAAGCTTCTCCTGCCTCTGTTCCCAGCCTAAATCTGAGATAATGGGGACAAAACCTCTTCCCACAGCCCTGCCCTGCCCTGCCGTGGCAGGAGCAGCCATCCCAAAACGGATGTTTGTCTGTATTAATCACACACACAAAATCTGCAACCTGAACTGTGCGCAGAAACGAGTGGAAAAAGTGCAACCTGACCGCAAAAGTATTATTTTATAAATAAGGTCCTTTAGTAGTAGTTAATTGGATGCACATTTCGCTGGATTCATGGAACATTAAAAACTATCATATCCGAATTGACTGACTGAGTTCATGTTACATCTCCAAATTGCCAGTGACCATTCTGTCTCGCAACATCAGACCTTGGGTTCAGCAATCTCGCTCGAGGGCCTTTTTTAAGTACATGGCGCTTTTTTTTTTCGCCCCCTAATAGAGATTGATTTAGTGTATGTTTAATGGCCCCGTAAATCACTCAACATGCCCAACTCGCATACAAATTCTGCCAAAAAAAAAAAAAGTTTTCAAGGAAGCAGATGCCTTGTTCTTGGAACCAATTTGCCTTGCTCTCTGCATGTGCACGAACCCACCATTTCAAGATCCTCCTCATAAAAAATGTCCTGCTCTCCCAAGCCTGAACATTGGTCATTTTCTCTGGGACTGCTTTCTTACCATGCCAAGTTAAACTCGGGGCGATTCCCCCGCTGTGCCCGTTCTGTTCGAGTGCCTTTTGGATCAGCAATAAATAAATTCATTGTGCGTTTCAACGAGGAGAAAACGCGTTGTGCTGCCCTTTGTGAAGATCTATTGTGTGCAAAACCGTGAGCTATCGGATGGCGTAGGTCATTTTTCATTACCCCACTGAGGATGCAGCTCAAAGCAGAGGATTATAGAAACTCATTTCCTTTGGTTAAGGGGAAAAAAAAAAAAAAGAGTTAACATTCAATAAACTCGAGGGCTATGACGCAATGTGGCCCTCAGAACCTTCCGAGCGGAGCTGTTAATAGCTTCCTTTCCCAGGACGCGGGTTTGCCCCGTTCACTTATCGACTTTGATGCATTAGTAAAAGAAAATATCAACCCCTCATAACTCTCAGAAATGATACAATACATCACTTAAAAGTAAGCTAGGATCAACACGTTGTTAACTGTTTGATCTCTCGAGTCAAAATTAATGATAGGTGTTTTGCACACAAAAAAATGAATGTTAAAAGCCTATTTAAGCTAACTAAAGACATCCCTACAACATCAGGGTTGAATTGGAGGTGATTTCCTGCAAGGCAGCTGTTATAAGTTTATCAGTCTGCGGGTGGCAGTAACCAGTAATCATAACCAGATTGCAGAGGGGTGGGATGGAACTTATCTTTAAATAGAAGATCTATCTAACTCACTAACTACAGAAAGCTGGTTGGGGACTAAGTCCGCAGCATTATTCACTGGAACACCCAAGGGTCTTGGAGAAGCCAGTTTTCTGTATATTCTGAAGAAATGAAATGATTCTGAAGGTTTAACTGCTAGGCAGGGAGAAACCAAGGTTCATAATGATTAACAGCAGACCTCCTGCGCTCTTGTACTCGCTGCATTTACACAATGATGATAGCTAATCAGAAATGGCATTAAGAAATGACTTCGACTTTCTCCACGGAGATGTTGCCATGGGCTGTTGATGAACTTTTAGCTCTTTCTCTTGTGACACGGAAAGGAAAGATCTGAAACACGGCATATACTCCAAGCAGAAAAGCGATTGAAAAAATTCCAAGAAACCTCTGTGAAGAGCCAAAGAGAAGTGTTGCACCGAGAGACAATGTCTCTAGACAATTACAGCCTGTTAGTTTTAATGCAGCTCCAATTGCTTCCGTCTGCAGCTAATCTGACCACTGGAAACAGGCACTTTTGCAATGCCCTTTAATTTTTCTGATGTGCGTGTGGGCGGTATCTGTTGGTATTAATATGACTGTTTTCCGGATTGAATTAGGGAGAACAAGACGAGCTTTCAAAGGAGCCTCAGCTCTCTTTGAGAAATGTGAGCTGCAGAGCACGGAATCCACGTGGATGGGTTAGGTCTGTCCTGAGTGTGCAAACACAGAAAGGAGGGACAGAGGAGTCCCATGGATCCCCAGATGTCCCCAGCAACACCCAAAAATCTCTTTAGCAATCTTTGTTCCTAATTTTGCACATCCTTCAGGTGCTCCAGCTCCATCTCTTAGAGCTGTGCACAACTCCCAGCTTCCTGAGCCATGTAGATCCACTATTTTCTGTGGATGAATGGAGGTTTTAAACAGCTCATGAGAGAGCCAAAATCTTCTTCCATCTCCAAAGAGACACAAAAATTCACATTTTGTTTTTAAACTGCCCCAAGTTTGCAAGAGTTGTCGTGTGAGCCTTTCCCAGGTCCAGCTCCCTCCCCTTGCAGGGACTGTTTCATTCTTAGGCTTAAACCTGATTTGTGGAAACTGCAGGTCTACAGAAGTTCAAATTTGCTTTTTTTTATATGAGGAACAGACTGGAAAATGGCAAACATAAAATCGTAATAAAAATGAGTATGTTTTTAAAAATTCTTCACACAGCTTTTCTTCAAATTCTGCTGCAAGTTTAAACCTAAAATAATTCTTCCCCATGCCTGACATCTGTACATTATTTATACAACACCTTTTTTTCACAGAGGTTTTTTAATTATTAAGGCAGAGGTGTTTTTCAGCGAAGAAAAAGGAAATTATTGATAAAACTGTAAATTTGAAATACATTTCAATTAAGACCCTTAGTCATTTCCAGTTTTTTTTTGTTTTCCAAGCCTTACTCAACAAAACCTCTTAATTATTTCTCCATGGTGATGGGGTCAACTTGCTCTGCTCTTCTCCCTGCAGGGCCCATAAACCCTCAGCTGGCAGATCTGCCTGTGCACCAGGCTGGGATGTGACACGTCACAAATATCTGCAGAGGATAAATTTTCCATTGCACAAAGTCCCCGAGAGGCCCCTGCACTGCCTGCATGAGGACAGGTGGGTGGTGGCCAAACCCTTCCCGATTTTTGATTTTCTGTGTGATTTCCCAATTACTGCTTTGGAAGTGATCCTTGCCAGGCAGTCTGGCTGGGCAGGACTTGTGGCCACTCTGTGCTTCTCCTCATTCCTGTGGTCACTCCAAGCTCCTCAGCACAACCTCTGTGTCCTTTACAGCCCATCCCATCACAGCCATGCCTTCAAAAATTCTGCAAAATTGAATTTTATAGACAGGGAAACTGAGGCACTGATGGGCGATGCGTCCTGCCCAAAGTTATGCAGTGGATGATGTGAAACAGAAATCAAGACTCCAGGTCCAGCTGCTTCCAAATCACACTGAGTTATGTCTTGTTAGAGAACAGAAGGGAGAGTAGAAATTATCAACATTCAATATAAGAACCTCTGCTGTAGTAGGAGTTCTGGAATTCTCTGATGTGTAAATCACTGAAGTTATAGTAAGGTCTGTGTGAAGACATTGGTTTGCTGCAATCCTTAGACTTACGAACTCCCTGTTAAAACACAGCAAGTGAGGGAAGTGCTGCCCATCCACCTGAACGGCAGGAAAATCTCTCTGCAGAGGATGGGGGATTGGTAAGCAACCAGTTCAGTGGTTGGGGCACTGTCACTCCATCCCTGCTGCACTGCAAAGGGCTGGATTCCTAAATGTGGGACCCAGATGCAAAAAGAACAAAGACCACATGAAAGCGGTGCTGATCATCCAAGCTGCGGCCCTGAGGAAGTGCTTGGGAGGCTGATACAGGGCTGGGGAAAGAGAGCACAGCCAGAAATCGCTTTTGCAAGGCACATGTGAGGGGAAAAAGGTTTCTGTGCCTCCAGCAAACCTCCTTGTGTGCAGCCTTGGGCATCTGAGATGGTTTCTGTATGCCCATACACATGGGCAGGGCTCCCAGCCCCTCTGCAGATGTAGGGGACCCCCAGCCTTCTAGACAAGCTTGGGAGAGAGCTTGGGAACAATCCTCGTTAAAATGAGCTGTGAGGTGTAAAAAATCTACCTTTTTTACATTGGAATTTCCAAGGAACCGCTGATTTCACTAGGAACGCCCCACTGCCCAGCTGGACATGTAAAACAGCCCCAGCCTTGGAGAAGGGCAGGGAGAGGCTTAAGCCATATCACCTGGAGGAGAGGGAATAGTGCCTCCTGACTGAGAAAACCTCAGGGGTAAATTACCGTCAAATGAAGTGAAAATCAGAAGTTCCCAGACAGGACTGAGTTATGGGATTTTGAAACAGTCAGAGAGAAGTTGAGCTGGGAGCTCAGTTCTGGGGCTTGGTTAGAGATGATGGAGTTTTTCCTGAGGAGGGGAAAACTCTTGCAGCCTCTGGTATTTCAGGGACTTCAGAAAGGTGCAATCTCTTCTCTCCCTGGAAGGATAAAATGGTGATGCTACCTTGATGTCACAGCCTACTTCTCTTGAGAAGAGTGTGTGGAGGAAATGAGAAAGGTGACCTGTGTTACCCACTCTGCTCCACTCATTGCCAGGGCTGAGCACAGCACAGAGCAGGGAGGGAGATTTCTGCAAGTTCTTCACACTCCGCAGACAGATTAATCTCAAAATTGTGAGTTGTCCTGCTGTACCTCGAGCTTGGCCTGTAGGGAAGAGTGGATGTCCCTTTATCCGTGCTGGGGACCAAAAGCATTGCTTGGAACCAGGGCTGCAGAAACAAAAGCGGGAAGAGATGCTCAGCCTTCCAAAGCTGTTCTGCTCTTTTTGTGAGGACAGCAGAGCTCAGCCTGCAGCTCTGCCTGGGGTGATCCTGCTGCTCTGCATCCCAGCCCTGGGCAGAGCAGGGTGAACTCCATCCCAGAGCAGGCTGATTCCAGCTTTCCGAGTAATGCTGGAGAATTGGAAGAAGCTCTCCTTTGATCTCGCAGACAGAAGCCCACACCAGCTGCTCTGCAGTAGATAAGGCCAGGCGCTCTCCAGGCTGATGGGGTTTGGAGATTAGTCCCCAGGATGTTGTGCAACAGGCGAGGTCATCGTGCTGGGCAGAGCACCTGCAGCTGGACAGCCTGCCCAGAGTCCTGTCTGCTGAGAACCAGGGCTCAGGTGTGGTGTAAATGATGAGCTCCTGCTTTGTCCTTCTCTGCTGTCCACCCACAGCTCCTTGCTTGTGCAGAGTCTGGGGAGAAAAGCTGCTCTTGCCAGTAAAACCTGTGTGCTGAATCTGGAAGTTGCTGTGAAGATTTTGGTTGGTTGGTTTTCCTCCTCTTCAGTGGAAATTACTTGGTTACAAACTCCTCTCTTACAGTTTTTCACTAAGAAATTCCAAACATTTATTTTTCCAAACAGACTCACTAAAATACTTCTTTGTACATTCCTTGACTTGAAAGTTGCTTTGATCTTGCACGAGAGGCTGATGTGGCTTGTGCAGCCCTTTGGCCTTTGTGTGTCACACCTTTCTGGACACTTGGGGATGTCATGAGCTGACAGCTCAGTCCCTTGACAGCCCTGCCAGCTCTCTGTGAGGAGCAGCCCTTGGCTTTGGGAGCTGCCAGAAGTGTGGGTGAGACTGGAAATAACCTTTGCCTGTAGTCAAAGGTAGTCAGGAGTGGTGGTGGCCATGACTTCACTGTGTCCACTGCTCAGCATGAGTAACCAGTTCCATGCATTTCCATGCCAACCATTAATTTCCAGATGCAATGACTAGCACGGTATTTTCCATTTCCAGATCGTGTTTGTACTGGCATGATTTAAAATACTTTGTAATTACAGTGGTTCCTATAGTCCAACTGCTAGAGTGATGCAGGGTGCCTAGAAGCTCTTTAACCAGCAATTTTGGTAATGACAGTAATTCACATAATCTATCTTTGTGGCCTTGTGGCTTTCACAAATATAGGGCTTTATTTTTTCTTCTTTAGAGATGTAGCCCTATTTCTATATATAGTTTTGTAGATATCTGGTCTTCTAGATGTGTTAAAATAAACTCCACTGAGGAATTCCAGTCCCATCACCACAAACTTTCTGATGTTGCTGCTGTTGTTGAAGCAATTGAGTAAATGGTGGATGAACATGGAGTGGGGAGGGGGATATGGCAATTTCCTCTCAAAGATGGAGAGGCCTCAACAAATACAACTTCAGGCAACAGTGGAGCTTCATTTTGGCTGACAACTCACAGCACAATAAGCAGTCTTGGCAGCCAAATGTGACAACATCCTACTGAACAGGGAAAATCCTTTCGTTTGGGGAAGATGGCTGAATCCCAAAGCTGCTCTCATTTACTGGTTTAGTCTACTATCAACAGAGACTCTTCTAAATCACTTGAGGCAGAAGCTGTTCAGACAGATCAGAGGCAGACATCTCCCTCGGTGTGCAATTAGATGTGCTGCCTCCTTTGAGAAGAGGCCAGAGCAAATGGGAAGCAGCAATTAAGGTAGACACCAGCAATGAGGACCTAAAGTACAGGGCACAGTGTTTATCAGCTGTTGCTGCACTGAAAAGGTCTTTAATTTGACTGAAGAGGGAAAAGCTGTAGCTCAACATTTTTGTGAATTGATTAACTGTTGCTTGTCCCAGAAGATCCTCATATGTAGAGAAGGGTGGGAGGGACAGATGTTGATTAAATGTAAACTTCTCTGTGAGTGTGTGTGACCTCTGGCATGTTGTTCATCTACACTCCCTTCAGAGGCAGGGAATGGAGCTGGGAGGGTTTGGATGTCTCTGTCCAATTAACCTGTGGATTTCCAACCAGAGGCTGACAAAACTGGGGGATCCTGAGCCTGGAACAAACCCTCCAGGTCGCTACTGTCACACTGGCAATAAGTCACCCCCAATCACTTGGTTTTGAAGCTTTAGGCAGTAGGAGCAGTAAATGCAGACTCTGATATGCCAGGGTCACCTGGATGGTGACAATCCTTGTGATCTGTCCCACCTCTCCATTTGCTGAGAATATTTCAAGAGGAGGCAGGTGAATCATAGAGTTGGTGCATCCCTGGTCTTCCACCTCTGTTCATAAAGGGAGCGAGGACACTTGAGGAGACATCAGGGTATGTCTGGCACATGGTCTGGAAACAAAGCAAAAGCCACTCCAGCATCCTGCAGGGCCAGCAGAGATGTTTTTCTTTTCATTTTCTGAGAGGTGCTGCAGCAGAAAACCAGATCTGCTTCCTCAAAGACTGTCACTCCCATCTGGACAACATAATATTTGACTCATGGGCTTAATTTGCTGTCAATCTCCCACAGCTCCCAGGAAGCAGCCTCCAACTCTTTTTAACTTGAGGCTGTTACTTCTTGCCGAAAAAACAGGTTTCCCAAAGCTTGTTCTCGAGCCAGATGAGAAACATGAAATAAGTGAATGCAAAATACAAGCATCTTCCTTTTTAACTGACATCAATAAAAAGGCTTTGAAGAGGGAATGCTTAGCAAGTGTTAATGAACAGGACTGTCATTGTGACTCCACATTGCCACTGTAAATGCAGTGAGTCACTGAAGGAACACATCTCTTTTTGGCTGTGATTTTTTTTTTATTGAGCATCTTGTTCTCAGCTGCTACTAGGAGCAGGAAATCTCTCGAAGCTGTGAAGAACTGATGCAGTTTGTGCTTTGAATTGGTTACGCTTTTCCACCTACTCTCGTGAGGAAGTGAAGCCAGCAGCTCTCAGAGGGGCTGCTGCCCTTCCTGCCCAAGGACTGAGGTGGCTGCAGGGTTGGGGTTTCTTCCAGCCCAGGCTCCACCACCTCAGCTGCTCAGGCACAACCTCCAGCCTCATCCCCAAGCACACACCAACCTCATGAAGGGCTTATTGCCTTGTCTCATCCTTTTCTGTGGCCCCTGTGGAAGAAACTGCAGGGCTTTGGGACACCCCGTCTCTATCAAGTGTGGTCTGAGCACATCCCCACTAGTGTAGACCATGAAGAGCTTTGTTTTTTCCCGCAAACCAAAAATACCAACTTTTTAAAAAAATATCTGGAAATAAACAGTTACATGATCCACTGAAATTCATAACAAAGGACAAATTGAATCCTTCATGCTGTGTAAGAGCCATAAATAAAGGCTTTATGGCTGAGAAGTTGTAGGCAAAGCTCCAGCAAAATTGGATTTATTCCCTCCCCACCCCCTGCACTATAAGTCTCTGGAAATGGGGGTTCCAAGGGCTGTTCTGACACAACATAAACTGCAGCTTCTTAAACCAGACTCCCTGCCAGTATTTACAGTTCACATTCTGTGCATGGTATGTATGTATATAACTGCACCAGCTTTTACAGTTGATTTCTCAGTAGTCATGTGAAACCAAAACAACTGATGGGCTGAACTTGGAATCACTTGTGCATTTTTCTGATTTAGAATAAAAAATAAGTCTGCCTTGGTGTAAGGAGAAAGATCTCTTGATTGCTCCAAGTTGATGGTGGCCCAACCTCTGTGAGTGTCATGTTCCTTCTCCCCAAAACCACTGGCTGGGTTTCCAGGGGAACCCTGCAAGATGGATTTCAGGGCTTGGTTGTACAGTTGCAAAGGCAGTAGCTGCATTCTCTCATCTCACAAAGGCCTGGCCCTACCTCTGCTTGCTCTCTCCTCCAAAACTTAGCCCTGAGGTGTCATGAAATACGTCTTTGGAGGAATTAACCAACTCCTAAAACTGCAGTCCAGCCAGGTCATTCCCTGTTAAGGAAGAACAACTCATTTCAGTGGATTTAAGAGCTAGTTTCTCACTTCAGGAGCCAAATATAGGTCAGTAGTGGCAGCAGATCACTGTGAGAAATGTATAAACAAATTGGAAGCAAACCTCCTCACATCAGTTTTGGATCAGCTGAGTATGTTGGTTTGTGCTCCTTTCTTGTGTGCCTAGTATGTAGCCTAAGAGAAGCTAAAATGAGGAATTTATTCTCCTTAAGCAATTGCCCAAATCTCTCTTTCTAGAGAGGATGAGTAGTGCTTCTGCCTGAGGCAGAGATATAGAGCCACTGCCTGCTCTGCTCTTGTCTACAGCTTGTTTTAAACCCTGAACAAAATGGCTTAAACTGTTGGGACCTGAGAAATGATATCTTTGAGCTCTGACCCTTCATAACCGAATCCAGACACTCAATGGCTCTGCTTCTACATATTTTATACGAAGCACCTGACACAGCAGCAAGAAATAGCATGGGGAATAAATCCAGCAGCCTGCAACAGTTCTCCTCCATTAGCCAAGCCAAAGGTCACCCTGCTGGTGTCACCAGCAGTGTCTGGCCACTGCTGGGGCTCTTGTCCACACTGGAGCTTAGTGGAGAGATCATGCAATGGAAGGGAAGGTGGGCAGCCAGGTCAGAAGTGCCTCTGGGGCTCTTTTTTGCACTCCACAGCCGCAGCGACATCCCAAACCTGCAGTGCTGCTTTGAAAATTTAGCACAACCCCGCCGTCCTGGGCGTGAGCCTCAGGTGCTGACACACTGAAGCACCACAGACCCACTGAGCTCCTGGCATCGCCTCCTTTCTTCTTAAGAGCTTCTTAAAATAAGCCCATTAGGCCCAAGTTATCAGCAGCACAGAGCTGATCGCTCAGGAGTCGCTTCAGCTCAAGGGAAAGGGTAGGAGTGTGTTTTTAATTACAGACATGGACATGGCAGTGGATACAGCCATCCAGACACAAATGCTCCATTCCCCAAATTACTGCTGACTGGCCTGGGATTGGGTTTTATTGCAGACAAGCAAGCCAATTCTTTGAGGGTGAGGTTAATTCAAGCAGCCCCATGGAGAGCTTTAGCCTGCAAATGGTTAAATGCTTAAGCATGCCTCAAAAAACTGGTGAAGAGCAAAGCTGCCCTTCTAAGAGTTTGTGGGGCTGAGGCTGAGCCCCCTTTTTTTCCTCCAAGTTTCCCCACTACCTTTTCCTGATGAAAAAAAGTGTGAAGTTGATGAATGTGTCTATGGCTTGTCCCGTTTTCCTTTTAAATACAAAGCCAAACTTCAGCTGTTCTAAGATTGTACTGTCTTCCTTTATGGAATTAATTCATACATGAGGATTCTATTGGAGAAAACAGCAGATTTGTCCCAAAGTGGTAAACCTCACAATACCAAGAAATAACTTTCCAAAGATTAAAATTTAAAAGTGTGTTCCCATTGCCTGGTAAATGGACCCTTGGAAAACCAGCTAGGAAACGAATCAGTGCATTAAACCTGTTATCCAAAACTTCTGGTCTTTCTCAGCTACTGATTTAGGAGCACAAATTCCACAGCATTAAGCAGAAGAAGGGAATAGATATTTTTATTTAAAACAGAGTAACTCAAAGTGGCCATAATAACCCGTTTGTGTTTCTTTTGTACTCAGGTAATGAATGACTGTAGTATAAAGTGCTCCTAGTTTTTGCCTCGAGGTCTTGTCAATCATTACCTGGTAAATAAAAACTTCAAACAGGCTCCTTTTAGCTTAATTGGGCAGAATTTCTCTCCGTAGGACGATTGGATACAGAGAATGATGTGTTTGTGGCAGCAGTGGAAGTCAGCAAGCGGGATGTTTGGATGGAAACATAAAGAGAATGAAAATTCTGAACTCAAAAGTTGAGTCTTTGGGGTTTTTTATCCAGAGGTATCTATTTCCATTGCAGGCAGAGCTGAGGGAATCCTGCAGCCCCTGGCTGTGCCTTGAGCTGAGCTCTGCTCCCCCTCTCTGCTTTTAGGCTTTACAGCTGACACTTCCATAACAATCAGGAATCTTAAAATTGCACCAAGGCTTATTTAAATCATTATTTTTTATTATATGAACGTTGGCAGCAACAGAGGCAGTTTCCTGCATAGGGACAAAAGGATCCTATTGTCAGTACTGGAACAGATCTGAAACAGCTCAATTAAGCAAACATAACATCCTCAAAGCTTGGCCTGAAAGGAACTTAAAATAACCGATCTATAAAATGTTTTAAATGTGCTTTAAAATGTCATTACTCAGATAAATCTAGCTGTTTTGGAACTCATTCACTAGGGTTTTATGGCCCTGCCAGTTTATGGCAGTGTATGTATTCATGTCAAGAATTCTTCTTCCAGAACAGTAGATGAGGAGACAAAGCCACAGGAGTGCTGCAGACCAAGGGGAGGCTGCATTCACCAGCTTGGGAATGGAGTTTTGGCTCCTAGGCTGGAAAAGCTGCTCCAAAGCACATCCAGCAAGTTGTGTGTATTTGTGGCAGAGCTGGAAACCAGCAGATATTTCATGATATAATACTGGACGTGTTGAAGTTAGTGGTAAAGCTGCTGTTGGCTGCAAGACTGGCCCTGCAAAGCAAAAATATTTATTTTATTCTTTCTCCCCTTGCTGGCACTACCCCTGCCTTACACTTAAATGCAGAGAATTGGGACCATAATGAGAAATACCAGAGGATCCTCTTTCTAAAATTAGTCCAGGCCTGCAGAAGCTGAGTAGGTATCATTCTACACCAATAAAAATCTTTCCACTGATGCTTTGCTGGACTTTCAGAACAGTGCACAGAGCAGATTTACTTATGAATTTTTTAATTGCTCGTGAAGATGGCAGATTATCTCCAAAATGCTGATGATTTAATCCTTTGGCCCAGCAAGTATATCTATGTAAACTTCCACAACTCTGCTCACAGTTCAAAGGAAACAAGAACCCCAAAATTGCTGTTATGCCCTGAAGATAAAATGCTTAGTTAATAGAGGGATTCAAACCATTATTTTTTTCAGCTGCCTCCATAGCAATGCAGTGTGGTATCCACAGTAGGAAACCTCATGCCAGCAGCATCTCTCAGATATGCTAAAACAATCTAAATTAGAAAATGTCAGCTTCTTGGCTGATGTTTCTTTGGAGTTTCTTTCTTCCTTTCTTGTGCCTCTATAATTTTATTGGGATGACTAAATCTCTGAACTATGTTAGCAGTAAACAGAACTAATTTACCCCCTGCTTCTTTGAAACAGCTGCTGACAGCTGCACTATAATTCAATCACGGATCTTTGCAGCTCAGGCTGCAAAACACATCCATATTTTTGCTATTCTTCCCTCCTTGTTGTATTTGGACCAAAGGAGCTGCACCAGATAATGACATGTGACAGTTTTGCCCCTACATAGAGCTTGAGCTGCATGAAAACAGAGGCTCAAGATGAAATATTGTCCAGCCAAAAAGGTTCTTTGAATAAAAAGAGAATAACCACACAGATACACAATGTCGTCGGGATATCTTTTGTAAAGTTGCAATGATTTATTTTACTAGTTTGTACAAAAAGGCTTCTGACAGCTGCTCTATGAAAAGAACCAGAAATGTGTATGCATTTTTGCCAACTGTTAATAAATATCTTCTTAAATAAGGAAACAAATGTGTTTAGGAACCGAGAATCATTTTTCCTGGATGTGATTGACAAGGAATTCAGAGATGGAAATAAATAATTCTTCTTCCGCTTGTGACAACTATTTACACAAAAATGTACAAACAGTGAAGCTGATGTTGAGCCTAGCAACAGAAATCCTGTTGTTATGCTTAAAAACAACAACAAGAAAACCAAAACAGAAACAAGCCCCACATAATATTTAATATATGAGTCCTATACAGCAAGATACCGTGGTCCAAGTTAAAAATGCAATACACCAACGCAGTGACCACCAACACTGAAACACCCGCAAGAGAAAACTAATCCTTGACTACTAAATAGTGGAAGTTTAGGCATGATTAGCTTTTAACTTTCTAGGCAGCACCTTCACTTCCTGTAGGAGGTTTACAGAAGCGCTGCTGTATATATGTATACAATGTCCAAAGATGCTTCCCGTGTGTGATTTCAGTTCCTCACTCTAACCCAGGGATGCACTGAGGACAGTTTTGGCTGTTTGTGGTGGCTGATGCTGTCTGCAGGGCCAGGAGAGGTGGGGTTTTGGCTCCAGCTGCTGTCCTGCCATGGGGTTGGCTGTGTTTGCCCCAAATCCCCCCGTGGGGATGTTTGCTGGAGTCCTGTGCAGTGTGCCTGCTGCAGATGTTGCAGTGGCCTGGGTGGGATGCTATGCACATCTGGCAAGGTGGCAGCTGCTCACCAAGGCCACCATCCAAAACCTTCCACTTTACCATCAGCCTAACCCTGCTACCGAGAAAACTGCTGGGAAAACACCAATTGACTCAAATGGGATGAGAATTAGGCCATCAGAACCAAGTTTCCAATTTATTTCACGGACAGTAGGAGCTTTTTTCTTCCTTTGCTTATTCTTATTAAAGTGAGGCATCTGGTCTGGATTTGTTCTGTGACTTAAAGGGAGAAGAACAGTGACTGAAGTCCAGAATTTCATTTATCTTCTTTCTCTAATTGTCCTCTAAGGCAAAATTAGGGCCAAATCCCCACTGAGGCTGCATCACCCCATCAGCTCACTGAGCAGAGAGAACAACCTCCAGGGATTTATGATGTTCTGGACCCATCTGTTGGAGGTTTAGCTTTTTGAAGTTTGGAGATTTAGAGCTGGGTGTGCTGGACATGGCGTTTTATTGGGCATTATTTTCTTTTTATCTCCCTGGTGAAATTCGTGCCAATCCTACTTCGGTGCCAAAGTGGGGAATTGGTTTGTGATTGGTTACTGCAACTCTGTATTCTTCTTCGCAACAACTTTAATTGGGCTTTAATTACTTAAGTGTGATGTTTGTGTAACCTGTGACTTTAAAAGAAGGAAAAAGAAAAGCCTTGAGGGGACTTTTTCTTGCTTCTGGTTGCAGCTTCTTGGTGGCCCTTGAAAGGGATTGTTTTGGGGTATTTTTTTTGAGGTGAAGCCAGCAGAGCAGGGGTTTTATCAGAGGCACTGACCCAGGGAGGAAGCTTTCCTGGCTTGTTCCCAGTCTGTGTGGTGCTGGGTGTGCATCCCAGCTCACAGCACTTCTGCATCTGAGCCTCCACCTTCTGGGAAAAGTGTTGGAATTTGTTCCCTCAGGGACATCGATGGACATTTTGCAGCAGGACCTTTAGCTGGCACACACAGCTCTGTAACTGCTTAGATAACCCAGCTAAATGTTAGGTTTAATCCCTGTTGCTCAGCATTTTGCTGCTTTCCTGTTTCAAGTTCATAGCAAATTCAAATATTTTCTGGCTGCAAGAGGAAATTTCCTTTCTTGTTGCTAGAAATAAAGGACACCCTAAAAGTCTTGCTCTTTGGAATTATTTTCTTGGGTTCTTTTGCTTGCCAAAAAATCTATTTTTTCTTAGCCTAATCTGTCCTCTGAATTTGTGTCAATCCACATCGAGCTTTTGCTACTGTAGTTTAAAACTGGAAGTTGCATGTAATTCATCTTTGGTTTTGCTCATGAAATTGAAGCAGAGGGATGGAAACAATAATTCTCTAACAAAATACCTGTTCACTCCAGGTATATTTTGTTCACTTATTTTATTGCAAACCGTGTTACAGGAACTACACACACTTATTAGTCACAGCACAGTCTCACCTTGGATAGATTATTATTGTTTTTACTCACAATCAACACTGGTGAGTTTGCAATCTCCAGAAAGACTCATTTGCAAAAGTATGTATTGTAGGAGCCAATTTTGTAAGCAGATTTGGTTTTAAACGGTTTCTCTGGCTTGTTTCAGTTTACAAGCTCATTGTTTGTAATAAACTAAAACAAAATGTGTTCAAATGCCTCTTTAGATCCAGAAACTGTTCCATTGTCTGAACTTTCAGAGGCCTGGTCCTAAAACGGTTTGGGATTTTTTTTAAACCCATGGCTGGAGCACCAACCTTTTCCCTCCCCCACACAGCCATACAAACCCACTCTTCACAAATAACTTCCTTTTCTTTCTCCTTCCTCTCCTACGAATCTAATGGCAGCCACATGCTCGTACCACCATGTTCCTGTATTTTTTTAGGATAACATTGGAGCTGTCATCAAAATAGAGCACTGAGATGGCATTGAGTTGTGTAGGAGCACAGCAGGGTTTCGGCACAGTCTCTGGGTTTATAAAGTGAACCTGGGGAATTAAAGTAGAGGCAAGTTAAGATTTACTTTTCCCCTCTCCTGCCCCATGTTTTTCTCAACCTTCTGTCTGTCCCATACCCTCGCTGGGGCAGCAGCTGAGCTGTGTAACTTTGGGATTCTCTGACCCCTTTGTCAGCCTGATCCCAAAGCCACTTTTTTTTCTATCCTTACAGAGTTTTTCCAAGAGGTGCTGACAGTGGATCTCACCGCTCCTTCCTCCCCATGCAGTGGGACTAAACCCCCATTACCCTGCCTGTCACAGGGCTCTTTCAAACCAGAGAGATCTTGTCAGTACCTGCAGCAGAGTAATTTCTACCCAGCTAATAATTCAGGCTACTCAGCCAGACTAATGCAGACCTTCCTTCCCGTGATAGCCTGGAGATTTTTTTGTGTATAAATTTATCTCTGAGTAGCACCTGTCAGATGTAACCCTGTGCTAGGAGATAGGATATTAGGAGAGAGGATATTAGCACCTACCAGTGTCTGTACAATGGCATGATTTGTAGCATTCATGTAGGAATTCAAAGGGAAAGCACATTCTCCTTCACAGTAATAGGCAGCATAGCCCTCTGGAGCGATGATCCAGTCCTGGATGAAATTGAAGCCATTAGATTGTGGAGAAAGACAGAAATGCAGTGAAACAAAAAGCCAGCCAGCACATAAATCTATCCATTCACACGTCCATGCACAGTCACCATGGCCTGCAAAATAAAAATCTGCCCCCCTGGCCTTTCTAAAGCTCTCTTACAGGACTCTAAAGTGCCTGCTCTTCCTGGAGGGACAAATCCCACACTGCAGATGTGCCCACAGACGAGCTGAACATCTGGCTTTAGTTGTTTATCCATTCGGCAGTGTCCTCCTGGCTGTCCACAAGGATCACTTCACACAGAAACAGAATGCAGACACAAGCTTTCAGACAGGAAAATGTCTTTAAGCAGGTCTGAAAGAATGGGCAGATGAAAACAGAGGGCTGTGTGTGAATTCAGCACTTCCAGAGGACATGCGGGGCCACAGCTCCTCAAAAAGATCCAAGTGTGCTGAACTTCCAGCCAATCTCAAATATCAAATCTCAAATATAAAAATATTTGTATACCCAACTTAGCAGAAGCACTTCAGCATGCTAAAGGCAGAATGCACTGTTTTTCCCCTCAAGATTTAGAATAAAAAACCCAGTCAGCGGTTTGATCTCACTGCTGCAGATATGATGTGCCAAGGCACCCCTGTGCCACCCTGGTCACACCCAGCCCTTACCTGCCACCCCAGGTCCCTGAAGCTGACGTAGAGCTCGTGTTTCTTGCAGGCCTGGCGCTGGTCACTGCTGCTGTTCTCTGTGAGGGGACAATGGTGGCCGTGAGCTTGTGCTGCCCCAGCACCCTCAGCCCTCAGGGAGTGAGGCATCGCTGCTCATCTGTTGCACTTGTGGATTTTAATTTTTTTAACTGTTTCAGTCATAAAATGATGGCTGGGTTCGACATATATGACATGCCCTTCTGCTTTTTTTTTGTGCAAAGCCAAAAAAGGCCTGGGAAAGTAGTTTTTTATCTTCTTTTCCCCCTGGGCTTCCTCTGATCTCCTAATAGCAACACACAGATCTCTCTGATTATTGCCTATACATAAAAGGAGAATCAGTGCAGTTTTGAAGTTGTGTCTGTCCCTGTCATGGAGCCTGAAGACCCAAGCAGAAAGAATGATTCAGGAAGAATTTCTTCACTGAAAGATTGGTCAGGCAGTGGAAGGAGCTGCCAGGGAGGTGGTGGATTCCCCACCCCCAGAGGTGTCCAAGGGACTGGATGTGACACTCAGTGCTCTGGGCTGGGTGAGAAGGTGGGGATTGGTCAAAGATTGCACCCGATGACCTTGGAGGTCTTTTCCAACCTTAATAATTCTATGAAAATATGTTTGGAAGCTCTGTTTTCCTTTTCTTTCTGCCTCTCACGAGCTCTCCTTCCACTCAGTGAGACACTCCCAGAAACAGCTGGAATTTGCTGCTGCCTCGGCAGAGCCAGCCCTGAGCTGTGGCTCCTGCTGGGACTGTCACCAAGGGCCTGTTACTCTGAGGTATCACAGAATTGAGCCACATTTCTGTTTCAAATGCCTGATGGAGTTTTCTTCCAAATTAGGAAGCACAGCTCCCACCAGAATACCGGCAGTTATCCTGGGAATGAATGGGTTTTCCTCTTCAGTGCAAGAATTTTGGGTCTATTACATTATTTGGGGGCTAAGCTTAAAATCACAAATCCTGAAAATGGATAGCATTTGGATTCAGATCCACTGATCACTTAATTGCTCATTGCTTTAATGTAATGGTCTTCCATTTCATAATGAGAATTTGTTTCATATGGAAGAAAAGGAGTTTTTCAAAAAGGAGTTTTTCTGGTCAGACACTTGAGTTTTAGTTTGTTTTTTTTTTTTTTAATTTGAATTAAGAAACCCCTCAATTTAACACTGCTTCAAAGAAACATTCTTTTGAATATTGGAATCTGACATATTTGGAATAACCCCTAATCCCACACAGTTTCAAGACAGTGGTGGACCAAAGAGACAACAACCAGATAACGTGGGAGAAGCTGTTCCAACATCATCCCACAGCCAGAAAGCGCCCCAACCAGCCGTGCTGTACCTGCAATGTTGGACACCCGGAAAGCCTCCTGGTTCTTTGGTGTTTTGGATCTGTTCTGGCTCCTCTGTTTCCCTCCCGTGGAGCGGATGCTGCGCAGATGCACCTCGGTGGCTTTGAAGAAGGCGACGGTGAAGGGCTGCTTGTTCTGCGGGCCGTGCCTGCCGATGAGCCCCGCCAGCTTGGGGTTGATGCTTTGTCCTTCAAACACAACACACTGCTGAGACCCCTGCGCTTAAAGGGCAAAGCTGACAAGAGCAGCTCAGCACAGCTAAATTCGTTTTATTGTCTGCGTGTAAAAGTTACAGAAAATAGTCCTAGGTGTAATTATTTTACCCCAAATCCGCTTACTGTTAACTTTTCCTGCATTCTTTAGAGGGGTTTCCTCAAGTTCACCAACCTATAATTTGAAGTGATCTTATAAAAGGAACCATAAAACTCAGCCCATAGGAGCATTAAATTCCCACTGGAAGGTTATTAGCTTAAAATAAAAATGCCTTGTATGAAATGCTGACAGAGTTCCAGCTATGCCTTAGCTGAGAGCAACAAATGCTTAGAGATATTTTGCTTTTTGCGCATCTTGCCACCACCACACCA
Source organism: Grantiella picta (assembly GCA_013397955.1). NCBI lineage: Eukaryota > Metazoa > Chordata > Aves > Passeriformes > Meliphagidae > Grantiella > Grantiella picta. The sequence continues at coordinate 564,585 of VZRM01015741.1, forward strand.
AATAACATGGTTGCAAAATTTTGATTATTGTCTGTGTGTCCTTCATTGTTTTGTTAATCCACTTTGAGAAAGCGGCAATTTACTTTGCAAAGGGGTGAACTCAGAAATTCCCAGTGATAAGTGCAGGTCTCACACGAGTTAAATCAATATACAAATACTGCAGGCACCTCTCCAGTCTGCTAAACATCTGAGTACATCCTTAACCTCCTATATGTCTACGGGCTCTTTTTTTCTTCTTTTTCTTCTTCTTCTTCTTAATTATAATTATAATTATAATTATAATTATAATTATAATTATAATTATAATTATTATTTCCATCTTAGGCAAAACCAGGAAAAATATGCTTTAAAAATCCTATTCAAGGGAAAAAGTGCTGAATGCTCAGGGTATTCTCCTGGCTGGGAATGATGTACCTGAAACAGAGAGTCCCTGGTTGCTGCTGGGCTGTGACACTCACCATCAATTCCTTCCACAGAGAGCTGCAGGCCAAGGTTGTGTTGGGGATTCACCACCCAGTGGTTGCTGGTTGCAGTGATGTCGAACACCAGCCACCCCTCCTCTGCAGCCCAGATCGTCCTGGAGTCGAGCAGGAACAAATCTGAATCCCTGAAACAAAGAAGCAGAATTCCCAGTTACCCAGGATTTCCACTGGAGTCCCTACAGGCATCCCTGAGGCAGAGCATGGGGTTGGGATTTCAACAGTAGGAGGAGCTGGGCTGGTTTGTGTTCCACTCTAATCACCCTCAGATGAAGCTTCTCATCTCTTCAAAAAAGAGAATTGAGTTGAGGTGGTTTGGGGTTACTCTGGTGTTACTCTTAACCGTGAGATCCTGATGGAAGTTCAAAAAACGCTTGCCAGGCACAGATCTGCAGAATTACTGTTTGCATATGCAAACCTGGTAATTGGGCAGACAATGCTGCTCATTAGCCTTTCCACACATAATTTCCTGACTTTTATGGGTAATTGTAGCGTTGGTGCAAGCCAGCTGGAACACTGGTGTGCATATATTAACATATGTAATTGGTTTTTTTAAATTTGCTCATCTGAGGTTACAGATAACTGATTGAGGCAATAACCCTCTGCACAGTCACAGGTCTGCACTGCTGTGGGTCACAATCTTTTTTCAGTTCATTGCTTGGGTTTTTTTTTAAAGGCCACGGCTGGGTTACTCTAGCTGGAGAAATAATATTGGACAATGGAAAAGATGCTAAATAGAGAGATTCTGTTCTTTTGAAAAAGGTGAAATTATGTCAGATTTACAAGATGCTTCCTGGGAAATTTCTGAAAATTAAAATTTGAGAAAGCACAGGTTCTGTAAAGGAAGGAATCTTCTCTTATCAGAAAAGGAGGAGATAAAACTCAGATTTAAAAAATGGATACTGGTGCAGTTCTTTTATAAAAAATTACTTTAAAAGAACAAAGACAGATGGTGGAAGTGTCTAGACAAGTTCTGTAAGAGCTGCTTTTGTACCTACAGTGAACAAACATGATAACATGTTCAAGTGTAATTATATCCTTTTGAATGAAGAACTATCCTTGAAAAACCCTTTAATCACATCCTCAAAGCTTAAAGAAGGCCTTATGAATTTTGTCACTATGGATTTGTCAGTGCAAATATATATATTTACCTTAGCTTACCTCTTGTTTGCACGAAACATGAAATGATCAGAAATGCATTTGAGAAGAGCTGTTGGCATAAAAGCTTTTGACTCACAGCTTTTAGTGATTCTTTTCCCTGTGAGATACCAAGAAATTGGAAGCTTTTGTCCCACACAAAACAGGAATGGAGGGGTTTTTGCACTGCTTTTACTATCTATCTTTCCTTTCAGCCCTCGTGGGCCAGAGGGTGTAAGAGATGATGGCTTTCTTCTGTGAGCTTAGGGATGTCACCACCCACCTCTGACTCTGTGCTGGCTTAACTGAAATGAAACTTCTGAAACGAGATCCTGCAGAGCACGTGAGCACACAGCCCAGGGTGTGCAAGAGGAGGTTCTGTGTTCCCCCCCTAAAGCAGGATGGATTTGGTTGTTCCCCATAGCTGAATATGCAGCTGGTGCAGCTGGGGGTGCAATTAATGCTTCCTTTTAAGCAAGGCTCTGGTTTGTGGAATAAGCTTTATAGAACTGGATTTGCTGAAACTCTTTATTGCTGAGGTAGAGGAGATCCTAGGGGTACATTTCAGTGGATTTTGGGCAGCCAAGTGGGTGCCTCAGGAAGGGCTGGGGGGCAGTGATGCAGAGGCTCAATCCAGGTGTTGGGAGCTCAGTCAGCTTTGCTGAGTGCTCCCGGGAAAACTGAAGCTCAGCAGAACAGATAACTCCTCTCCCATCAGCTACAGGAATGCAAGATGCTTGAGCTCTAACCAGGGGACAAATTTCCTGGGGTTTCATCCCCACCAGGAGCAATGGCCCCATGCAATCTCACAGCACAGGACACCTCCCACCCTTCCCTGTTTACAGCCCTGTGAAGCAAACACATCCCAGAGGAGCCAGGGATGAGGCAGTAGCACGGATTGGCCTGTTCCAAGTTTCCAGGAGTAAAGAGTTTTTATATTCACATACTGCATTAATGAAGCATGGCCACCGACTGGAACTCATGATTCACACATGGTTTAACTAACAGGGACTTGGCTTGCTTGGTTTCCCCCCCTTGTAGTTTGCAGGTTCATGATAGTAGCAATAATGATAATTTTTTTTTGCTTTTAGCTACTGCTCAACTGCAGTATTATTACTCAGAAAAACCAGCCTTTAAGCTCCCCATGCTGACATGATGCAATCGGGATAACCAGACAACATGAGGCATCAAGTACCAGGGTGAGTCAGTCTGGGAAATTGTATAATGCGTTTGTTTTCCTGTAGTTACAGCAATGTGCAAACAATAGGCCTGGAGGGGAAGCCCGAAGTGAGAGATCAAAGGGACCCACTGAAGGGAAATGTCCTTCCCACACACACTTGGAACATTTGGACCCCAAAAAAGCCCCGTGCCAGATGCTCCTTGGAGGAGTTCAAGCACTCCTGGATTAGAGCTTTCTGCTCTGGCCCACTAGCAGTGGGATGGGATGGGATGGGGTGGAATGGGATGGGATGAAAACCTCACTGGTGTTGCAAGCAGAGGCTCCTGAGATTGTGGCTCCTGTTCTGATGAAAATAAATCTCTTGTTCTTTTCAAAAAGAACAACTTCCTCTAAGTGGAATGTCCTGCTCTCCAAAGACAGGGCAAACAACTTTAAATCACCAGCTAGTAGACAGCCAGCCCTTGAGATATCCTTGTTGGACAGGACATAGTAAACAGCACAGAAATGTTATTCTGCTAAGACTTAAACATTTGCTCTGAGGGCTCCCATCTAATGGCTTGTCACAGAAGATAGTGCTGGTTAGGTCTAACTGATGTGGCTGGTTTGGGTTTTAGCTGTGAGATAATGATCTGAGCACAAAGAGAAAAGGTTTCTAGTGCCCATCTCACTCCTGTGTCTCACCTACCAGCTGTGTGCTCACAGAGTGGGGTCTTGGAATGATGTGAATGATGGCTCTGCAACAAGGAGGTAAAAAAGCCCTTTGGTTCCTTGGCCTTTCATTCAGTCCCTTCATTTCAGAATTTCAGTGCATTCAAGAAACTGTCCTGAGCCTTTTACCAGAGCAAGAGATAGGAAAGGCACATGATCCTTCTTTTACAGAAAAATTAGGCTGGGACATGGAAATGTTAATATCTAGATTAGAGTTACATAAATTACGAAGTCTGGATCCAGACCACAAGTATGTTTTGTTGAGACCACATCAAAATGGCTCAGAGCTCAAAGAACTGACATCAGCGGGAGTGTCAGAGCTTTTAGCAATGATAAAACTCGGGGCTTTCTGCTCAGCTTTCTCAAGCATCAGGCTCTCCGTGGAGCCTGAGATGAGGACAGGAGGTTGGCATTTTCCTGCTGATGTCTTTGGTAGTGTTTGGCACTGGATGCCAGACAGGACAGTCACCTCCAGTTAGGAAGCACTCCCAAAAATTTGTCTGCAGGTCACGTAACTGCTGTGTGGTCTGTGAAACTTCCTTAGTGAACTTGTTTTCTGGACTCAGGGGTGAGTAACAAGCATTGCAGCGTGAGGGTGGCTGGGCAGGATGCATGTGAGATCGTGTCTGGGAAGCAGCTGGAGCTATGGAGGTGGAAGGGCTGAACTGCCAAAGGGCTGATGGTAGTGAGGAAAGAGATCACAAATATTTAGTGAAAAAGGAAAGGGCTGGAAGAAGTGAGGATTGCAGGGATGAACACAGCAATAAGAGAACACAAGTACAGAAAAGGCAGGAAAGAGCATTCTGAAAGGAAATTGTAAGGGTTACCATGTCACAACACGGCGATTCTAAAATAAGAGAAAGGATTAACAACCGTGAAGCTTCATGAAAATAGTATGTGTGGCTTCTTTGCCTTTTGCTGGGGTACTTTTTCAATCTCCAGCATGCAGTTTAGTTTGAAGCCATAAACACTGGAAACATATCCAAGAAGGAGAAGTGCAGCATCTGCCCTAATCACCTGCCTGGATGAGCTGGGGCATGAGGACAGCATGGACGAGAGAGAGACTCAGTGAAAACATGAGAGGGAGAAATTCTGCATTAGCAAGAGAACAGGAGATGAAACTCTGCATTTATAGACCATTATGCTGTGAGGTCTACACTATTTTAGAACAATCCTCTTGCCAAACACTCCTTACTTTTACGTCTGTTTTCTTCACTCACTGTCCCCCTCCCCCTCGCCAGCCCTGTTATTTCAAGCTGCTGGTTGACAAGTGGTAGTAAACACTAATGAGCACTTCCAAGTGGGATAAAAATAAATGGGAAAAAAGACAGGCAGCAGCAGTGAAGGTGACTCTTGGCAATTTCCATTACACTACAAGACAAGGTGATTTCTGTGACCAGCCCTGGGAGCAGCCCCAGTGTTTTAAACAGAAACCACACAGTGACACCTTGCAGCAGCCTTTGGATGGCTTTACAAATGTGGGTTAACCCTCCTGCCTGTGTTTTCAAGTAGGAAACACTTGAGGCATGGATATGTTGAATTCTTATTGATTCAGCATGTAACCCACAGCATCTAAGCCAGGAGCACAATCCTCTCCCCTGGACTCACATTCTAACCCCAGAGGGGCTGTTTGGGTCACGGTGCAAGTTTTCCACAGGTAGCCCAAAGAAGAGCTGGCATGGAGGGAAGAGGGATATTCACATCCAGGTTTGAGCAGGTGGAGGGAGGAGAAGGCAAAAAGGGCATCCCAGGAGGGTGAGAGGAGATGTGGGGTTAGAAGACATCTGTTTGCATTAAAAACCTGCCGTACCCAGATTCCAGCTTGCTTGGTGTCATTGCTTAAAGTCAGCTGCAGCTGTCCAAAGACAAGCTTAGGAAAATATTTTTCAGACTTTCCTACTTTGAGAGGGCCCCAGGATCTCCCTGGGCCTCTCCCTGGCACGTTTGCAACACCCTCTGTACACAGACCTGATGCAGCCCTCCTCCCACACCTTCCCTGCCCTGTGCCTGGGATCCTCTGCTTATCCTTCCCTCTCCCTCCCCACTGATTGATAAAAACCCTCCCTGTGCCCCCGGGCAAGAGCCAGCAGCCAAACAAACCCCGGGGGCTCTGCCAGGTGAAGGGATGTCCACAGCAGAAATACAGTTTGCTGGAGGTGTTTTCCAAGGGTTGGTCTGAAAACTGACTGTGCTGGCAGTGAAACAGATCTGTGTATATTCTGTCCAATCTAGGGGAAAATTAAATTAGCGTTAAAATTTTTTAGTTCTGTTTTGTGTGCTCCTAGCAGCCGTGTTGCCTTTCCTACACAGTGCTGGAGAAGGGTAAAATCCAGTTCTCAAAGGTTGATTAAAAGTGGCAAATGGGAGTTTGTTACTGAGATGCAAAATATTCCCTAAACATGAAGCCTCTTGTAAAAACAGCGCTGAGAGAAATGAGGTTATACACATATCTCTGGCGCTTTATATACAGCTGTTTCTGTTCAGCATTGAAGGGCTGTTCATTAGTGCATCACTTACCCCAGCAAGAACCCACTGGGGTCTGCAAAATGCCTCCTGCAGCTCCTCAAGTGCCTGTGAAGGGCTGTGCCTTGCTAAGTTCAAGATTTGTCAGAGGTTTTGCAGGCTGCAGTGGCTTTTAGGAATGGCTGGAAGGAGATAACCAGACGCAGCTCTGTTCTTGGAGAGCTGCAGGATTTCTGTGCTTTAGTTCCCTTGCTACTTGCTGAGACATTAATGTAGTTATCAAGTGACCAGCAGATAACTCACCACAGTTATTGTCATTATTTGCAGATACTGCCCTGGTGCTGGGGCACATTGTTAAATCAAGCTGTACTGTGCTGCACCATCCCCAGAATGATCACACTGCTGCTTAAAAGTGCTCCCAAAAAAGGGGCACATCTGCTTTATGGATTGGGTGGGCCTAAGCCTTTCTTAGTTGCTAGAATTACATGTTTCAACCCACAACATGGAACCAGACTCCAGTGAGCGGCAAAAACGGGTCTGGAGAAGGGCTCAGGTTTGATCTGGTGCAGCAGTGGTGTAGTTTGAAGCTCAAGCTAAAGCGTTCCAGCTGCAAGTCAAAGCCAGGAATGCATCCTGCAAGATCTGATTTTTCTGTAGGGCTGGTAACATGAGCATTCAAATCACTGCCTTTGAAGCCTGTGAAATCCATAATGGCCACAAAGTGAACATGTAACAACTACATTTCAATTACCAAAGGCTGGTCAAGTACCTGGTTTTATTCTCTCCAGTAACAAAACTCCCATCGACTTCAAAGGGATTGGGATTCACTGCAATGCAAGCATTGGGTCCAGCGAAATAGGAGATGTAACTCTGGGATGAGGTATTTCAGCTTCAAAAGGTGCAGACAGAGGGGCAGGATCGAGCTCTAGAGGTTTAGAGGTTTATAAACCTGAAGCTCTGCATGTTCAGGTTAATAAACTGAGGGTAATGTCCTGACTGAGCACTGGGATCTGCTCTGCTTTCCCTCCTTGTCCTACTGCTCTCATCCTTCTCATGCCAGTCTCTGGCTTTGTAAAACACTTTCCCAGGCTGTTGTGTGAGTCCACACAGAGTCCATGGAGCCCAAACAGAAGTTGGACATGACTCACTGGACTTTGAGCTATGCACTCGAAAGCTTTGAGACATGTTATACCAGTCAAAACATCAACTGTTTGCCGTGTTTATGATATTTGGGACATTTTTGTTCATGAATGTACTTGTTTGCCTGAAGTGAATAAGTGATGCTCTGTGCCTAAAGAATGCTGTGCATGCCTTTTTATGAAGGAGACATTGCCAGTTTGAAGAGCTTGCCTGGCAGTGAGAGGTTTGGAAAAGTCAGAAAGAATATTTGATCATTTAGCCTGACTTCCTACAAACACCTGCAATAATATCCTCAGTCCAACAGAGATATAATTTCTGGTAGTCAAAGCACAAGTAGCATCTCATCTGCTGCAAAGGACAGGGCTGGGCTCTCATTTTTCCTGCCAGGAAAATTGAGCAGGTGGATGGGGGAGAGCTGCTACCCTTCAAACATTTATGCTGTTGAGGTTCAGGATTTCAGGAATAGTCTGCTGGGGGTGCAGCTGTTGCTCTGGAAACACCTAAAGCTGTATTTTTCACTGACAGTGAAGTGCAGACCAGAGATGTTGCTGGTTAGATCCCTTCAACCTGCCTGAACTCGTGCACTCATTAACTTGAGCTGCTCATACCTCTGGTTTGTGTGAACCCAGGGCACCATCACACCCTCCAAACTGCAGGCTCATCTGTGGTTTAACTGAAAATCCTGCCTTCAGCACATCCCCTTGCCTCCTCAGAGGAAAAATCACTCCAACCACCCTCAGCCTGAGCTCTCCAGCTCTCCCTGTGCTGTTCTGTGGCTCTGGAAGCTGTCCTGCTCTCTGCTGTGCTGGAGATGATGCTGAGCTGCCCCGGCAGTCTGGCAGGAGCTGCACCAGCTGGGAGAACCTCACTCAGTGTTTCAGGTCTCAAAAGGCAGTTTCAGCAGTGCCCCTGTGTCAGCTGAAGAGCCCTGGGAGAAGGAAACCCAAAGGCAGCAGAGGTTTCCCTGCCTGCGTGGGGGGAAGGTTTGGCTTTGTTTTGCTCTTGTTGCTAACAACGTCAGATGGGGCTGAATTTCCAGAGGCTCAGGATGAGACAAACAGCCAAGGAAGCATCAAAGTGAATGGGTGTTTTTTGATCAACACTGGAGAGAGTTTGTTTTCTTTCTCCTCTTGCCCAATGACACACTGCCTTGGATGACTGGGCTGTGACAGAGCCGGGTGGAAAATGTCAGTGGAAAAATGCAGAAAAAGAGCAAATATTTTTACAAATGTTAGTGACAATATTTTTACCTTTGGTCAATCCAAACCAACGCGGATATTTTTTCAGGACAAACTGTTCAAAACTCACCGCAGCCTGTGCCAAAATATATGCAAAAGGGGAATATGCATGAACACTCATTAAAAATAGTGTTCCTGTGGTGAATGTGATGCAGTAAAATCGCATCTAATCTTGTGGCTGGAACATCTGTATAATTAGCAAGATTTCTCACCTCTTCCAGACAGTGGTTCATCTATATGCCTGCCCTTTACATATATTTTTTTTTTTCCTTTAAAAATAAGAATTAGTGGAGGAGACAGACAGTTTGCAGGAACATTTGCTGCTCCACACACAGCTGTCCCCAGCAGTACCTTGCCATCCTCTCTAAACAAAGTCGTAACAAACCTGTGGATGCAAAATTAGGATATCAGATCTCGTTCTGGCTCTGTCAGCAAGATTCCTAGTGGGCACCTCACCCATCAGCATCTGAGGGAGAACTTCCCTGGCATCAGTTGAGGAAGGTCATTTACTCCAGAACAGGTTTCTGGCAATTCCCCAATGCCCTGGCATACAGCTCAGTGCCTCTTCCTCTGCCAACACATCTTCTGTTCCTGCTCTTCCCGAGAGTGAAAGTCATCCCTGCAGGCTTGTACCTAAATAATCTACTCGAGAAACACAGCAAAGGGAGGCTGCTGCCTCTGGAATGGCCTAAGAGGGAATAAACTGAAATGCTAATGGGTCCCATGCACAGTTCTGGCATGGTTTGAACTATCACTGTTCGATAAAAATCATTTTAGCACAATCCCCAAACACTGCAAATAATTGCATTGCTAGAAATGTCGGGGGAATTGTGAGTTTTAAGCTATAAAATTAGACTTTCAGATGTAGAAGGAAACACACCAGTGGTTAAATATTTTTACCTTACAACAAAGCCAGTAGAAATTCCCACCATGGAAAAAAATTGACAGGGTTTCCTGACATATTTCAGTTTTTTCTGCATTTTTATTAGCTCTTATAAAACTATAAAGCCAGAGTCCTGATTACAGTTTTTTTCTTACCCTTTTGGACTTTTCACTTTTTAAATCCCTAGTGTTTCTCTTTTCATAAACCTAAATTAGGACTGTAGTATTATTAGCCCATATTTAGTAGTCCTAAAGAATAACTTCTGACAAGAATGTGACTGTAAATACTTTTCACGTAAATAAATGCAATCTCACTTTTGGTAGGATTTGTATGTAAAAGAAATATGTGCAAATGAAACTAAGTGCCTTTGATAAGTGGTTTGGGATTGCTGATTAATTGGAACTAAAACCAGATGAGAAAATTGAACATATGTTCTTGTTCAAGTTCCCTGGAGGATTTGTCAGGGAGCTTGGCATACATTAATAATTGCTTGGAATGGATTTAATAGCTCATCTTGTAGTTTTGCACATGCAAAACAATCAGTCAATATAAAAAGCACAGTGTCATCTGTCTTTGTTAATTAGGGAGCTCGAATGCCTTTGATAATAAGGGCTAGTAATTAAGCTACAATTCCAAAGGAAACATTTGGGTTTGCCACCTCAGGATCCATCAGAGGCAGGAGGAGGGGGGGAGTAGTTCCAGAAATCTTGCAATACTCCTGGTTTAGGATAGTTTTTCTGCATTAGCACTTGGCCAGGCTGCTGAGTGCTCCCAGAGGCCAGAGCAGGAGCGCTGGGGATGCTCCCTGGGCACAGGGAGGCTCACAGGGCACCTCTCCATCACCACACACAGAACAGGAGCTGTGTGCCTGCAGCAGCATGGGCTGAGATTCCCTGCACAGCCCCCATGCCAACCCCAGCCAATCCTGCTGATGGCACCAACACCTCTAAAAGCTCTGGATGGAACTCCCTGGCGAACCAACTGTGTTGTGCTTTCCCAGGGTCTCCCTGCAGGTCACTCACCTCCCCGGGTGCTCCTGCAGGACCTGGTAGACGCTGATCTGGAAGGTTTCGTTGTCGAAGCGCTCGCGGATGTAATCCTTGTATATCCTGAACTCTGCTGCTGTCACTGCTTCCCCCTCCGGGATTCGGGAGAGATCAAACCTGAACTCTCGGTAGTGGCAGCGCTGATGGTGAAACTCTCTGTCATGCTCCACTGAAACAGAAAAACAGCCCATTAGCCACCTGCTTTGTTCCCTCTCCCCTCGCCTGCAAACACGCTCGCGAGTTGCCACAACAGAAAAGGGCAGGAATATCTGATTGCAGCGCCTCACGAGTTGCTCAGTTCATTAAAGCACATAGGAAATACCTGCCCCTATCTGAGCTATTATAAGCATATATGTGTTTATCAGGCTCCCTTTGGAACAGTTTTACAGCTGGCTGGCACAGGGGGCCTTTGTGTTTTAATGATTTTTGGCAGCTTTGTGCTCGACAAGTGACTCTGGACATTTGCCACCGATAACGACCGAGGCTGTGGGAAGGAGCTGAGACAAACAGATGGGGCTTTTCAGGAGCGCTGGTTCTTGGCCTGGCTCTGCTTCTGACAATCACACGCACACCCACACATACCCACACATTAGAGACACAAATTCCAGCCCTGGAGGCTCTTCATGCCAGTGACCCACATTTGGTGCCAGCTGAACTCATCACAGGCTCACAGCTCCGCTCTGTAGGGTCAAAGCTTTCATTTTAAAGGATCTTTAGTGATCAGGGCTGTGAAGCAAACGTTCAAAGTGAGGACCTTCTTCCACCTCCCAACCCTGACTGTGAAATAACAAGTGCCAAATCCTCCCAGGCCGGTGTTGGGATGTGTGTTATCCTGCGGGGTGACAGCTCTGCCTGTCCCCTGATGGACAGCTGATGGTCTCGTGTCACCTTGCCTGCGGACACGGAAGAAGGGGGTCAGTTTTGGGAGGAAACAAAGACTTCAAGCCAGTCCTCCAGCAAGGGGGAGGTGAGGTGTCAGTGCCCCAGCCCAGCACATGAGGCAAAGCACCCTTCTTGGAACAAATTCCAAATTAAATAGACAAGTCAGACAAAGGAAAAGGAGGAAACGGAGGTATGAGGGGATGAACTGACTCGCCCTAGGTCACAACGCCTGACATTTTAAGAGCTGAGGTTTGAACCAGGGACTTCCTATATGTCCCAGTCCTGTCGTCTGTCCACTTGACCTCTCTGCAGCTTGACTGCACAATTCAAGTAGTTAGCTCTGAGATTTCCTTGGCAAAGAATGTGTGTCTTTCTACAGGCCTGATTTTCTTCTGGCAGCAGCAAATCCATTGTGTAAATCCATTGACTTAACGGGAATTATTCCTGAAAAAGAGGAGTTTCGAGCCCGAGTCTGAAAAGTGCTGTTTAAATTGACAGTGCTGCGTGGTACAAACAGAGATCAGCACTGGCCAGGGTGTCCCCATGGCAGGGACAGACATTTGGGAGGCTCTGGGAACGGGGCTGTGTCCAAGCGTGGAGCAGCTTCAGTGCTGCTTTGCTGGCCGAGCTTCAGCGCTGGCCATGGACTCTTCCTCCTCTCTCACATCCCTTCTGTGAGGAGTCCAGTTTGCCACTGTGTGATTGCTGCTCAGGGAAATGCTTCACAGCTCTTACTCATAGCTGGGATTCATCTAGAGAGGAGTTTTTTAGGTACGAAACCTCTAAACTTTCCAAGACAAAGGTGATTAAATTCAGCAAATGGTTTTATAGGGGGAGTAGTCTCTGTTGCACCTCTAGCTAAAACATCTCAGGGATACCATTTAGTGTCTCATGCCCTGACATGGGGGAATATTGTGAATATTCACCAGTGTTTGTAAAAGAGTTGGCAGGCTAAAACTGCCCTGGACCTGCTAGCAACACTATTTTAAATGTGTATCAATCCCTTTCCTCCAAAGTACTCCTAATAGAATGATGCAAAAAGTGTGATTTCAGTTTTAAAGGAATTTGCCTGCACCTAAATTACACAGCGAAGGAAAAAAATACTTTAATAGGGAATCACTCCTTTAACCACAACTATAGAAGAATGAATATAATGCTGTGGGGGTTTGTTTGTAGCTGTTAGTAGTAGGATGCACAAATATGATTTGCTTCCAAAGCAAATGGAAGGCAGCACATGGGAAGGCTGAATTTCCAGAGGAAGGTGGGTGCAGTTTTTCAGTACATGTGTGATGACAACTACATCAACCAACACTGGCCTTTAGCTGCACTTTATACACAAGGTCTGACAACAAGCACATGAAGATGAAACTTTTTGGGGTGCTGCTAAAGTTCACAGCAATTCCCACTGCTGAGCCCTAGAAAAAATGTGTCGTGTTAGTATGAAAAATTAGCAGCCAAGGTCATAAAATAAAGAGCCCCAAAGTTTGAACTTTCCCATGCTTTGCAGATGTTTGGATATAGGGTTTTGGCCTGAGCCATCTTTAGTGTTAAAGCAAACATTCCTGTGGCTATAGTCATTAAGATCATGAAAATATGTGGATATGTAACTGAAGAAAGAATCCCAAGAAACCCTTCAACTCAGTGTTTATTGTTTTTCCCCTTTTTCTTTGCACCCTGGACCTATCTGCTGACCCAGAAGTAACAAATCCTTTCAGAACTAATTTATGAGAAACACTGACCCTGAATCAACATCTGTTAGATGACTGCAGTAAATCTTATTACATAATTAAACACCAAAATCTATGTTAAAATAACGTTAAGGGTCTGACTCAAACTCATAAAAGCAAGACTCTTCATTATGAAGGCTGAAATCCTATCCCTAAGTCATGCTGCTGTGTGTTGGTATTTGGGAACATATGGTACAGTATATCTGATCAAGCACTTTTTGTAGACCCCTGTAATACCTTCAGCACAACAGCACGGGGTAAGCAGGGGAGCATTCAAGGAGTCCGAGTTTCCCGGGTTTGATGGGTGTTAGACCTTTGACAATGCAGCAACTGGGTCATTTCCAGTTAATTACCTGAGGAGCTGGAAGGGGGAGAGTTGGGGGGAGTGCTTAAAATAAAGGCAGGGGGGAATAATGGAATTTTAAGTGTTCGCTGAAACAGTCAAGAGAATTGCTTCAGCTCTCTGAATGTGACTGTAGTTTCTCCATTAGATTTATAAAATCCATGATCCCTATTGACACAACAGACCAAAAGAACATTTTGGTCATCCTTGAAGGACTTGGTCTCGGCTGTTTGTCAGCCATTAACTTTAAATTAATATTAATTGCTGCCTTAAAAAACATCAAGCATTTTGAATATTTGCTGGATATGCTTCATAGCTCCTTTGCCCACAGAACTTCAGCTCATGTTCATCCCAGGCTCAGAGTTCTTACAAATCTACTTCGCAAAGGCTTTGGTGAATGGTTTTAGCCCAGATGCTAATTTCAAACATTGGAAATTCCAGCTCACAATTCAAATGCCTTGGCAAGGCAGCTGCTTGGAGAGGAAGCCAAAGCTCTGGATGTGCAATCAAAGGTTGTAAAATAGGAAAAGGAAGAACACCCTTGAAAAATAATTCTGCTATGAAAAAGACTGTGTGCCTTAACTGTGGGAAAACAGAGGATTTCCTCTCCTTAAAAAACAATCCAAAGTCACTCACAGGCAATGCATGTGTAAACATGAGCCTCTCCTCATTCTTAGAACTGATACCGCATTTTGGAGGCAAAACCACTGCAGACAAATTCTGACCTAATTTAACACATGGCTTTAAGTTTGCTGGTGTAAAATAACTCCTGGAAACGTGAGTGTGGCAGTTAATTGGGGCTGTGGTGGGTGAGGATCATCAGACACTCCCCCTGGCATTGTCCTTCGGGAAGGGAAAGGTGGAGACAATGGGATTTGTGAGTTGTGGGATGGAGCAGGACAACAGATGCATGAGAAAATAAGCAGGACACCAAAAATCGTGGGGGACAATTAAGGTGAGGCAAGCAAAACAAGCAATATCTCAGGCTGGTGGTTATCAGTAACTTGGCCACACCTGTCACAAATATGCAAGGCAGATCAGCACCTTTGAAAGTCTGGCCTTGCCTATCTGTGCAGGATCTCGGTGCTGCACTATCTGATTCGGAGAGGACTTCCAGCTCTCTGAAGTCCTTTGTCTCTCCAAGCCTCTGTTGTGGCCTGATGGTGATGCAAGAGGGGGCAGGACACAGTTGTGCAACGACAGGGATGGTTGAAAGAAAACAGGATGGATACCTGTGCTCAGGTGTGAAGTAGCCAGGTATCAGATCCAAAAATATGGGGAAGCTGGAGATAAAATGTCAACAAGCACTGGGTGCTTGTTCTGACGTGTGCTGAAGCCACAGAACGTGAAAACATTAGGATACAGGGATGAAAATGTGTAGTTGCTGACATTGAGAGTTTGGAGCAACACAGTTGATGCCAGTCCTAAAAAAGCAATGCTGGACAGAAAACCTTGTGTTCCTGACTGAGCACCTCAGGTGCCCAAACCTCTAAAGCAAATGACACATCAGCACAAAGCTGGGAAACTCAAACTGATCCCACGTTTGGTCACTTTCACAGCAAAATCTGTTGAGACTCAGAAATAAGCACCCCGAGTGTTTTCAGCTCCTCTGTAAATCACTGCTGGCGAGAGCAAAGCCAGCCTGAGGTAATGCTACAAGCCCTGGTTGGACCCCTGGGTTAGTGACAGGGATTGCTGGGCAGGGCCTGAGAGGTGACAGCCAGGATTATGCTGAGGTGTAGCTTGCAGTGCTGTTATTTCTCACGACACAGCCCAGCTCAGCCCTGGAACACAACGCAGCAGCACAATGTCAATCACCAGCCCCGTGTGCTGAGCACAGAACCAGTGAATCACAGCAAGATTTTCCCCAAGAATGACTGTGTTAAAAACTAATTATTAACGAAGCATTCAGGAGCTAATCCAAACTCCAGGGAGGTCGACAGAAATATTTTCACTAATTTCAGTTGTTTTCATGGAATGTCAATCGAGATGCTTAAGTATTTTTTCTTGTTTTCTGAAGATACAAAAAAATCTTTTTCATTAAGTCAATGTCAGATGAATAGATTCTGAGCTCAGGTTGCCAAACTGGGAAATCTTTGGTAATTTCTTTGCTCTTCCTCCCTGGCACACTAGGGTGATGCACTTAGAATATATTTTGAATATATAAACAAGTAAAAACTTAAATTTTCTTGTTAATGCTTTCACCTGATAATTTGCTAATTGTTTTTATGAGGCACTTTGAGAGCAGTTGTCTCATTAATTGTAGTGCTTACAACAATTAGAGCGACTTGTTTCTCATTTACAATGGAAAAAGGCACCAGGAGGAATGTGCAGTAGGATGTCTGTAACTTCTTCACTCCCAAAAAAGGCCAGAAGGGATTTGTAAAGGACTTTAATCTCAAATAGATTAAAGGTCCTGAATTCCTGAGACTGAAAGATAAGTCAAAGGAAAATAGATTCCTAAAGACAGCATTCCCTCAGTTTCATCCTCTCAGCCAGGCTGAGAAACCCCTCTGAGATTTGGATGCCAAAACAGGACTGCCACACTCTGGCATTAAGGTCTAGCAGTTTTTCAGAGTCTACCTGTGTGGTGAGTTTAGAGGGTAGGAAAGTCTTTATCTGCTTTCCCTCCAGCAGCTGCAGAGCTACAGAAAACAATAAGTGTTTTTCCGGAGGTGGCTGAGGGCTGCCTGGTTTGTCCCAAGAGCCAGGGGATTCATCCTAGCCTGAAGGAGCAAACCAAACTCTGGCTTACACGTTTGCACCCATCATTCGAATTTTCCCAGAAAATTTACCTTTATTTCCCTCCATCGCCAACCCCTGAGATGGAAGCCAAAATTCAGAAACTCTGCTGCATCCCTTGAGTGCAGAACACGAAATTCCCAGCAATCAGCCGTCCTGGGAGCAAATCAGCCTGTGTGTCTCACTGCTTTCAAAGGGAACCACTCCTATCTCCTGCCTCGCCCTCCTATCGCCCTTGGGAAATGTATTCAACTGGAAAAAATATGAGCTTTTGGGTGGATCCCACCCTGTCCCAGCTGCCCAGAGTGCCCGAGAGCAGCGTGGCAGGAGGAGCAGGGACCTCCCATCACGGCAGGAGAGAAGCCAGGCCACCCCTTGGCCCGTGGTGCTTGTGAAACTGCGCTGTAAATTTTCGGGATGCCGAATTCGAGACCTCTTGATGGGATTCTAATTAGCAGGCATTAAATGTTCCCTCTATAAATTGCGCTTCTTTGTCTCTAAATTGGTGGATAAAGCCGTGGCGCTTGTGAAATATAGGGCTTTTCTCCTTATGTTGCTGAGGTTCAAGGAGGAGGAAAGCAATTAGGGGAAGGATCCAGCGGTCTCTGCAGCTGAAAGAGCCTACTGGGCTCAGCAGGATGCCTGATTGAGCAAGAAATGCAAGGTCAGTCCTTATATTTTTCTGGGCGAAAGGGGGACTATAATAAAGATTGCAATAATGTCATGCCAGGCCACAGTCTGCGAAGGCACATGTTTCCCTCCTCATTGTGCTTGACAGCAAGAGTTACAGGGGCAGTGGCAGGAAATTTATAATGGCAAGAATTTGGGAATGTGAAATCCTGTGATTGGTTTTCATTTGTTTCATTCTCTCGGCTTCATGATTTACATGCTGACATTAGGCAGCTAAAGCAGCAGTTACAGAAATATTTGAAGAAATAGTTGAAGAATATAAATTGGGAGCTCTATAAATGGAGTAGAGCAAATGTCCTGGGGTGTGTGAAGGGATTTTTTTTTTTTTTAAGAGTGATAAAAACAGTACTTGGAGGGCCTTTTACATGGGATAGTTGCAGCTCTCCAAGTCATCTAGAAGCTAGTGCAGGTTTTTGGAGAAACCTAAGGAAAAACAAATACAGCCTAGATTTTGGTCTGTGAGATAAATAGCCTGTGGTTTTTCTGTAACTCACTAATGCATCCCATCGCCAGGGAGTGCTGCCATCCTGCCACTTCTAAAAACAGTCTGTCCTTGAAGCACAGGCTCAGCACCCCCAGACAAGTGGGGGCTCTGGGCTCACCTGCCCAAGCCCTGTCCTCATGCCTTGTCCCCATGTGCCCTTTGCAGAAGGAGCTGCCCTGAGCCAAGGCAGGGCTCAGCAGAAGGGAATCTGCACTCAGCTACCCATTTTACAGCCAGGTAGAGGGAGGAGAAGGCGATAAACTGTTTCTTGCCTGGTAAATTCAGTGTGTGCCAGGGCAAAGTCCTGCCCCATCCATGGGTGGAGGGTGGGACTAATGGACTAATTTCAAAGAAGATGAAAACCAGGCTCCATAAATCCTGATCCCTAACCCCAGAGGTTGGAAATTCTTTAGTGCTCACTCTGCAAAGTGATCTGGGGTAAGCATTTTTGCTTCGAAAGGGGAAAAAAAACCCTCTGGAGTTAATATTCTCCCTTTAGCCATCACTTCATTTTTTCAGCTTTCAGCATGGAGCTGGTGTTGCCAGCAAGACCACCTAGCCACAAACCCAGTAGGGAGCTTCCAAAATTCTTCTAAACACTGACTCCTTGTTATAAATTGAAAAGTGGTAATAGCAACAGTGCATATCACATCTGTGCCAGGCTTCAGGCCTGGGAAGCAGCAGCCTCCCTGCTGCAGAACACAACTTGGAAAGATCCTTTCAGTCCACACATGTATCAGCATTAGCCATTTCTTTGTCAACAAATCCCTTAATACGTACCCTTTCTATCATGTACAGATGTCCAAAAAATAATGGAATACTGTAGTACAAGATTAAACACTTTAATGTCAGCATATGTGTTGCATGACTCCGAACAATGGTATCATTGTGCGTGTGCAAACAGCCGGGCGAGGGAAGATGGGTTTAATTATCTCCGAAGCAGCAGCAAGTTCTTCCTGACCAAGTCAAACTTCATCCAGCAAGGACTGCTCGGGACACAAATTGGTGTTTCTCCCTTGCTGGTGTTCTTACTTTGGTGTTTCTCCCTTGCTGGTGCTGTTCCAGTTGGGGTTAGGGTTGTACCCATGTCAGGCGGGAGCCACCTGCTTCCCTGGGAGCCACCAGGGATGTGGTGTGGGGACAGAGGATGCTGTGAGTCACCACATCCTCTCACCCCATGTGTCACCCAGGAGTCTTTTAAGTTAAAATTCCTTAATATGGTAGATGGTAAAGGAGGAAACACAGTCACATTGGGAAGGAAAGGACAGAGAGAATCGTGCATGCTGCCTGCTGAATTTGGAGACATTCCCTGCCAGGATTTCTCTGCAGACACTTTCAGGCAATGCTGGATGGTAAATCCATTTCTTATTAAAGAACATCCATGAAATATCTGGGCAGGTTATGCACAGGTAATCCATTTTCTTTCCTGAGTGTGCCCTGATGGGTACCCGCTTAGGCTGTGGTTTCTCTGCTGAAAGCAAAGCCAGACGAGATGAAAGGTATTGTGAAAAATTTACACGTGGGACTGCTCTGCGAACACGAAACTCTCCTAATAGTAAACAGACTGACGGTGGTGTGACTCCTGGTGCTGTTTGCTGTGTCTGTGTGTGTATCTGGGGAAAGCAAAGTTAAATAAGCAGGGAAGAGCTGTGTTTCTCCAGAATACCTTATTCACAGCCCTGTCACGTGAAACACAGCAGCACATGGAGCTGCGATCCATCTGCAGCTGCTGTAACGCACTGAGGACTGCTGTGGGATTTGAGTGGTGTGAGGGAACGGAGAACTAGGGGGGAGACAGGGAAAAGAGAAAAATGGGCGTTCATGAAGTTGTTCCTTTCAACAGACTTCTGCTATTTCTACCTTCATCTTCCAGGCATTCACTATAAGGAAATCTCCTGCAGAGTCTCCCTCACCAGGCTCTCAAATAGTTTTTCTCTTCCTTGTTTCACAGCAAAGGGGGAACCCAGGACAGTGCTGACCTGGAGATCTGCCCCAGTAGTTCTCCCATTCTCAGCACCTTGTGGAAACCCCTTTTTCCAGAGGGGCAAGCTGGGGACTGTGGTGACTCTGCAAAATGTGGCTGCTCCCGTGTCCTCCCAACCAGCCAGGGTTGTGGCCAGCACAGATGCCCCAAACTCTTGTGCTGGCACCAGGAGCAGGGCTAACTGAAGCTGGTATTTATCCTGACAGACCAGGGCTGTTGTGTCTCTCTGTGTACCTGAAAGATGGGAAGCACCTGGGCAGCAGCTCCGAGCTAGGGGCTCCTGCAGCTCCCTGCAGGGACCCTGGGTGTGCAGGGCAGGCTGAGGTGGGTGCACAGCCCCCCAAAGGCTGACTCCTCTCCACACCCTGCTCAGAAATATCCCTGTAGTCAAACTGAGAAGTGAGCAAGATGACAGGCAGAAGCTCATCATTGCTCCTGCTTTCTGTTCTCTGCCTGCACAGCATGGAATAATACAGCCTGAGAGCAGAGGCATGCTGCTGTCTGATACATCCCTAAGCCCTAAATCCTCTGGATGCAGCCGTGGGAGGTATGTGAAGATGCAGGAGTACGTTTTTCTTTTCCCCCTTTGAGCAGAGATGATTGTTATATTACAATCTTGGTCATTCAAGGGACAGCAAGGCTGCTTCCCTGGTGCTATGGTATCAGAGAGCTGAATCTGGCAAGGCCAGCTTCCTAGGGAAGCTGTGCCAGCATTAGGTGTGAATTCCAAGTCACACATTTTGCCAGAGCATCCAAGGGTCACGGACATAGTGGCAGTCTGGGGAGGAATCACGGTGAGGATCACAGTGAGATGGCAGCCACAGCACAGAAAAAGCCAGCTCTGCAGGAGGAGAAAGCAGGGTGATGGGTGTCTCAAGGGGGGAAGAGGTTGCAGAGCACAGAGGGAGAAAAGTTAAGTGGCAATAAGGTTCAGTGAGAGAAATAATCCCCCAGTCCAACCACTCGACAAATGGGGCCCAAGGTGCTTCCTGCAACCTGCTCTGAGACTGAGCAGGTCTCAAAAATTCACTGATGCAAAAACCAGCAGCCTGCCCTGACTGCCTGCACACACAGCACTGAGCAAATGGAAATACATCCCCAGGCCCAGGGAAGGAGAGACAAGTGGCTGAACAGATCTGGTCAGAAATAATATGTATTCAGCCAGGGGAGATGAGAGGCAGTGTGAGAGATTGCTACAGGCAAACCTAAAATGGGGGAAAAACCCACAGCATTTTTTTTAAAGCATCTCTGCAGGAGGATGGGAGCCTGCTGAGAGCACAGGCACTCGATCTGCAAGAGGTGTGAGCAGAAGACATGCAAACTAAAACCAAATCATGTTATAGTAACTCTTCAGTGCAATGATTTGATCATGCAGAGATGCACCAGGATTAAAGTTTGCCCTTGCATTTCAGAAACTACACTGGGGCAAAGTAATGTCTTTCAATGTATTTGGTAAATTAGACATTGTGCATAATAAACAGCCTGAGTCAGAAATCTTGGGAAGGTCACTGCCTGAGCATCTCTGATGTGTTTGTACAAAACAGACAGAAATGGCTAAAGGTAGGTCATGGTGCCTGGAGAGAGAGTTCCAAATCTTCCTTCCAGGGTCAAAAGAACTTCATGAAAGTTGTGCTCATAATCTGATGCTTTTAAACTTATATGCTAATTATCTTCTATATTATTTTTTTCAAGCTACTCTGTTTCTTATTTCTATTGCTGCATCATTATATCGCATAAAGTTACTTAAGACAGCAAAAGATTCAACAACACTTGCAAAACTGATAGAGAAAGAAGGACTGGATTCTGGACTGGTACAGCTGGTTTAAGGTATTTTAGAAGTAAATGAAATCAAATGAGAATTTATAATCCTTCCTGAGGTCTGGATTCCATCAGACTAAACTCATTAGGCATTAAGGTGCAGGTGCAGCTAAATAAAGGATTGTTCTGCTTTTCTTAATGCCATAGATTCACATCTTGAGTTCAAAATAAAAGTCTTTTAAAAGCACATGTATATATTGTGCATCTACTGGCAACACTTGAAAGAGAAAGTTCAGCTGATGGAATCTTCAAATGCCTAATTTTTGCCAAAGGAATGTGCCCATTTCTGCACCAGCTGTGCTCAGGGACAGGAGAGGAGAAGTGACTGGACATTGGCCTCTGAAGGCTCATTCATTTCATTTGCATTAGACTTCCTTTCATCTACTGAACAGCTGCCCAAATAAATAGCAAAAATCTAATTAATCCTCCTTTAATATCGTATTGCCACAACAATTCCAGCATCCCCCCAAATGCTGCAGCAGTGTGAGCCTACACCTGCACAGGCTCCCTGGGAGGAACACGGCAGGAATTGCAGGGAATCCAGCCTTTCTTGTGGTTTACTGGGATAAAAGGAAAATAATTAAAAACCAGTTTCCCAGGTTTGAACCCATACGACTTGCTGGATTTCTCAGCTGAAGTCCCAGATTTCTGGTTTTGTTGAGAGAGCAGTTTGTGGGATATTACAAAATAAGCAGCCAATATCAGATAAGGATCTGAGCCTTTGATTGTGATCAGCAAAATCTCAGCTTGGAATGTATACACTGAGCTGTGCCCCAAGACCACGACCAGCTGGGCCTTGTGAGCTTGTCTGTGCTCTAGCAAACATCTGCAGCTCTGGGCCAGGCGGGAGCTGGGAGATTAGGGGACAACAAACCATTGAGGGGAAAGGTCCTGCTGCCCCAGAGGGGAAATCCCTGCCAGAGCAGTGCTCTCCTTGTACCCAGGCTGCTACCACCACTGCCTGTTTCTCAGGTGTTCTGCATGTGGGAGGTCCAGTGGTATTAGCACAGTTTATAATTATTATACAGAAATGAAGTGTATGGAAGGATGTTTTGGAAAATAACCATTAGAAACTTCAGTTACTGCTTACAAAGACTCTGTGGAGTGCCCTTCCTCATGCAAAGTGTGACTTCGTGACCTAGTTCACATTTTTCTTGGAGATCATCATGTTTCCTCTGTGCTGCCAAGAGAGCTGAGCTCAGGTGGGGCACTGGGTTTGGGACACGAGACCTGGAGAGGAGGTCACTGCCTGGAATGACCCTCCCTGCCAGTACCACACATCCTCTCGCTGTCCTTTACCCTCTGATGGGACTCATACCCTGTGCATAGGAAGTTTTGCTTTCTAGGAATATTTGCTGTGCAACACATTTATTTTATTGAGAAACAGGCAGGCAGCTGTTTATTCCTTTATTAACTCTACACAGCCCTAAGAGCCATGAATAATAAAGACCTGTGAGTTGCTGACATCAACATATATTCCTGGTGGCAGATGTAAAATGTTAGTGTCTCAGAGTGATGGCAAGTTTAAACTGTTATTTCAGAAATGTCTTCAGGAAGATAAACATGTACACATTCACGGATAGAGCACATGCATGTGTCTGTCCCCTTTTCACTTTAAACGTTGGTGGCCCATGCCCCAGGCACAACGGCATCTGAAGGTGAGGCAAAGAATTATTTGCAGTTTAATTCCCACCCACGATCCCTATTATACCAGAGGAATTTTCTTTTGGTACAAGATAAGCCCATCAGTGACATCAGCAGCACCTAGCCCTGCATACCATAGCCCTGCTGGATTCCTGACTGCGAGCCTCTCACTAGGGCTGGGCCATGCAGGCCTCCTGAGTCAGCCCCTAACAACAGCATTTTCTGGTTTGTTTTGGTTTTTGTGCGTCTTCAAAAGCAATTTTGCAACTGCAGTTCTGGGGTGAAAGATCAGCGGTCGAAATACGCCCTGGTGTCCTCGCACGGGTCTGCCGTGGATGGAGGGAACGCAGCTCACCTCCTGCTGCGTGCAACTGGTAAAAATAGCACAGAAAGGAGGGTGTGGGGCTTGTGGAAGGGTCTCTGGAGGAGCAGGAGCACAGAAAATTCTTCTCCAGCTCGGTCTCCTGCCTGCCAGGCACTGCTCAATTGTTGGAGCACAACTGCCAACCCGGGGAGGAAAGACTTGCAGGGTATCAGACACACTGGCTTAGATTTATCCCCCTCCTCTGTAGTATTTATAGTGAAGCAGCTCTCATCTCACAGCTGTGGGCTAACGAGCAAAATGACAGTCACTGTTTGCTGCAGAAATATTTGGGGTTTGCTTGAATGCATTTCTGCGTCGTTCTGGATTCTTTCTTGTATTTCTGTATTCCCTGTCAGGCTTTAATGTAGCCTAACGGTCAGAGATTTCCATGGATTTGGACTTAATATTCTGGTAATATGATTACAGTGCATGCCCTGGATCGCAGGAACTGTTGTGTTCAGAGGTCAAAGTTGTGTCCACACCAATGAGAGACATTTCACACCACGTGTCTGATTTGCCTCTTCTTTTCACCTGTCTCAGGAGACAAATGATTCATCACATAGTGCTGAAATATATTCATCTCCTGATTTGGGCCAAGATTTAAGAGTGGTTACCCTAAAGTTTCTTTTTGAGCTGAGGAGAAAGATCTGTGCTGAATGATTCTTTTTCACTTCTTCTCTTCTGCAGTTTATTACAAGTATATTTGTGTAATTAGGGGGCCCAGTAGTAATGTTGTTAAAATACAAGAGGGCACATTTATTGTTTCCTCCAAAAGGAAACAACCAGTCTCTAGCAGTTCTGGTTTTTCCCTGCCTTGACTGAACATTTACTGCTTTATGTAGCTAGCAGATTGTGAGGCTAAAGTTACTTCTTTATTTCCCCCCCTTTTATTTCTTTTTGTTAAAAAGAAAAAAATCCCCTCCATTCTCTTAACAAATGCTGGATTTTTTAAGGATATAGTCAGAAAGGGGAACTTAAACTCAGCATGATGTTTATAGTACCACACAAGCTTTGGGAAAAGTGATGTGCAGTACTCTTTATTAACATCTAAAAAGTCCCTGTGGGATTATAATGACTGCAGAGTAATAAACAAATAAAAGTAGCAAGATTAAATTGTTCAGAATATTTTTAATGATGGAAGCAACAAGTTTTAACCTTGAGAACCAGGGGAAGAGCAGCTTGCTAGCGTCAAGCATGTGGACAGAACAAATACAATTAGGAATGGATTCCTGTTAGTGATGCCTGGTTATCACTCATGGCATTATAGACAATTTGCTTATGTAAACAAATTGTTAAAATATAGATACAAAATAACAGTACTCAAGTGTAAGCACCAGAATTCCAAATTTCTAAATTACAGTAATTTTTAATCTTCTATTTAAATGACAGACCTGAACTTGCTTTCCCTTGTGGTGCCACTGCAGCCAATGGATGTTTCAGGTACAGAAGCAGGGAAATCCAACCAGCCCTATTCCCAATCCTCGCTCAGGAAGAAACTCCTCTCTCCATCAGAATTACAACTCCCAACTAGTGATACTGTATTATTTTATGAGCATGTTCAGTACTTCTCCCAGAGCTCTTCTGGTCTCTTTTTAAAAGTTTTACAGCCACTGTGCTGCGGGAAGAACAATTGGTGAAGCCGAGCAGCCCCGGCAGTGCCAAGGCAAGGCTGGAGCAGGATTTGGCCCAGGGGCTCCAGGGACAAAATCCAAGCCCAGGCTGATTTACAGCCCCCCAGGCTGGGCACAGGACGCTGTGCCAGCTCCTCGGATGTGTCAGGCGTGGTGACTTCACCGCCGGGGTGGCCTGGGGCCAGGCTGCTCCAGCTGAGGATGCTGGGGTGACATCAGTGGGGCTGCTGGAGGTGTGATTCAGCCCAGCACCGCGCTGGGAGGAAACTCTGTGCTCATGTGAAAGGCAGTTGTGCACAACAGGGAAAACCTCCCAAAGTGATGCTCTGCGAGATTATCAACCCATCAGTGCTCCCCCAGCACTGAGAGCCTAAAGCGCTCTTGCTCGTTTTAATTATTGCTTAGGGGGAAGCTGCGCCTTCCCTCTCCCATCCTTTTCCTAACATATTTTTTTTCTTCTTTTTGTTTTTTTTTTAAAGGAAGGTAGCTTTTAAGAGCTTGCCATGAAGATCTAAGTTAAAGGATTTTCTCTGCTACAAAGCCTGCATAGTTTCCCAGGCCAGGTGGACCCGATAGCACTGACTGCATGCTGAAAAATCTCATCCCCACCCTTCAGGCACTTTAATTGTAAGCCTTTCCAGATACACTGAATAAACACTGTCAAAATGAACCTGAAAGGGTTGTTGTTGTTGGTTTAGCCCTTAAATAATTATGAGTTTGTCTGTCTAATTACAACATAATCTTGTTTAAACTTGGATGGCTATTTGCAGTATCTCTTAAATGAGGTGGAAGCAGAAACACTGAAAGAAAAAGAAAATTCTCAGTTCTTCCACTTTAAGAGAAGGAAAAAAAGAGGTTTTTACTCCTGTAACATTTAATTCGACTTGACAACAAAAGACTCCAACTTGGAAGCTACTGTGGTAGAATAAAGATGATAAAGAATAGTGTGGGACCTCCGAGATGCAACAGAAACTTAATCCTCCGCGGATAATATTTTTCAAACAGTTTAGAAATAGTTGAAGGTAATTTACGGGAAGCCTTGAGTGACAAAGCACATTACTTGAAGTGCCTTTCCTTCACTAGGCACTTTCTAAATTCTTTCTCTTTCGTTTCTTTACTCTCAGGAGACTTTTAAAGCCAGTGAACCAAAACAACACTTTGTTTGTTGGTATAGCACGGGGCTGGCACAGATGGCAGACACTGCACCTGTTCCAATAAACTGGGGAAATGGAGAGATAAACCATAGCACTCATTAAGAGGAATCTACTGAAACACGAACAATTTGTATTTTGAATATCTTCCAGGAATAAAAGGAGAAATACATAAACAGACTTTGTTTTTACCATCATCAGTTTAAAATAAACTTTGTTTAAAGGGAATTTCACATTTGGTTTATGTACAAAGGCAGACATATCACTAAAGAAAATATGATTATGCTTGATTTTCTTTAAGAAAAGCAAATGATTTTATCTAGCTGTTCCTATTCTTCTAAAGAAAAATTACCTGTTGGCACTTTAACCAAAATCAGTTCATTCCCCTGTTCCTTAGTTGTAGCAGCTCTTTTTGTTTTTACATTTTCTCGTGCTGAGTAATATCACATTCTTACAATCTAGTTTAGAATGATCAGAGGAACAACATAAACTAAAGTCCACCTGCCCATCTATTAATAAATAACTAAAATTATTGGGGGGAGGGGGGAATTGTTTAGATTGTTAACAAAGTTCCCTGCAAAATACTTTTTTCTAGGCACAGGGAAAATGCTATGTAACATCTGACAGATTATTAAAAAATCCTAAATGAGAAGAAACATTAAAAAACAGCTCCTCAAAGGACAAATTTCCTCAAACATTTGCCTTGATCATCAGAGCTTGTGCTGTTCAACATCCCATACATCTCCCTCAATTTCTCTCTCACACACACAGAGCATTAAATAGAAAATGTCATGAAAATTCCTAAGTATCATTTAATGTTGGCAGCCCCGCACTGCAAAGCCATTTATATAAAACTGTGGTTGGCAGCTCTCACTCTTCCATGGGAACAAATTAACATTGGCATTCCAAACACAGGAAAGTAAGGAAATTAGAAACACAGTTTATATTTGGCCAGTGCTTTGAAATACTGTACCATGCTACTGATGTCAATTAATGAAAAGCAGAATTTTGCGGAGAGGGTCTGGTTTTGAAACACATTAACACACGTTAAATATGTTTGCACAGGAACTGGATTGTAAGCATCTCGGTTCCAAAACAATAAAGAAATTACACCAAAGCTTGTAGTCTCAAAGTTGCCATTAATTCAATCCACTCAGTCTGGATCACTGAAGGATTTTCCTTGATTCTGAGACGTAGATGAAATAAATGTTTAAAAGAAGGGGTAAAGCACAGTGTGGTGGGGATTACACCCATGATGGCTTTTATGTTACCTGCTGTAAATCAGGTATATTTACGTATAAATAATGGAACTCAGCAAACTTTGTAGTCCTTATCAATAAAACAAGGAACTCCAAAAGGGTTTTGTGGATTAGAATCCGTTCAAACTTTGCTACCTGCAACCTCTTTTGTAGCAAAGATTTTTACTGACCAAATCTTCGACACCAAAAAAAATCTAGATGGCAGTTTATCTCCTGGCACAATTCCCCTGACTGCAGTGGAATTACTCCAGCACGGAATTTGGCCCCGCAGTCTTTACAAGGCGCTGTTTATTTGTACTATGATTCAGATATTTTGATACCAGGAATCTTTCAGCACTGAAGTTTCTCCATATGAAATATGTCTTGGATTAAGAAATATCAGTTTCACATTTTTTTGTCAAACATTATTTGCTAAATTCTGTTTGTTGCAAGGATGGGAATTCAGCTGTAGTTCAACAACTCGGATCGGACTAATAATGATAAGCAGTGACTAATAGGAGCTGGTTCATGTTTTGATTGTTTGCAGCAAAGGAAACTTCCCTCAGAAACAATTTCAAGATTAGGAGAGAAAACCCTGTGAAGCTCTAGCAGAAACGACTGCATGCTCATTATTTCAACACAGGGGCACTTCTTTGGCCCAATTCTGCTCTCAGTGGTGCTCGTGTAAATCAAGAGGGAGTTTATGGGAATTACTTTGGACATAGAGTTGTATAAATGAGACCACAGGGCCAGCTTCAGTAGACGTTTGACAATTTACACCAATGAAGACCCAGCCAAGAATTTTCTCTGGGGTTTCCATTTTTCCAAACTTAAGCCTGTGCAGAACTTTATCCATGTGATTAGTCCTTGTGCGTAGCCTCGTTTATTTCAAACAGTTGTGAAGGAAAATCTTCGTCCTGAAACTGATTTAAACAGCTCTCTCATTTCTTTAGAACTTTCTTCCATTTAGAGAAGAAATATATATATAATAGTATATTTTATTTATATAAAGGTATGTATTTTTAATATATATGTAGTTAATTCATGCAAGTCCTTTGATGTAGGCCCTAGAGAGGAGGACTGGAAAGTGTTTAAAATATCACGGTCTCTTAATGCTGTATATCAACAGGTAGTCTCTTTATCTGGCACGCTATCAAAATTTGCTTACTTGTGTTCTTGCTCAGATGATTTCATCCATCCTTGCAATTTCTCACCGGTATTCATCCAGTTTGGACAATTTAGAGGCATAAAACTAAATGTGTTATCATTTTAACCACAAATTAACAGTTTCCATATAAATATTAGCATTTCCTCACTTGGTTCAAGGATAGCAGCCCTAATGGCACTAACCGTATATTTGATTTAAACTAATTAAAACCAGGGGCTCTTGCAATTTAATATATTGATTTTACCAGTGGGACTTAAATCTTTTATAATAAGTGTACACAGCTGCACCACTCACCCACCGCCACTCTCCAACCTAATCCCTGCATTCCTCCTGACAATAACATGACAGGATCCACACATCCCAGTATTAGCCTTAACCCCGGTGACACTGCCAGAATGTATTAAACTAAAACATCACAGTGTCCTATTTAAAAGGAGCCTGTCAACAGCTCTGACTGGGCTTTAATAGTTATAATCTTTTTTTAAATTAATGTTTCCAACCACTTGTGTAACCTTCTCTCACACGTCTCTCCCCGCCGACCCGAAAATGTGTTTCAGGCTGATTTCCAGGGAATGTAGCGCCTGGATTCGTGCTGCCTGTCCAGAGGCCATTAAAGTTCCTTCCCAGGGGGAGTGCTGGGACACACACACACACGCACAGAGGGACACAGGCATGGCACAGCTGGGGACACGGGCAGGAGCAGGTCCTGCACGCTCCACTGGTGCCCAACTCCTGTTAGAGGCATCACAAGACCTGGCCATCAAGGCTTGTCTCCTTCAAAGCACTTCACAAGCCCTTGTGTTTTGGCTTCTAATCGCAGCTCACAGAGGGGGAGTCACCCCCCCAGGACAGCCTGTGTGGGAACGGAGGAAAGACCCTGCTCTGGGATAAATCTGACGTGTGAGAGTGGATGGGGACAATTTCCAGGTCCTTTTTCCTTGTGTAAGGATGTCTGTCCTTGGCTGCTCCTTTCTCTGCTGCCAGCACACCCACATGGCAGAGGTAAATAATTCGTGTCCTGCTCTGCCATTTTTCACCTGGAAATTCAAAAATTAATTAAATTCTCTCTGGGATAAGTCTGTACATTCAGAGAATACCTGCTGGTCACTTGCTGCACGGTCAGTGCACTTCACACCTTTTCTTTGCTCCAAGTTTTCTGCCTTAGCCAGTGTTACACCACCGAGTGCTGCACACATCCACACTGCCCAAAACAATTATGGGATGTACCTGTTCAGGCTTGAGAGCTTTTAACAGCGTTAGGTGGAAGAGGAAAAAAAAATGCCAAGGGCTTGGCCTAATGTATGGACAAACCATGTGATGGGGACCAGGCATCCAGGGCTAACTTTTAATCTGCTTTGTTTCAAGTGGGAAATATGTGAAGATCAAATAAGTTCAAATCCAGGTCAAATATCCCTGAAAATCTTTGATTTATACAAGCAGGAAAATGAGGTTTAAAAGAAGTGATTATGAAAGGGTTACTAAAAACACAGCTGTACGCATACTCTTATATCTGAGGCTCTCCAAAGAAAAACTGTGTGACATCTATATTAACCTTTGGCTGTACACCAATGAAGGCCTGTAGTGAGCTGGAATGCAAGGCAGCCCCTTCCAAATTTTAACACAAGCCAGGTTACAGCTGCAAATGCCTGCAGCCCGTGCTCACTTTATAAAGTATTCCCCGAAGGAAATTTTTTAACTGTTATAGAATCTTTTTCTAATACCCTACAGTGTTAAAGCCTGTTATTAAAGGGCAAAGAGATGGTTCTTTATGCCAAACACTTGTCAACAAAAAGGATGGCCAGATGGTATGAAATAAAAGGAAACTTGGGGGCTCTTCAGCTTCTTGATTTATATTAACAAAAGCCACTTTCAAGTGCTCCTTCCAAGAATGACTAATACCCCCACCTTCTTTTTTGCCAGGATTAAACAATGTTGTTCATTTTATAATCAACCACGAGACAAATTAACAAATTGCGTATCACTTGTGCCGACCCTTTTAAAATATTCTAAGCAAGCCTGTGTACCAAGGCAAGCCTACCGGCATAAGGACAACATAATTATTTTTAGAAGAGAAGCTCTAAGTCATCTAGAGGATGTTTACTCCTTAGTTGCTGTTTATAAACTTGAAATTAAACTTGTGCAAAAAATGCTTTGCTTTTTCTTCAGTTCCTATAATGGCACCATTTATAAACTGTACTTGGACAGGATCTGAAATGAAATTCCAAATGCTGAAATTATAGTAATAAATTTTACAAAATTAGCCGGTAATTAACTGGCTAACTTAGTCAGACCACTGTGGCTAAAGTCTCTTTTAATTTACATATAACTTCATTCTTGACACAACTCCATTCCCCATTCATCTTAGCACAGGTGTAAGCTAAGACAAAATGTAGCCTGTAAATTAACTGGTTATAAATCTAAATCTAATTAGTTGTCAGGATTTTACAGTAAGTAAAACTTTACTTGGTACAAAGCTCCCTAAAACGGAGCACCTGTATTCTGGTTCCTCCCTGCCAATACCCAGCATAAATTCTCTGGAATAAATATACACAGAATCTCCATAGAAATCAATGTGTGGGGAGTTTGTTGTTGGGGTTTTTACTATTTGGCCCAGTTAATCTTGCAATGTAATTTTAAAAAAATACTATTCCCTCTGAAGTTGTATAACTAGATGGATGAAGAGTATGAAAAAGGCAAAAAAAGTGCTTTTGTAGATCAGCATTCGGAAGCCTGGAATTAACATTTTTTATTGATTGAAAATTAAAAGTATTATTTCTTTACTCGCTTTTACTTCCTCCATGCTAAAATGAAACTTTATTATGCTGTGACACTTCCTCATTGTGATGGCTCTGGTATAGTAATAAAAGCCTACCTGTGAAACGCAATGCTCACAGAGTATCTCTTACAAAAGTAGGACACAGTTTACTACAGTCTGCATTTAGGAATTCAGCTCTGCTTTAAAAGGGATCATTGTAGAAAGTCTCCAAAAAAATTCAGTTCTACAATAGATCTTCTAATTTTCCCTGAATGTCATAGAAAACTGTACGTCTCAGAGCAGGTGTTGTGTTTGATTATATACGGAGTGAGTGGCTGCTCTAATTCATTAAAACCTCCATAAACAAGCCTGTCTTTGTCCTATAAAGATGAAAGAGCAATGACTATAATGGGATGAAAGGTGTGCACAGCGATGAAGAAAGCTATTATAGATCTATGTCCTTTTTAAACTCGTCCTGGCATGCACTGTTGACAAGGGAACAAAACAGCGAAGATAAACCTCCGAAATGTGCCTTGCCTGTAGTAATTCCACCTGTCCTTAAAAAGATTGGGTTTTGCCTGTGCTCTTACTACTCCCTGATCATGCTGACAGCAATTAAATAAAACTATCATTTAGGTTTTTGCATCAAGAACACTCTTGGATTTCTAAGCTGACTGCAAAGCCTGGCAGGTTGAAATGAATGAATATATCCACTGCAGTCATCACACTGCATCGGGATGTCAATTTTCCAGGGTTTGTGGCTTATACAGGTGAAACCCCTGCATAAAAAGGTAGACACAGATATATCCAAAATGTAATTTTTATTTCACATCTATGGATTGATTCCACCCCTTTATATTCAAAATAGTCAGTGGTCTGAACATTAATTCTTTCTTATAACTCTTCCATGGGGTGAGACTCGTCCTTACATCGGAAATGCGCTGCAGTTTCACTGCTGATTCAGTAAATTACTACACCTGAGGAGCAGAGCTAAACTCCCTCCCATTATGTACTTACATGTTTCATAAGGTTCTCTCTACCGAAATGGAAAGGGAAGCGTGAATTTCACTATCGTTATTTCAACATCTTTTGTCTTCTGTTCAGGACTCTCCTTGCACTCGGCAGCACACGGCTGCCGGACCCAAGAACCACGGAGAACAGTGTTAGCAAGGTCACCCTTATCTTTAAAGTCAAATATTTGACCGCTATTGGTACTTTTGACTGCTCAAATATTTGATTTTAAATGTATCATTGCTCATCGGCTTAAGTATCCAGCAGTGGCTAGACAAACACTGTAATTCCACATGGAAAGCACCAGCTCTCAGAGAGCACAGCCCTCGGGCCAGATGTAATTCCGAGCTTCCCACTGTGAAGCTTATGGCAGTTAATAAGGAGGCACAGCTCATGCAAACTAGAGCTCTCCCACAGCGTCCCGTAGCTCCTTATCATGCAAGCATTGTGCCGGGATGGCTACCGTGTCCAATAATTATTAACGTGTGTCACAGAGCCTTTACAGCTGCTGATATTTTCAAGTTACTTAAAGCGCTGGCATTAGAGTGGTGGTGATTTGGGTGGTGATTTAATCTTTGTTGCCTCTGAAGTTCCAGACAGTGGAAGCGTCCAGAACAGTGACATCCATAAAGGCATCAATGGATTTATTGGAGATGGGGGTCTGTAATTCCTGGCAGGTTACGTGCCAGAGGTGTGCTCCTCTTGCACTTTGCGTTTCCCTTTGTTTGGGACAAAGTCTGACCTTGTTTTGGAAATACAGTTCAGGTTCTGCCTTGAACTTGCAGGCACCCAGTCTGAACGTGTGTGGTTTAAGAGCCGCACATGACGACGTCTAAAAACGGATAGAGCGAGCCAGGTCTATAATTATACATTTAAAATAGAATGTGCACCCTGACAATGTTTTACTCAAATCCAGCCAAGTCAGTCCACACGGGTGTGCAACCTACAGCGAGCAAATAGAAATCAGATTGGGCCGTGGCATCCAATTAGAGAGGCCTAGTGAGGCGCATACAAAGCGTGCCAACTCTCGTATCGTTTGCATAAACCCATCCACATGTGCTTGTGAAAAGAGGCGAGTTAGCGGCACAAACTGGGGTCAACAGGAAAAGCTGCAGGAGTAAATAAGGATTTACTGATGAATCCCTCCCAAGCCATTAGGAAAACATGTGCGAGCAGCTCAGCCCCTTCGGCCGAGGGAGCGCGGCGCTGGGATGCCGCAGGGAACTATCCCAACCATCCGTCCCGGCAGCCCCGGTGGCTCCGCATCCCGCAGGAGCACCAGCCGGCACCGGGAGCTGCGCCGGGACCAGTGCCGTGCTCCTGCCCGGGTTTCGTGTCTCCTTGGCAGTGCGGGATGCGAAGCAGACCTGCTAATCGTCCTGTTTAACTCCTACCTGCAAATCCAATTTCTGAAGTGCGGCGACTATCAAAGGGAGAAGACGACAAAGAGCTCGGTGTGTCGGCGTGTGTGGAGCGTGGAGAGGGCTCGTGGCTGTCCAAATGCTGCCGTGGGAAGTCAGAGCCCTCTCCCCGTCGGTGCCACTCAGTTACCGCCTGGCAAAGCAGCCACCTGTCCGAGGGCCGCTACCTGTCCTTCCTCGCCCAGGTGGGCTGTCACCCGCTGGGAAACAGCTCCCAGCCGGGGCCACCTGCGCCGCCAGCCCCTGCCCTCCCGTCGGTAGCCAGGGTCCCGCTGCAGCCTCCCCCCGACACGGTTCCCCGCCCGGTCGCCCCGGCCCCAGCCCCGCCGAGACCGGCACTCACCCAAGTTGACGAAGCTCATGACCATGTCAGCCTCGGTGAGGAAGTTGCTGTCCTGCAGGCTGGCCAGCGGCGGCCCCTGGGTGCTGAAGATGGGCTTGTAGGGGTAGGAGAAGCCCTCGCCGTCCTCGGCGGCGGCCCCCGCCGCCCCCTCCTCCACGGACATGGCATTGTAGAGGTCCAGCATGAACATGGGGGCAGAGTTGTGCTTGCCGTGGAGGTGCGGCCGCGGGCGGTGCGGCAGGCCGAGGATGGAGAGGATCTCCCGCTGCATCTCGCGGCGCTCGGGGCCGCGCAGCCGCCGGTGGATGAAGCTGGAGTGCACCTCGTTGTCCACCGTGAAGTCGGCGAGCACGCAGCGCAGCCAGAGGGCGGGAGCGGCGGCGCCCAGCACCAGCAGCCAGGAGGCGGGCTGCCCGCGCCCCGCCACCGGCATCGCGGCGCGGCGGCGGCGGCTGCG